>SJYA01000848.1:544918-619931 GCA_006410615.1 Neotragus moschatus | reverse complement strand
AGTTGGACTGTGAAGAAAGCTGAGTGCCGAAGAATTGATGCTTTTGAACTGTGGTATTGGAGAAGACTCTTGAGAGTCCCTTGGACTGCAAGGAGATCCAACCAGTCTATTCTAAAGGAAATCAGTCCTGGGTGTTCATTGGAAGGACTGATGCTAAAGCTGAAACTCCAATAGTTTGGCCACCTCGTGTGAAGAGTTGACTCATTGGAAAAGACTGATGCTGGAAGGGACTGGGGGCAGGAGGAGAACCGGACAACAGAGGATGAGATGGCTGGATGGCATCACCGACTCAATGGGCATGAGTTTGAGTGAACTGCGGAAGTTGGTGATGGACAGGGAGGCCTGGCATGCTGCGATTCATGAGGTCGCAAAGAGTTGGACACAACTGAGCGGCTGAACTGAACTGTGTGGTTACTAACTACATGCCTCTACTATGAGATTGATTCCCAGATGGAGAAATGTATATCCTGCAAGCCATCCAGCAGGGTCAAAAATAAATAAATAAATAAGTATTCACACCTAGAGGGGCGGGATGTGGAGGAAGGAGGCTTAAAAAGGAGAAGGTATATGTATACTTATAGCTGATTAGTGTTGTACAGCAAAAACCAATACAACATTATAAAGCAACTTTCCTCCAATTAAAAATAATTATAAAAAGTATTCACATCTTTATAAGTTATTAGTTTTCTGAATTCATTTATGCAATATGTAAAGAGAAAGCTTACAAATGCAAACCTTGTTAAACAGTAGAAGAATTTGGAGAAAACTTCCTTTATTTTGGAAATCTGACAGTTTGGAACTGTCTTTTAATTTGCCACATTTTTTTTACTTCCCCTTCAAGACAAAAAATCTTGAAATTCATTTTTCTCTAAAAGGGCTAAAAGAAACTTGTTGTATAGCACCATTTACAATACCTGAACCATTCAAAAGCAGTTAGAGGATTAGAGAGTCTAAAGGCCATTACTTAAAACCACTCAGCTCTTGCTCTATTAAAAACAAGGTACTTTCCTCCTTACCTTGATCTACTTCTGTTTTCCATTAATCACTTTATGTAGTCAGTGGACATGGGCTTTATTCTTAGTTTTAGCTTGCCTGCAAAGCCATTACATTCAGTAAACTTATCCAGGAACCGTTGTCCACATAGACGTGTACCAAATACCCTGGGAGATCAGAAGGAAGACAAGTAGGCAGGAAGGGAAGGAGGGTAGAAGGAAGGAAAGAAACCAAGTTTTGACCAAAAGTGTTCATTTGTAATCTACTTTAACTAGCGGTTATATGTATTATCCAGCTTCTGTGTATGTACAGCTCTGCTCCCCATAATTCATCTCTACTCTGTTTCCTCTAATTATAATACATGATGTTGGTTAACTGTTGCTCTTGCTTCCCTGAACTGTTTCAGAATCTCTATTAGTGAGTCTTTATAGCATTTCTCCTGTGTAGTATGACAATAATTAAATCTATTACAACTGGTCTAGAAGCTGTTTGTATCTACTGTCATCTATTCATGGCTTATATCTGACCCAGTGGAAATGCAATCAGCATAATTCTCAAGCTCCAGGTTCTCATTCTTGATGAATATTTATTAAAGTTTGATGTTAAGATTTTGGCGACATTGCCTAAAAAGTTAAAATAATCTCATAATCACCAAAGACTTTAGTGTGGCTATTACTTTCTGTATNAAAAATAAAGTCTGACACTGTTTCCACAGTTTCCCGTTTCCCCGTCTATTTGCCATGAAGTGATGGGACCAGATGCCATGATCTTCGTTTTTTGAATGTTGAGCTTTAAGCCAACTTTTTCCCTCTCCTCTTTTACTTTCATCAAGAGGCTTTTTAGTTCCTCTTCACTGTCACAAGGGTGGTGTCATCTAGTTCCCACAACTCCTCATTGTCTTAACAATAGTTTTGCTTCACTCATTTACATTAGCTCTTATCAAACTCGTGCAAGCATTTGAGTTTCAGCCCCAGAAGAGTCTAATCACCTTATTTTTTATGAAAAAAAGCAATGTTCAGAGATTAAATAACTTGGCCAAGGTGACCAAGCTAGTCAGTGGCCCCGAGCCAGAGTAAAAATCCAAGTACACTGGCCCTTTGTGTAAGACACTGTATTCATTTCACTACTTTTTCTTTCTCTTTATCAGAACATAACATTTATCTGAAATAAGAAGACTGTGGGTTTTTTAAGTTTTAAAAACTGCATCGTGGCACTTATAATTTTTATTCATATCTCAAGTTTCAAAGTATCATTAACAGATTAAGCATATTACTACATGCTGTTTTGGTGTTTGCACTACTCTCTCTCCTTTCCATTGCCTTTTAGCTGTTCAGAGAGCTAGTAAAGGGGAAAATGGAGTTACAAAGTTACAGAAGAGAACAGAATGAAGGGTTTAGAGTTGAACAGGCACGGAGGAGGGGGAGTTATCAAAGGAATAACTGTAGAGGAAGGACCAGGAAGAAGGAAAAAGTGAAGCGGTGGTCCCTGAAGACCCCCAGACAGGACGAGCTGAGAAATAAAGACAGCCAGGTTCCTTCAGGGAACGTGCTGATTCTAGCAGATTTTTCCTTAGGCTCACGTAGCCAACACCAAACAACACTGTGAAATATTCAAAGTTCCTCTTTGAATTCTTTGTACTTTCTTGCATTGAACTCTATCTAAAGATGCAGTTCTTTCTCTTCCTTCTCTGGTCCATCTGAGGTCTATCAAGCACTCACTTGACACCTTAGTTTTAAGACTTACTCTCTTCCGGATTGTTGATATTTGAAGTCCTATCTTTTAATTGTTGAATATAATAATCTTTCTGAAAGAGATCACTTAAACATCAGTAAGCAGAGAGGGAATTATTTGAAGATGAAGGAATCCTGCTTTAAGATAAAGTGCACTTGATTCATATCAAGCTTAAAATCTAAAATACTCAGATACCCCTTTCCCCTATTCAAAGTCCTAGGTTACATTTTTAATAGGTAAGAAAGGTGCAGAGTCTGATAAGGTAACAGCAATCACCAAGAAAATAGTACATTTTTTATAAAGTTAACTAAGGAAGCATCAATGAAGACACTTATTCCAAACAAGCCAGTGTAACATCTGGTTCAGTTATCTGTGTGAGTCAAAGGAAGGTAATATTTCTCATCAATTATCTATTTATTCAGCAGAGAAAAAAGATATTCAGTAGTGAAACGTAACCAATTTAGTATTTATAAACAGTATCTTATTTCTCTTTATAACTGAGAGTAGAAGTATGAAAAGCAGAGTTTCCATAAATTTGCAAACTTGCTTACTAATTTAAGCAATTTAAGTTTACTAACTATAACAATCGACTGATTGCTATTATCAAGATCATAAAGGCTAGTAGAAAAATAAAAATTTACCCAAACCTTCTAGATGCTGGAACTAGACTGTTTGGTTTCAAATCTGGGTTCTGCTGCTTGCCTCAACTCTTTATCTACCTAGTGAGTGAGTGAGTGAAGTCACTCAGTTGAGTAGGACTCTTTGTGACCCCATGGACTGTAGCCTAATAGGCTTCTCTGGTGGCTCAGACAGTAAAGTGTTTGCCTACAATGAGGGAGATCCAGGTTCAATCCCTGGGTCGGGAAGATTCTCTGGAGAAGGAAATGGCAACCCACTCCAGTACTCTTGTCTAGAAAATCCCATGGACGGAGGAGCATGGTAGGCTACAGTCCACGGGGTCCCAAAGAGTCAGGCTCCTCCGTCCATGGGATTTTCCAGGCAAAAATACTGGAGTTCGTTGCCATTTCTTTCTCCAGAAGATCTTCCTGACCCAGAGATTGAACCCCGGTCTCGCGCACTGTAGGCAGTCGCTTTACTGTTTGAGCCACCATGGAAGTCCTTAACTACCTAATGAGAGTAGTAATAATATTTGCCTCATATAATTGTTAGGAGAATCAAAATAACAAAGTGCTTAGAACCTGATTTGGCACTGTATAAGTGCTTGTTAAATAAAATACTTTGACTCTTCTTTCTTGACTCTGAAGGCAACTAGTTAAGTGTACAAAATGACCTCATCAATCTGACTTATAATTCAAATTGACATTGAACTTACACATCTATATCCAGTTAACTCATTGCGTTGAACATGATGCAAATGAATGTTATTTCATTTTGTTGCATGGATAGAGAGTTCAACATATCAGAAATGCCCTTTCTTTAAAAAAAAAAAAAAAAAAACTGGATAGCAGGGAATGCATGAGGCCACTTCTCAGTTGTTGTGTTTATAAAATGACGGAGAGGATCTTTGCCTTCAAATCCTGTAACTTTTTTCCCAACAACTTTACTGAGATATAATTAATATACTATTACAAATAATCCCTTCAATAGAGAACATTAGCCTTTATTGATTGGCTACTGTGTCCCAGATAATACACATACATTGTTTCTTAATCTTCATAAAAAATTCTTTAACACAGGTACTATCTTTCTCAATTTAATGATTAAACTATAGCTAAATACTTTGCAGCTAGAGGTTGAGGCATGAACATGAGGTTTGAATTCATATTCATATGATTCCATTATTCTTCCCATATCCATAGCCCTCTTTCTGAAAAATTACTTAGTTCTCTTTCAGAGATTAGGTGGGAAAGAAGGGAAACTTAACCCTTTGATAGTACTCATAGCTAAACTAATTTTTAACTTGTCAACAGTCAAATGGTTTTAGAAATAGCAGGAACTGGAAGCTGTTTTCAGACTTTCAAATCAAGGATACAAGAATACAAAATAGTATTATTTCAAAGAAAATAAGCAATCCTAATGCTGATACACACAAATTATACTACCTTGACTTGGAAGGGTTCAACATTTGTTAGTATATTACACCCATTTTCTGCATTCCCACCAAATGAGTTAGCATAGAGGCTGAAAATTAGTAAACAAGAGAGATCATGCTGGAATTCTCATCCATCCTTTAGACTTTTCACATCATGTTATCTTACAGTCAAATCGCTGGACATTTTCATGCTTGGAATTACTTAAGCAGTTTTGCCACAATTCATTTCTGAAACACATATTTAGGTCATTCTTATGTTAGGCAGCACTAGGTGTACAAAGGTGTTGTTTTTTGTTTGTTTTAAATGAATTAGTGCAGCCTAGTTTCTATGTTAGTTTAGACTTTCGTGGGGTCGCAAAAAGTCGGACACTCAGTGGGACTGAGCGACTGAACTGAACTGAACTGGAGTGGTAATTAGTGTACTATACTGGACAGCGAGCCAGTGTGCATGTGAAGGTGGATTATAAACTTGCCTCTCCACTTACTGTGTGACCTTGGCATTTGACTTTTGAGACTCGATTTTTCCCATTTTTAACATAATCGGCTTCAAATAATAGCTAGTATTAGCTACTTCCAAGTGCACACACCATGGGAAGGTGTGGCTAGGAATATGTCACTTCATATCTAGGGGAATGCGTTTCTTGCCTGTTTTCGCTCCTTTACTTTAGTACTTGGCACTATTCGATACATATTTCACACCTTGTTCACCGAGGAACTGGAACATGTTTTTCACTGCAGCTTAGCTATCTGGGTGTGCCTGGGGAGGCGTCACAAAGAGCCTATAAAAGGTCTCCACCTACAGCAGGAGTAGGAGCGCAAGAAAGAGCCCAGAAAGAGCACTGCGGCTAAGCGTTCGGTTTCGGGTTGCTAGGTTTGGTCCAATCTTCACGCAGTTTAGGTTCTTGGATTCGCAACGGAAACACTCGAGTCACAGACCTGTTAAAAATTTTCTGCCATATTTTAGCCGTCCCCACGCCCCCCGCCCCGCCCCACCCTCAAGCGTGAGTGAATGCGCAAATAAGGGTTTTCAGGCGTCTGTGGGAAAGACGGAGGGGAAGGCAGAACGCAGGATGGACAGGGCGGTGGCACCGCTCAAGTCAGTATCCAGGCCCCACAGATGAGAGTTAAAACCAGGCGTTCCCGGGTCGCAGGAGGCCGAGGCGAGCTGCTGGACGGGCGGGGGCCGATGCACGGCCGACCATGGAGGAGCACTCACTCCGCCCAGGGCCAACGCCGGTCTGGAGGCGCACTCTCCCCACCCCACCCCCCGCCTTACGTCTCTTTTGGTTTCGACCTGCCGACTGGGCGGGGCCGCGGGACGCCATTCCCACAATGCTCTGGGGCGTGCCGCCGCCGTCGCTGCCGCCTCCGCTACCGCTAGTGGAAGAAGATGGCGGAAGGCGGAGCGGCAGATCTGGACATCCAGCGGTCTGACATCGCGACGCTGCTCAAAACCTCGCTCCGGAAAGGGGACACCTGGTGAGGGAAAGAGGTTGAGGTGGCTGCGGTTGCCCGAGGGTGGTGGGGAACTCGAGGGGAACTGCGGGCCGGTGTCTCGCTGGTGACAGGTGCGGGCAGGTCCGGCGGCGGCCGCCTCAGGCAGCAGGATTTTGGCCGCTTCCGCAAGGTTGGGGCAAAGACTGGACCCGAAATGAGGGCCACGGTTCACCGCTCGTCGAGGCATGCTGAAAGGCTTGCGGGGAGCGGCGGCGGCGGCGGCTCGTGCGGTTCTCCTCGTCCTTCTTCCTCTGGTTGTGCCGCTCCCACTTCAGGCCTTCCCGAACGATAGGTTACTCTCGTTCGGTGTGAGACTCTTATTAATGTTTGACAGGTCCTGGTCTCGAGGCTGATTATGGTCTCACCCGCTTCACTTCTTTAGTCATTTCCTTTCCTGCGTTGTCGCCATCAAAGTTCCCCTATTCTCATTCTTGTATTCTTCCGGGAGGCCGGCTGCAGGATGTTTGCGGTTCGTACTACACAGGTGGCATGTGTCAGGGCGCCACTTAAGAGAAAGGAACCTAGTTCCTAGTTCCTTGTCAAAAGGAGGGAGAGGAGTACTGAACCTTAGGCTTTGAGTGGTACCACGTGGTCTTGTGCTTTAGTGGAGGCTTGATAGACGCCGGCAGCGTTTCTCTAGAAGTGCAGCCCTTCCCTCTTACTGGAAGGATAACGTAGGCCTGCAAGAAGTAGATAAGTCCACTTGAAGCTTCAGTCACTTGCTAACATTCAAACTTATAAAATACCAAAGGATATGCTTTAAATATCGAAGGAAGTATTTGTAGATTTTAATATTTGTGGGCCATATCAAGTGGTATTCAAAATAACTTAAAGTATGTAAATGTGTAACCTAAAATGCTCTGTTTCATTAGGAAGGATCATCTGCTTCTTTATTATAATAAAAGTTATTTTCACTTTTCCATCGTCACCATAACAGTTGTGTATAGTATGCAGCGTGTTTTTTCATCTCCTCATTATGGCTTAGTGGAAGGACCGTAAGATTTAGACTCGTTAGGTTAGCCTTTCCACCACTTAGCTTGCAGTGTGACTTTGTGGAAAGTTAATTTAAATTGCATCTCAATGATTTCATCTACGAAATGAACAGAATAATTTCATTTAGGGGTTTATCCTGATTCAGTGAAATAGTCTACAAGATTTTCTGCCTTGATATAACATTAAATTTTAGTTACCTTCTTATCACCACCATTTCTGTTAAAATGCTGTGGTATTAGAATCATTGTCAAGTAAGCTAGAATCACTGTCAAATAAGCTAGTAGATGGCAGACTTGGGACTTGAATTTAAATACTTTAGTTTAAGTTTTGGTACTTTTTCTTATTTTGTTAGGCTACACTGTAAGTTTTATATGATTAAAAATCCCTGAGAGTGTAAACATATACTTGTTGGGTTACAGCAAAAAATATGGTTTAATAATCATTCTTGTTCATAAGGGAGTGTTCCTATGATGTTTATTACTGTGGGTAAATTGGACATTTCCTAGGACATTTTTATTTACCTTTTCCTGTGAATTGTTAAAAATGAAATCAGTCCTTCTTGTTTGTTAAAGAACATTTTAACATTCTTAATTTACCTTGCCTAATACCACCTTATACAAAGGTAAATGTGGGTTT
Organism: Neotragus moschatus; assembly: GCA_006410615.1. Taxonomy (NCBI): domain Eukaryota; kingdom Metazoa; phylum Chordata; class Mammalia; order Artiodactyla; family Bovidae; genus Neotragus; species Neotragus moschatus. Next base: position 612,028 of record SJYA01000848.1, on the reverse strand, counting down.
TCATGAAATACAAATCTACAATTCAATATATTTGTTGATGCTAAGTTGTGTCTGACTCTTTGTAATCCCATGGACTGTAGTGCGGCAGGCTTCCCTGTCCTTCACTGTCTCCTAGAGTTTGCTCTAACTCATGTTCATTGAGTTGGTGATGCTATTTAATTTAATATATAGATATTACTTTTATGTATATTACTCCTTGTTAATGTTGTTGTGGTTTTGATATACTGAGTAATAATTAGTGGTGTTAACCATAAAGGATGACCAAAGCAGTATAGATATTGTGACCATTAAAGTTTAACATTTTTATTTTTGACAAAGTTACTGTAAATCATTTTAAAGATCTGTTGATATTTATAAGAGTAAATACAGGAAGTTCATAAATTTGAGTCATTTTAGTGCTTCCATCTTAAAAGAAAACTGAGGCCCAGACATTTAATTAACAGCAGAATGTGCAAATTTTTATCCTCACAATTGATTTCCCCTCTCATTTACAGGAAAAAAATACAGGAATAGATGGTACTGGGATGCTCCAGAAACTAATTTGGTTTATATGTGAGCCAGTTTACTTGGTATTAGCAAGTGAAACCTATCAAAAAAGGAATTAGCAAAAGTTTGATTCAGAATTTTAAGGAGAATAATTTGTTAAGTGTGAATTTGATAATGTGTTCGTGAGTACAGAATTGGTAAAGATATTTAATGGTTTAGTTGTAGCTTAGGTTCATGTTTTTGGTACTCATTAAAACTTGTTAAACAGTTATTTCTCTTTTTAAAGTCTTAAAAAAGCCTTGGGTTAGTCATTTATGGGTGGGCAAATTCTGTTTGTTTTTTAATAGCTGAAATGGGCCATATGCAAATGAAACATTTTCTTGGCATATGTATGTTACCATCTTGAAAAGACTGATTGGACTGTTAAGAAAAAATTATAGATTTACCATGAGTTTATTCTTGAAATTTTAATACTAACATTTCATGTTATAGTCAAATACATTCAAGTAAGTAAAGATCATTAATTAGGTTGTGAGCACTTTGCAGATAAGGACTGCCTCTTACTACTCTGGTAATTAATGCTAACACCTGGCCAAGGATACAGATTTGCTTCTATGTGGATACTAGAATTTCTGTTTATTTGCAAATAGTGGATGATTTTTATCTGGAAACTAACTTTCTAGAGATGAAAATAAGCTACACGTGTCTGAGATGAGAAACAAACCTTATGATATGTTTGGTATTAAATTTTGTAGTGACAAAAATGTCAAAATTGATGTAAGAGATACACTTCTTAAAAAAGTTGGGTATGAAAGTAACAGCTGTCTGTGTTAGAAGGTGTGATCTTTTATGCTGTTTCCTCAACTGTGTTTAGCTTCAGGGAGAGATTCAGAAAACTATGAACAACACTATTAGAATTTTAAAACTGTGGAAAAAGAGTAAAGGAACTAGAACTGTTTGGCTTAGGATGAATGAAAGACAGCTTAATTTTTTGGATACACGGTAGTTTCTTCTAATAAGATAAAAGGAAAATTTGTTTAAAGTACATTGCATTAAGTATATCAGGGATGGAAGAACCTATTGAAGGAAATGATAGTTAAATAAGTAAGTGTATAAATATACAAATACATGTGGGTTATGTACTCTTTTAGGTGATTTCTTTTAAAATAGATTTATTGTAAGTAGGATGATTATAAGTCACCAAAATCACTGCTGTATTTCCTCATTATATTAAATGTTATGTATCTACCAATCATTTCCACTAATTTTTATGTTCAAGTATGTTCAAAGCTTACTTTACAGATTAAATCTTGCATCTCATTTTTGTATAAACTCTAATAAAATTAGTAGATTTAAGGTAACTTTGAGGAGTAACTTTCATTTATAGTCATTTTAACATTTACTCATATAGTCACGTGTGATATTTTTGTCTCAAACTGCAGAGGAATTGGACCAATCAAGTTTTTTTGATAGAGGAGGCATTAATTTCAATTTTAGACCTTTCCTTTCCTACTGTTTTACTTAGAAATCTTTATTTTATGTAGTCCCTTATGTTTTTGCAACTTTGATTCACACTAACAAAATAATCTTAAATCAGGCGATCAGTTAATAATGTAAATGGAAACTATTAATCAATATGAACTCCAAATTGTTTAGTGTGTGCTTGCCAACAAGTTTTTATATTACCCTTACTGTTAGCTTTAATTGTATCAAAGTGGTTACCTCTAAAATAAGATATTTGTTATATCATTTGCATCAAATGAAACCAGAAAGCAAAACTGTTTTTTAGTGTCGGTCAAGTGATGAACATAACAGAAGTAGGGACGTTAAAGCATATTTTTCACATTTTAATTGTTTAAAATTGAGAAAAGTAGCTTTTCCACATTTAATCCTTTTCATAAGTTTTAAAATCACTTATAAGTTGTTAGTGAAGTCAAGATTAAATTGGCCAAGCATATCCCGAGTTTTAGCATCTACTTAGTGACATTCAGATTTTATTTTTTCCTAAATCATATTGCCTTTTTTCATTAGCACATACAAAGTATTAAATAGATGTTTTAGAAAATAATTTTGTAACTGTTACTAATCTTGCTTGGATGTAAGTATGATGAGAAAAGAATTGTCAGGCTATGACCTATGATACTACATTAAAAAGCACTGTGCTAGGTGTTGTTGAATCACTTAGTTCCTCATTACCACGATTCTAGGGTACCAGAATGTGAATGTGTGCCAGTTCACACTGGCCAGAATCGGAGTTTCCCCAGATAGGCTTGAAGAAGTGTTCACACAGTGATACATCTGAGATTTGGACCCAAGTAGTTTGGGGCTTTAAATCAGGCCTTTTAAAGATGCATTTTAAAGTATTCCACTTGTTTTTTTTTTTTTAAGGACATTCTTTTCTCTTTAAATTGAATCTAATTTATATTTAGGAAGAGAATTCTACCATTTTATCCCACACTTATTTCTTGTGACTGTTTAGTTTTGATATGATGGAAAATCTTTTGAGAAAAAATATATGTTTAAGGATTAGTAGGTTATTAACTGAGTATGTAGAACAAATATTATTTCAGTCCAAAAGTACATTTAAACAAAAGCAAGTGGGCTCATATATTGTTTAGATTTGGGATTTTGTTTATTAGTAATCATAAGCAAGGCCATATGGCCCCTTTACGTATGGTTTTACAGAAACAGCATATCAAGCAGATAGTAAGAGCTTGTAGTAAGAGTAGGATATTTTGTTTTAGTACTTAACCCATATTTTAAAAGTATAAATCACAAATATATGACTTTTTTCCCCACTAATAATCCATAGAAATAGCCCAGAAAATGCAAATGTGAAAGTTACATATTTTACATTCCATGATTACCAACTTCTTGTGAATTTTCAAAGTCAAACCACACTTAAGACAGTGGAAGGTACATAACCATATTGATACCTCTTTAACATCTGAAAACTGACAGTCCATGTAGTATCACTGCTGATAAAATGAGTTTTGCCATATTATTAGTCATTAGATATATTTGTTTTATTACGTGTTGTTCAGTCACTCATGTCCAACTCTTTGTGACCCCGTGGACTGCAGCACGCCAGGTTTTTGTGTCCTTCACAGTCTCCAGGATTTTGTTCAAACTCATGTCCATTAAGTTGGACAAGAGTTTAGAGTGATTTTTCTTTACCTCACTGTGAGAATAACTTCACTGAAAAACTATGATTATTGATAAAAGTGAATTGAAACCATCAGCTGTATTGGCAGGGAGATAAAGGGAAAGTTGAGAATTACTGGTTGGATTCTCAAAATAAGTGTTTATTCTGTTCTTGTAGATGAGAAATCTGAGTTGAGAGAAATCATTTGGTTTGCATGTGATTCACAGGTAATAGTACCACCACTAGTGAGCATGTATTGAATGCTTACTCTCTCCTAGCCACTATTTCAAAAGGATCACCAGGATAAGTCTAGTTACTATATGTTACCATACAANTTCTGTTCTTGTAGATGAGAAATCTGAGTTGAGAGAAATCATTTGGTTTGCATGTGATTCACAGGTAATAGTACCACCACTAGTGAGCATGTATTGAATGCTTACTCTCTCCTAGCCACTATTTCAAAAGGATCACCAGGATAAGTCTAGTTACTATATGTTACCATACAAAGGTATTATATAATGACTGATTCTGTTTCCCACATTGTACGTTTCATGCTTGGGACTCATTTACTTTGCAGCTGTAAGTTTGTGCCTCTTAATCTCACTTACCTGTTGCTCTCCTCTGCCTCCCTTCCTTTTCTCTAGCAACCACCTGTTTATTTCCTGTATCTATGACTGTTTTCTTATGTTTGTTTTTTAGATTCCATATATGTATGAAATCATATATATTTGTCTGTCTGACTTATTTCACTTAGTGTGATATCCTCCATGTCTATTCATGTTGTTGCACCTGGCAAGATTTCATTCTTCTTTATGGCTGAGTAATATTCCATTGTGGGACTTCCCTGGTGGCTCAGTGGTGAAGGAGAAGGAAATGACAACCTACTCCAGTATTCCTGCCCAGGAAACCCCATGGACAGAGGGGTCTGGCCAACTATAGTCTGTGGGGTTGCAAAAGAGTTGGACATGATTAGTGATTAAACAACAAAAGCAATATTCCATTGTAATATAATTAACATTGCTAAATATTATATGTGAAAGTTGTTAGAATAAATCCTAAGAATTCTCATCATTGTTGTTCAGTCATTCAGTTGTGTCTGACTCTTTGCCCACCCCATGGACTACAGCACATCAGGCTTCCCTGTCCTTCACTGTCTCTTGGAGTTTGCTCAAACTCATGTCCATTGAATCTGTGATACCATCTCATCCTCTCTTGTCCTCTTCTCCTCCTGGCTTCAGTCTTTCTCAGCATCAGGATCTTTTCTGAGTTGGCTCTTCTCATCAGGTGGCCAAAGTAGTGGAGCATCACTCCTTCCATTGAGTACTCAGGATTGATTTCCTTTAGGATTGACTGCTTTGATCTCCTTGCTGTCCAAGGGACTCTCAAGAGTCTTCTCCAGCACCACAGTTCGAAAGCCTCAATTCTTCACCACTCAGCTTTCTTTATGGTCCAACTCACATCAGTTCATGACTACTGGAAAAACCATAGCTTTATTTTTTTTTTTTTTTTCCATCTCAGGTGTACATGAGTTCACAATCTTGAACCCCCCCCAAAACCATAGCTTTAACTAGACAGACCTTTGTTGACAGAGGGATGTCTGCCTTTTAATACACTGTCTACATTTGTCACAGCTTTTCTTCCAAGAAACAGACATGTTTTAATTTCATGGCTGCAGTCACCATACACAGTGATTTTGGAGTGCAAGAAAATAAAGTCTGTCACTATTTCCATTTTATCCCCATCTATTTGCCATGAAGTGATGGGACTGAATGCCATGATCTTCGTTTTTCAAATGTTGAATTTTAAGCCAGATTTTTCAGTCTCCTCTTTGACCTTCATCAAGAGGCTCATTAGTTCCTCTTAGCTTTCTACCATTAGGATGGTGTCATCTGCATATCTGAGGTCATTGATATTTCTCCCAGCATTCTTGATTCCAGCTTGTGCTTCATCCAGCTGGCATTTCACATGATAGTACTCTGCATTTAAGTTAAATAAGCACTACACAGCCTTGACATACTCTTTTCCCAGTTTGAACCAGTTTGCTGTTCTGTGTCCAGTTCTAACTGTTGCTTCTTGACCTGCACACAGGTTTCTCAGGAGGAAGGTAAGGTGGTATGATATTCCCGTCTCTTGAAGAATTTTCCACAGTTTGTTGTGATCCACACAGTCAGAGGCTTTAGCGTAGTCAGTGAAGCAGAAGTAGATGTTTTTCTGGAATTCTGTTGCTGTTTCTGTGACCCAGTGGATGTTGGCAATTTGCTCTCTGGTTCTTCTGCCTTTTTAAAATCCAGCTTGTACATCTGGATGTTCTCAGTTCACATGCTATTTAAAGATTTTGAGCATTACTTTGCTAGCATGTGAAATGAGTGCAGTTGTGCTGTAGTTTGAACATTCTTTGGCATTGCCCTTTTTTAGGATTGAAGTAAAATCTGAATCTCTTCCAGTCCTGTGGCCACTGTTCTCATCATAAGGAAATTTTTTTCTATTTAATTTTGTATCTATATGAGATAATGGGTGTTCACTAAATTTATTGTGGTAATCATTTCATGATGTATGTAAGTCAAATCATTACGCTGTACACCTTAAACTTTTATAGTCCTGTATGTCAATTGTATCAATAAAACCAGAAGAAAGAAAAAAGAATGATAAGGGTTAAATGATCATGGTTAAAGAGATCTGATAATTTGGGTTGCTTTATATTATTTAGCAATATGTCATAGCAACTTGATGAAGTTTAACAGTTTAATCAAGGGATTTATCTGTGATATAGATGGAAAATTTATTTTCATAAATTTGAATGAATTTCAAGCTTTTCAAATCTCAGAAAAGGTATAGCTAAGTATTTATATGTACTATGCAGTTGTGGCTATGATTACAAATATTACCATTCATGTATATACAAGTTTAAGAGCTTTTTGTATGTATAAAATAAGTGATACTGTTCTCTTTTACAGTTTTAGAAACTGAAGTACAGAATTAAGTGCACATGGTGATACGGTGCAGCAGAGATTCTCATCTAGGCAGTCATTTCTGAAACCTGCATTTTAAAATATACTGCCACTGCCTGCCTTTGAGTGATAGCCATACCCATTTTATGGGAAATGGTTCTTTGAGGGATGAATACTTGAAAGTATTAGAATTAAGAAGTGGCAGTTTTGTCATATTAGTAAAATACCATGTTCATCTATTATCTATGAGGAACCTACAGAATTTTGGTCTTTCTGGTTTAGTATTGTAGTCTTAGCAGTCTCATTTCTAACTAATATAGCTCTTTGATACAAGTGTTGTTTCCTGCAGATTCTTTACTTATTCCTTCCTTATAGGAGTTTATACATCATTCATGTTATTTTACTAAGTCTTGACTTTCACTTACTTCAAAACCAATCTTTGTAAAATTATCCCTAGTAATTCGGCCCTTTCACACTTTTGAAAAAAGATAATAGCTTTATTGTGTATAATTGACATATCCTACTGTCTCTGGAGGAAAGGAACATGGGGAGAGAAAAGAAATCAGTGAGTGGTATCACATATCACTTGATGTGTACAGTTCACCGAATTTGGGTATATTCATAGAATTGTGCAAACATCACCACAATCAATTTTGGAATATTTTTATCAGCCCTACAAGAAACCGCATACCTGTTAGCAGTTTCCCCCTCCCCCTTTTCTGCCCACATCCCGCTGTTCTTAGCAGCTACTAATCTACTTTCTTGTTCTATAAATTTGCCTTCGGGATATTTCATGTAAATAGAATCATATATGTGTGATTTTTATCTCTGGCTTCATTTACTTAATGCTTTTTACATTTATCCATTTTGTAGTGTATATCATTACTTCATTTCTTTATTGCCACAGAATGTCCCATTGAATAGGGATGCCACATTCAGTTTATTCCTTCTTCAGTTGATGGACTTTTGGCTTGTTCACACTTTTTGATTGTTATGAATAATCCTGCTATTAACACGTATGTGCAAGTTTTAGTCTAGATATAAGTTTTCATTTCCCTTGGGTGCCTATCAGGCAGTGGAGTTGCTGAGTCTGTTTATTTTTTGAGGAACTAATGGCCTCTTTTCCAAAGCAGTGGCAGCATTTTCCATTGCCACCAGCGATGTATAAGGGTCCAGTTTCTCTGCATCATTGTGATACTTATCTGTCTTTTTGATTATAGCCATCTTGGGGGATGTGAAGTGGTATCTCATTGGAGGCTCAATTTGCATCTTCATAGTGGCAAATGTTGGTGCGCATCTTTTCATATATGCTTATTAGCCCTTTTGGCAAAAATGCTTGTCTACATTCTTTGCCCATTTTCTCATTTGGCAATTTCCTCTTCATTATTGAGTTTTAAGAGTTCTTTATATATATATTCTAGATACAAATCCCCTATCAGATAGATGATATGCAACATTTTCTCCACTTCTGTGTTTCTTTTCACTTTCACAGTCTTACTTGGCCTCCTTCCTGAGTTCTTTGTCTTTTAGTTTAGATGTAAAAGAGGTCATAAAAATTAGTTCTTGCCAACTGATTAATTTAACGTGTAGAGCAAAAAATAGGTTGGAAATGCTTCAGACCTAAAAATTAAGATATAAAGGGATGATTAACCAAATCATTGGTTTATTTGAACAACTTAATAGCTTTCCTTGATTATGTTTTACTGAAGAGTTTTTGTCATACTCAAAAAAAAAAAATCAGTGAGGTATCTAGTTTTATAATGATTTAAAGTACTAGATACTATAAATATCTCTTTTAGTATTAAAAATGGCTTCTGCTGTTGCAACTTAAATGTAATTGAAATAGTATTTTATTCAATGAGATGATTAGTTATCGAGTGAATTAATATTCCAAAAGTCTTTATGCTGTTAATTCTACACACAACAATTATACATACTGTTCTCAGAGTAATTGTGCTACATTGAATTAGGCTGAAGTTTTTCTGTGTCTTCTCAGTTGCAAAATAGTGACTGTCGTATATCTACTTTGCAGAGAAAAAAGGTAGGGTTTTTTGGGAAAAAAAAATCATATATCAGTATTAAGCAATTAAGAAGGAACTGCTTATTTGAAAATTGTCAGCATAGACATGTACTAATCCAAAAAAGCAAAACAGAACCATGCGTTCACTAGCCCTATGGTTTTCTGAATCCAGCTCTTGGGATTTCCCCATTTTCCTGTACTGCTTTTAAATGTCTTTGTATTTACGACTGTTCTGAATCATTCATTGGTCCCTTTATGTGTTTCTTAAATTTTCTTTTAGTGTGTACAGAGACACTAGCCAGCTTTTGAGACTCTACCACCACTCCCCCCCCCAAAAAAAACCCCACAAATAACAGCAAAAAAACCTACAACCTGGCCTTTTTAGTTCTTATAGTAGCTTTTCTGCATTAGAGGGCTGTTTTAAAACTGACTCATTTTAAATTGATTTGTTTTGGGTCCTAAAATTGATCCTGCTTCTCTGTAGCCATTGAAAATTATTCTGTACAGACCATACTACAAATTGTCTTGATGCCATTAGAATATTTAGCACCATACAGTTTAGGCCTTTTTGAAGTACTCATAACTTTATGTAAGTTTTGATTTATTAAACATTTCACTTGTATTTAAACCTCCCAACACTCTTGTGAGATACTCCCAGTGAGCTTCATGAAATGTAAATCAGATTATATCTCTTCTAAAAATCTGTCTGTGGCTTTGCTTGCATTTAAGATAAAATCTTTGATTACCTTAAAGGTACTGTAGTGTGGCCCCAGCCTCCCTTATCTAGCATCTCATCTCCCTTTGTCGTAAACTCCAACTGCATTTAACTCTTCCAGTATACCTGAATCCTGAAGTTGTTCTGGCTCTAGCATATGCTGTTCTTTCAATCTAGATAGCTTTTTATCTTATTCTTCATGAAATAACTCCTGTTCATATGCTATGATATAATTTTTTCAAAAAGGATTTTGTTTATTCTAAATGTGTCTCAGTCACTGCATTGTGTCCAACTGTTTGCAACCCATGGACTACAGCCCACCAGTCTCCTCTGTCCATGGAATTTCCCAGGCCAAAATACTGGAGTGGGTTGCCATTTCCTTCTCCAGGGTATCTTCCCAAAACAGGGGTTGAACCTGCATCTCCTGCATTAGCAGGCAGATTCTTTACCACTGAGGCTCCTGGGAAGCCTTAGTTCTCCATTAGTAAATGGCTTCTGAAGTAAAGTTTAATACAGTAGAAAGAACACTAAACTTTAGAGTCTGAAAACTAGAGTGCATACTGAAAACAGGCCCTACACTGTTGAATGACCTTGTTAAGGTACATAGTTTCTCTGAGTTTTGGTTTCTCCATCAGCTAAATAAAAAAAGAGGGGGAAAAGTTACTCTAAAGATTAATTTGAAAACACTTTATACAAAATCTTTACATAAATAGAAAACATTTCTATTCTCTTGTTATCAGTCACCCAGTTGTGTCTCTTTGTGACCCCATGGACTGCAGCATGCCAGGACACTCTGTCTCTCACCATCTCCCAAAGTTGCCCAAGTTCATATCCATTGCATCGGTGATGCCATCCAGCCATCTCATCTTCTGACCTTCTCTTCTGCCCTCAATCTTTGCCAGCATCAGGGACTTTTCCAGAGAGTCATCTGTTCACATCAGATGACCAAATACTGGAGTTTCAGCTTCAACATCGTAGTACTTCCAGGTATCCAGGGTTGATCTCCCTTAAGATTGACTGATTTGATCTCTTTGCTGTCCAGTGGGCTCTCCAGAACCACAGTTCGAAGGCATCAATTCTTTGGCACTGCCTTCTTTTTTTTTTTTTTTTTTNTCAGTATATATGTCAGTTTTAGAGTTTTTTGGTTGTTTGGATCACATATCTTCACAGATAACAAGGGTAAGGAGAGGTTGTTGTTGAATCATGATGCCGGGATTCTTGGCCTCCGGAGGAGAAGAATTCAATCCGGGGCCGGAGACAAGGCTTGATCGCTCAGAGCTTTTGTGTAATAAAGTTTTATTAAAGTATAAAGGAGATAGAGAAAGCTTCTGACATAGGCATCAGAAGGGGGTAGAAAGAGTACCCGCTTGTTAGTGTTAGCAGTGGAGTTATATACTCTCCAGTAAATCCAAAGAATGTCTGGAGGTTGTAAAGACCTCACCAGATCTACTCCCATAATTTACATTTTAAGATAACAGAATTAGCCAGAAGGTTTAATCCAGAGACTGTCCTCAGGCAGAATACATTGTTGTTGTATAATCCTTGTAAAGAGCAGGTCTGCTCCCATAATTTACAGAATTAGCCAGAAGGTTTAATCCAGAGACTGTCCTCAGGCAGAATACATTATTGTAGTATAATCCTAAGGAATGTAGAGAAGAAAAAAAGTTTGTCCTTTATTTCTCCTTGAGAATTCCAGACCCCTCTCTCCTTGGGGACCCCTAGACTTCTTATCAACCTGCGTAGGAAATGACTCTCTCAGTAATAATCTGTATTTTTTGTCCTTTGTGCTGTTCTCTTCTTAGATGTCAACCAATCATTTTCTTTCTTTTTTTTTTTTTTTTTTATTTTTTAGTTTGTTTTGCTTTACAATACTGTACTCATTTTGCCATACATTGACATAAATCAGCCATAAGTGTACCTGAGTTCCCAATCCGGACCCCCCTCTTCCCCCTGCCTCCCCACACCATCAACCAATCATTTTCACCTTTCTGGTTTAGTTAGTAGCTGCTCTAGTTAACAAAAGGAAATAATTTCTTGAAAATGAATGCATTACTATATATCAGATTCATAATTTGATCAATTTGGAAACAATTCATGTTTTTGTAAAGAAAATTCTTCAAGGTTTATGTAACGTTTTGTTAAAATCTAATGGTGATTGCAGCCATGAAATTAAGAGGCTTACTCCTTGGAAGGAAAGTTATGACCAACCTAGATAGCATGTTGAAAAGCAGAGACATTACTTTGTCAACAAAGGCTCATCTAGTCAAGGCTGTGATTTTTCCAGTGGTCATGTATGGATGTGAGAGTTGGACTGTGAAGAAAGCTGAGTGCTGAAGAATTGATGCTTTTGAACTGTGGTGTTGGAGAAGACTCTTGAGAGTCCCTTGGACTGTAAGGAGGTCCAGCCAGTCCATTCTAAAGGAAATCAGTCCTGGGTGTTCATTGGAAGGACTGACGTTAAAGCTGAAACTCCAGTACTTTGGCCACCTCATGCGAAGAGTTGACTCACTGGAAAAGACCCTGATGCTGGGAGGGATTGGGGGCAGGAGGAGAAGGGGATGACAGAGGATGAGATGACTGGATGGCATCGCCGACTCGATGGGCATGAGTTTGAGTGAACTGCGGAAGTTGGTGATGGACAGGGAGGCCTGGTGTGCTGTGATTCATGGGGTCACAAAGAGTCGGACACGACTGAGTGACTGAACTAAACTGAATGGAAATTCATATGTTGGATTTGGAAGAGATTTGTCGTTGTGCAGTCACTCAGTTGTGTCTGACTGTTGGCAGCCCCATGGACTGCAGCATTCCAGGCTTCTCCGTCCTTCACCAACTTCTGGAGCTTGCTCAAACTCATGTCCAGTAAGTTGGTAATGGCCATCCAACCATCTCGTCCTCTGTCATCCCCTTCTCCTGCCTCCAATCTTTCCCAGCATCAGGGTCTTTTCTTTTGGAAGAGATAGTATAAAATAAATATGAGGTAATAGAAAATAATAATAATAGAAAATAATGAATTTATTTTAAAAAGTAAATAGTAATAAAACTAAAACTATGCATTTTATACATTTTTCTGTACATATTTTTTTCCCGTTTTTATGCTTGAAATCTCATTTGCTATCAGCTTGTTTGACTGCAACATTATTCATAGTCTGTATGTTTGACTCTTTCATTTTGTGCATGTATATGAAGATTATACATAAACCTTTGTTATTATTTAGTTGCTAGGTTGTGTCCAATTTGTTCATGGGCTTTCCAAAACAAGAATATTGGGGGGGTGGGGGAAAGAATGTTGGCATGGGTTGCCATTTCCTTCTCTGAAATCTTCGTGACCCAAAGATGAAACCTGTATCTCTGCATTGGCAGGTACATTCTTTACCACTGAGCTACCAGGGAAGCCCATATAAACTATTATTCTGTATTAAATAGGAAACATATTGATCATATTAAGTACACTCTTTCAGAAAATAGAATACAAGGAAAAATGTAACAAAACCCTTGTGTAAATCTGAGTTAGTTTAAAAAAAAAAAAAGCTTTACAAATACAGGTCAGTCTCCCTGTGGCTGTTTCGCTCATCCTAACCCCTTCCCTTTCTTGCCACAGGGAGCCACCATCCAGAAATGGATTTTTATTATTCCCTTTACTTATATTTTCAATATGTATACACGAATCTATGAATAATATTATTTGTGGCATGTTTAAAATTTTCCTGTGTACTGTGTGTGCATATCTGCATATTTGTGTATTACATGTATCCTTTTGCAGCTTCTATTTTTTTTAACATTGCAGTTTTGAGATTTATCCATGTTAATACTTGGAGCTGTATTTTTCATTTCAGTTTTCGTATAATATGATAGGAAGAGTGGATATTAGGGAGCTTTTCCAGTTTTCCATTTGCTAATTATGTTGTGTTATATGTAATGTAACTGCATTACAAGTTGTATTCTTATAAATATGTGCAAGAGTTTCTATAAGACTTAGCAATGACAATATGTGATTCTGCAGTATGCACATCTTCATCTTTAATAAATTTGCCAAATTCTCCAAAATGAGGATTCTAGTTTACACCCCAGTTGGTAGTTTATGATCTGTAGTTACTACACATCATCTCCACACAATATTATTGACACATGTACATGTGCTTATGTGTTCACCAATTTCATGCAGACGATGTGGTATGATATTAATTTGTATTTTTTACATTGCTAATTATATAGAAAACTTTCTCCTTTGTCTTGAGGCCATTCTGATGTCCTGTGTATTGTCCTTTTTTTCTTTTTAAATTAAAGGAGTTTTTCATGTATTCTAATCCTTTGTTGGTTATAGGCAGTATTTTTCCCAGTCTCTGTCTTTTTTACTTGGTGCCTCTGTTAAACAAAAGCTTTTCATTTTAACCTTGCAGTTTTATCAATCTTTACTTTTAAGAGTTTTTGTTTTTTGTGTTTACTCTTCCTATATTCTGAAGTAACAAAGAGTTTTCTCCATTCTCTTTTAAAAAATTATATTTTTGCTTTCACACTTATGTTTTTAATCCAACTACGATTTATTTTTGTTCAGTTTCTGCTGTAACAGAGCATGTGTTCCTGAAAATCACTGTGCTATATGCAAAATCATGCAGTAAAACCCACAGGGCATATGGGAAAATAGTGTTGGGGAACAGCACTTGAAAATTTCTTGGCAGCGACCCATTTGTTTAAAAAAGATACCTAATAAAAATGGTAGCATAGTTTTACACTCATTAAAGGTTAAGAAATACACTAATGACACAAAAATACGTAATTTTTATTTTGAAAAAAAGGAAATTTGCTTGAAGTGGGATTCAAAAACATTGCAGCCTGTAAGTTATTGTGAAATGGTAGAAGGAAGGTATCCAGAATGTGCCAAGAAATTGTTACAGATGTGGAGTGTGTAGTTCATAATGCACTTGGTGACTGTAAGTAGATGTAAAAATTTATGTTTTGTGCATACCTGTGCAACTCAGTATAGCTGGGTAGTTTTCTACATTTATCTAGTGTTTGTTTTGGAGTTAGAGCTAGGCTGAGACAAGTAAGGCTCCTAGTGTATAAAAGGACGCACTCCCTGTTAGGGTCCCTTGGCATCTCACTTGCGCTGTATAGAGTGTAGTAGTACTTAAGCGTATGCAGACTTTGTGTTACTGTTCCCTTATATCAGTCACGTTTAACACATTCAGGTTTTCTTATACTTTTTCAAGTAGTACTGACTATATATGTGAGGTGTAGAGCTCTAATTTTTTCCATGTATGTATACCCAGGTCTTTCTACATTGGTTTGTAATGATGCTTTTAGCATATAGAGTAGTTCCACATTTGTTCAATACTTGAGCCTGCTTCTTGTTTCTTTGTGCTTTCATTGGTCTTTCGCTTCTCCCTATGCTACTAACACATTTTCTTAATCACAGATCTGGCACTAACTTTGTAACTTTGGGCAAGTTAAATTCTGTGTGCCTGTGAAATTATAGGAGTGCCTACCTCATTGGGTAATTAAAAGAGTAAGTGAGTCAGTATATTAAAGTACTTAGAAGTACTTGCCTTGCATAAGACTAAAGCTCAAATGTTTGTTATTGTTAAAGGTAATCCTTGTAACTGAATAAAGAGTCTTGAGAACTAGTAAACTGAGATTGCCATCTTGTGTTTTCTTTTCCGAACTAAGAGGAAATGGGGAGAAGTTTATGGAAGGATTCCCTGAGAAAAGTGATGTTTAAATTATCTGAAAGATAATAAGAGTTAACTAGGTGGTGAGAGCAGTAGGAGAATATTTGAGGCAGAAGGAGCCATGAGGCAGAAAATAGTATGTCCAGGAACTAGGTCTCAACAAAAAGAAAAATGGTACCAGTTAAGACTAAAGAGGGAGGTAGGAGCAGATCAGATCATGCAAGACCTATTAGGCAAAGTTACCAAGTTTAGACTATCTTAAAGTCAGTTATAACTATTGGTAAAGATTGCTATTTCGAGAATAAAAACCATGAAATATCTTTACAAATGAAATAGCTTTCATTTTACAAAGGAAAAAACCATGAAATAACTTTACAAATAGTTAAAACTATTCAAAAAAGAAACTCAGAAGGTACAGTTGGGTGCATCTGGACCTTAATAACGTATCAAAGATTAAGAGTGCTGTTGAAAATGTATAATAAATTTAGGTCTTTGTTCACTTACTTAAAATCTTGGTGAGCTGTTGCTTTTGTCCTAGGCTTTTATGAATTAAAATAGAGGAATCTTGTGTTTGGGGCAGGTCTACAATAGATAAAAGTTTTTACAGTACAACAAATCCATGTAAATGTCTTGGGTTTTTTTTTTTTCATTTATATGTCCACTTTGTCTAATTTCAAGGGTACACCTAAGAAGACTACACGTTATTTCTGTAATAGATACTCCTGTTTTTTTCTGCTTCCCTCATGTTTCATTGACTTTCCCTGGTGGCTCAGAGGTAAAGAACCTGCCTGCCAATGCAGGAGATGTAGGTTCAATCCCTATATCAGAAAGATCCCCTGGAGACCAAAATGGCAACCCACTCCAGTATTCTTGCCTGGGAAATCCCATGGACAGAGAAGCCTGGCAGGCTACCATCCTTCGCATCATAAAGAGTCAGACACAACTGAGCATGCATGCATGCATACAGTTAAGTCTAATTTACTTTATTCAATTTAACATATAAAGACATTGCTAGTCTAATATATTTTGTTTATCTTACAAACAGAGTTTTCTTAAAACTTAGTTTTTCAATTCTCTTTTTTCCTCATAGATCAAAATCTACAACTTGGGGGCATTCTATTGTATGACTCTGATAGTATGTTTGGAATACTCATGTGCAGATAATTTTACCTTACCCATTTTTAGGAAATCAAACTGCTGATGAATATTCTTTAAAAATTGTGGGGTTTTGTTAGGTTGATGCCTTTACTTCAGGTATTTTCAGACATAAAGATAGCATTTCATTCCTACAGGGTTTTATGAATAGAATGTAAGCATGGAAGCATTGGAATGATGTTCTAAAAAACTTGACTACACACGTGGACTTTAAATATTTTGTTAACCTTTGCTTTTTTTTGTGATTGAGCCTAGTTAACTGAGGGAAAATGTTTCTGGAAAAGAATTTTAAAATAATTATGAACCAGTGGCAAAGCGTAGGTAGGTGTAATATAAATAAATTTATATGGTTGTTTTAGATTTATAATTTTTTTATGCTTTCTTTGCTAGAGACTATTATTTTACTTTTTCCATCACTGGTCATCTGATGAGAAAGCTAATTTAGGTATTTGAAAATAGGGTGAATATAGTTTCAGTAATGGTTATAGTGCTTGGTTTCACACTTTTGAAATCAATTAAAAACCAGTTGCTTGCTCCAGCAAATTTTACTTATGTATGAGAAACAGTGGGAGACAGTGTTGTTGCTATCAACTTTTGTTAGTAAAGAAGCTAGTTATTTTTAATTTTTCTTTTAAAACTTTGATTATAATTACTAAAATCAGTCTTCCAAACCTTTAATAATTGCTTTCCTTACTCCCTGAAAGATACAATAAAACACATACAATTAACATACTGTATTTGTAAGTTTTTTGCGAAAGAACCATTTTTCATGTTAACATTTTACCGTGTTGCATGTAAAATTTTACCTTGGTTGACACTTGTAATTGTCATTTGAATTTTTGTTCAATTGGCACATATTGTGTTGAACAGCTATTGCATTTTTTTTAAGTTCTATTAAGGATTTTTTGTTTAATGTGTATGTCAGTAGTTGTCTGTAGTAGATATTTTTTTAGAACAATAGAAATAATACCTTACACAAGTGAAATATTTCTTCTACAACTGTGGCATGAGTTATTCTCAGTAATCTTTTGAAGTAGACATGTACTGTGATGTAAAGTGAAATATAAAAAATAGAGGGACTTCCCTGGTGGCCCATTGGTTAAGACCTCGCCTTCCAGTGTGGAGGATGCAGGTTTGAGCCCTGGTTGGGGAGCTAAGATCCCACATGCCTTGCAGCCAAAAAACCAAAACATGAAACAGAAGCAACGTTGTAATTCATCCAAAATGGTCCACATTAAAAAAATATATATTTTTTTAAAAAGACAGCTTTTCTGCTATTCTTAAAGTTGTTGATATTTTCTTTTACCAATTTCTCTTTTTTTAAAGGTACCTAGTCGATAGTCGCTGGTTCAAACAGTGGAAAAAGTATGTTGGCTTTGACAGTTGGGACAAATACCAGATGGGAGATCAAAACGTTTATCCTGGACCCATCGATAACTCTGGGCTTCTTAGAGGTATTATTTCCTTAAATCAAGTTTGTATATGTGTTCATTTTAATATGTTATGGTCAACATATATAATGTGGAAAATGTTAATGTAAATAAATTGATAAACCAGAAATTTCTTATATAGTCATCCCTTGGTGTCCATGTGGGGTTTGGTTACATGATACCTCTCAGATACTAAAGTCTATGGATGCTCAAGCCCCTTATATAAAATGGCATAATATTTGCATATAATCTATGTATATCTTCCCATGCACTGTAAGTCTTTTGTTACTTTTAATACCTAACAAAATATAAATGCTGTGTAAATAGTTGCTGGTACATAGCAAATTCAAGTTTTGGTTTTTGGAACTTTCTGGAATGTTTTTCCTCCCTGTGGATGCAGAGGGCCGACTATATTACAGATTTGACCTAATGAATTCAGGTTATTTTGTCATAATTAATTTTCTATATCATGACAAATTCTGTCATTTATGATGTAAGGTTTATTAGCTTTTAAGACTAGAATGTAAATTAGAAAGTACTATCTTACTGTTTGGGGGGAATGTAAATTAGAACTATCTTACTGTTTGGGGGAAATGCTCTATTGTGTATTATTTTGCTAACGGACACATAAATTCTTTAATTGGGGAGCAGTGGTATATGTTACATTCTTGAATTTTTGGATTATTTTTCTACAACCCTTACTATTAATACTTGCCAGCTCTTCTAAAACTCTGATAACATTTAAAGACAATAAACCTAAGTACTAGAACTTTCATTACTGGCCTAGGTGGAATAACAAGGACTAGACTTATCTTTCCATTTAAATGAACCAAAACCATGACAAAATATATGAAACAGCAGTTCTCAAAACATTCGACATCAGGCAGTGAAGAACAGTGATCCCTGAGAAGTATGAAACAAATGAAATGAGCCCTGTGTTTTCCTCAGCTTTAGTTTCCAAGACATAGCACAGAAGGAGAGACCCATGCAAAGCCTGGCAACCTTAGTTGAGAAAAGAGTTTGGAGTCCAGGGAGACCAAGGCAGCCAGAGTTTCCAGGGCAGAGGACCAGAGAGGAATGAGCAGCACGTAAGGAGAGAGAGAGACCAGAGATCTACAGAGACCACTGAAGACTTGTAAGTCTTCAGCTGACTGTTGACTAGTGCCTGTGTGTGACAAGCTATCCAAGGCCCAGAAAAGAATTATCAAAGGAATTAGAGCAATCATTTAGGTTCATGTGACCAAATCAAGTTCATTTGCCAGATGTGCTACAAGCCAGATGCCGAGATGACAAAGTCTGCAGCAGGGAAAGGATTTATTTGAGAGGCAACCAAGTGAGGAGTTGGGAGAACAACTCTCAAACCCACCTACCTGATAGCAAGGGACTCAGTATATTTGTGGAAATAAAGAAGCAGGGTAGTCCAAGGTATGCAGAGCATGGGGAAGGGTAATTGATGATAAGAAAAAAGTGAGTCGTTCTTGTGCAGATGCAAGTAAGCTACTTGCTTCTCCATGAGACACATGTTCAGAAAATGGAGGCGTTAGCATGTTCTGAGGTGGAATTGTGGGTGCTCTCACGTCAACAGGTCAGCAAGTGGACACTTCATACAAGCCCAGTTGGATAGTTAGTGGTCTTAGCTCTACCTAGAACTGAGCGCAGCCGATTGCAAATTCCTGAAAATCATCTCAGGAAAGTATCTTATTTTTAGACTTTATGAAACTTGGAGGACAAGCGAGTTTTTGTAAAAACAAAGTAACTTGATCAGTGAAGGCATGTTACAGTTCACTGTTCATTAAGAAATTATAGTTTAATGGATCTAACTGATGAGAACCCTCAGTTTCACTCATAAAGGAGCAAGAATAATGTGTTCACAGTAGCCAGAGTGGAAAATGTTATAAATCATGGAATAGACTGCAGAGAATGGGTTTGCCGCTATAGAAGGGCAAAATGAATCCTCTTGTCCTAAATCAAAAGCAACTATTTCCAAGTAACTAAACTCCATCTCAGAACAGAACACAAGAGTATTTGTGTGTGTGTGTGTGTTTGTGTGTGTGTGTGTGTATGCGTGCGTGTGTGCTCAGTTGTGTCTGACTTTTTGCATGGTACCCTACCAGGCTCCTCAGTTCCTGGAATTTTTGTCCCTCAGACAAAAATACTAGAGTGGGTGGCCATTTCCTTCTCTAAGGTATCTTCCCCACCCAGGGACTGAACCCGCCTCTCTTGGGTTTTCTGCATTGACAAGCAGATTAGATTCTTTACCACATGCTACTGGGAAGCAGGAATACAAAAATATCCAGCATACATCCAACAAAATAAAATTTTTAATATCTTAGATCCAAACAAATAGTACCCAGAATGCAAAGAAGCAGAACATATAATGCATAATAAGGAGAAATAGCAATGTTTAAACATTTTTTTTTAAGTGGAGAAGAACAGAAAGCAAATGAAACAAATAGCAAATAGCAAGTGAGATGGTAGAGTTAAACCCAGCTCTATGAACAATTGTGTTTAATGTAAATTTGAGGTAGATAATGTAAGATTGGATTAAAAAATAAAGACCCAACTGTATACTGTCTACCAGAAACTCAAATACAGAGTACAAATAGAGATTGAAAGATTCTAAGACTAACCTCCAGTCATCCTCACTCTTATATAACGATCTCCCCTTTGAGTGTGAGTGGAACCTGAGACTAGGATATCCTTCCTGTGATTATTTATATTATATGACAAAAGGGAGATTATCCCAGTGAGCTTTATCTGATCATATATGCCCTTTGAAAGCAGAGCTTTCTCTGGCTGGTAGCTATAGAAGTTAGGATATAAAGCATGAGAAGAACTCATTGCTGATTTGAAAATGGGACTAAGTGAAAAGGAAGACAGGTGTCATCTAGGGACAAAGGGAATTGTTGTGCCTATAGCCAGCAAGAAAACAGGCACGTCATACCTGTAGCCATGAGGAACTAAATTCTGCCAACAACCTGAATGAACTTGGAAGTAGATTCTTTCCCAGAGCCTTCAGATAGGAGAGAAACCTTTCTGACATCTTGATTTCCTCTATGTAAGACCCTAAGTAGAAAGCCCAGTTGAACTCACCTGAACTTCTAACCCACAGAACTGTCAGAATATAGATACTGTTTTAAGCTCCTATGGTTATTTGTTAGCAGTAGAAAACTAAGACACATACTAACTTTAGTCCATGGGGTTGCAAAGAGTTGGACACAACTGAGTGATTGAACTGAACTGAACACATACAACACTATAATCAAAAGAATGCTGGAGTGGCCATTTTAATATCAGACATTAAGATTTAGAACAGTGAACATTATCAGGGATAAAAGTTCATTTCATAATCGTAAATGGGCCAGGACAGTTCATTAAGAAAACATAATAATCCTAAAAATATATACCCATCTAATGGCGTCACTTGAAAATATGTGAAGCAAAACCTGACAGAACCAGAACCACAAGGAGAAATAGAAAAATATCCACAATTATATAATGGATATTTCAGTACTATTCTCTCCATAAATAAAAGAAAAAGTGTAGACAAAAAGTAGAAAGGAAAGAAATCAAACTGCTTGTCCTGACATTTATAGAATACAGTACGTTCCCTACATACTAACCACGAACTTTCAAAGATGTGTACATGCATTCCGTATCCAGTCATATAAGTTGGTTCATGTGTCTGGAATACGTTGTTACATGCAAGCATCCTCCACAAGTGGTTGTGCTTTTGTGTACTTTACTGTAAAGTACTGTACAGAGTAGAGTGGTGTAGTATCTTTATTTCAAGCCTAGGATGTTCAGAAGCAAGCATAAAAGCAGCGGTGATGTAGCTGGTACTGCTAAGAAGCATCAAGCAATAACAAAACAAAAGTGAAAATAATTGAGAGAGTGGAGCAAGGCAAAAAGATGGTAAAGGTCACTTATTCTTATAACATGAATCATTCAATCTTGGAACATGTGAAGTATGCCATTCCAATAATGTTGACAATAATACCAAAGAAGCGTGGAAAAGTAATGGAGGAGATGGAGAAACTTCTCAGTATGTGAATGCAGGATCAGTGTCAGCTGAGTTGCTCTCAGTTTAAAGCTGATGCAAGAGAAAGTTAAAAGCCTTATGAAGACTTGAAGAAGAAACATGGTAAAGAATCAGAAGGCACATCTTTTAAAGCCAACCATGACTGCTTTTATCGATTCAAGGCTAGAGCCAAGCTTTACAGTGTAAAGGTAAGTGCCAAGGCAGCGAGTGTAGGTATGGTACCTGCCTGGAAATTTCCTGAAATGCTTTAAGGAATTATTGATGAAGGACCGTATTTACTATAGCAGGTTTTTAATGTGGATGCGAGGACTGTACTGGAAGAGAAATTCAGACCAAAGTTATATCAGTAAGAAAGAAAAGTTGATGCCAGGCTATAAAACTTAGGATAGGCTAACTCTCTTTGTTTGGTGGCAGTGCTTCTGGCAGTATGAAGCCGGAGCATCTTTTAGATTGTCGTCCAGAGAACCCAAGAGCCCTTAAAAACAGACAGGGACTCTCTTCCTTTTATGTGGAAGAGAAACCCCAAAGCTTGGTTTACACAGGCCATTTTCCAGGATTGGTTTTTCCACCACTTTATCCCAGAGTTGAGAAATACTGCTTGAGGAAAGACATCCCATTCAGCATTCTTTTGCTGCTCAACAATACTCTCGGCCACCCTCCATTAATGGATGACTTTCATCCCAATGTGTATCTGCCAACAAATACTATGTCAGTTATCCAGCCTGTGGACCAGTGGATTATAATGACTTTCAATAAATATTATTCACATTGCACTTTTTGTCAGGCAGTAAAAGCAAGTGACAAATCAGGAACAGCCTTGCCACAGTTTTGGAAGGGCTGTACCATGTACAAACCCATAAAAAACATTGACTTTGCTTGGTGTGATGTTTAATTGTCACCATGAATGGGATTTGGAAGAACTTTTACCCACAATTTATTCATCATTTTCATGGATTTGAGAAGGTGGACAAAGAATCAAAAGAGGTCTTCAGCCACTTAGTGAGCCTCAGGAAAAAATTGGAGCTAGATCTGCAGGAGGACGACCTCATTGACCTCTCCTTGCTGTGCAAAATGAGGCGCTTACTAATAAAGACCTGATGGAAGGGGAGGCCCAGAGAAAGGATGAAGAGAGCCAAGAGGAAGAAGAAATAACTGAAGAATAAAGAGATTAATGAAACATGAAATGGCAAAGGGTTTCTTTATTTGAGAAGGCACTGTTAGTTTTTGAGGTGTGGGACCCAAGGGTAGAATGGTACACAAAGTTTGCCACTGCTGTTCAGAATACAGTCCAGTGCTGCTCTGTCATCTGTGACAAGAAAAAAGAGAACTACTTACCCAGACATCACTGGATCATTCTTTCAACAGGGTAGATAGAATTGAATCGGGCCAGGACCCAGAACCCGTGTCATCAGCATCAGGCAGGAGTGACATTGCACCTTGCCCTCTGCCTCCTGTTGCCGACAGTCTTTCAGCTCTTATCATCTCCCACCTCCTCTCCTGCCTCCATCAGTGACTCTTCTTGCCTGTTCACTCTATGCCAGCCCCTGTATGCCAGCTGTTGTACTCTGTGTACTACTATACTTTTCAAGGGACTATACTATAAGATTTAAAATGTTTTCCTTATTTTGTGTGTGTGTTTCTAAATATTATTTGTGTGAAAAGTATTGTAAATCTATTATAGTGTATTACTGTGTAGCCAGTTGTGTTAGTTGGATACCTAGGCTAACCTTGTTGGACTTAGAAACACACTCTTGAAATGGAACTTGTTCATGTGTAGAGGACTTACTGTATTCCCACTGAACAACAGCAAAATGAAAATTCTTTTTGGTGTTCACATGAAGCATTTAGATAAACTGTATTATGCATAAAACCTGGTTCAGTAAAGTTAGCAGGAGTTAAATCATACAAAATATGTTTTCTTACTACAGTGGGATAATAACTGAGAGGTGAAACATCTTGAAGTGTTTGAAAACTAACATACTTCTGCATAACTCATGGGTCAAAGAGAACTCAAAGAAATTAGCAAGTATTTTTAACTAAATGAAAGTGAAAACAAAACATATCAAAATTTGTGGAAGGCAGATAAATAGTATGTGGAGGGTAATTTATAGTTCATTTAACATGTACAAGGAAAAGGAAAGGTTATAACAGGTGAAACATCCTCAAGTGTTTGAAAACTTACATGCTTCTGCATAACTCATGGGTCAAAGAGAACTCAAAGAAATTAACTATTTTAACTAAATGAAAATGAAAACAAAACATATCAAAATTTGTGGAAGGCAAATAAATAGTATGTGGAGAGGAATTTATAGCTCTTTGAACATGCATAAGGAAGAGGAAAGGTCTCAAATCAGTGACTTTGGTTTCTGACTCAGGAAACTAAAAATAAGGACAAATTAAAGTAAATCAAGCAGAAGAAGGGAAATAAGTTCAGAACAGAAATCAAATAAAAGGAAAATAGAGAAAATCAATGAAACCAAAGACTGGTTCTTTATGAAGATAATAAAATTTATAAAGACCTAGTTTGATCACAAGAGAAAGGTAAAAGACACAACTACCAGTATCAGGAACAAGAGAGGTAACATATGTATAGAAATCTACAAATAGCAAAAGGACAATAAAGAAATATTTCTTAAAAGATGAAAACTAATAAAGCTCATTCCAAAAGAATGAATTCTCTGAAGAGCCCTGTATCAATTAAAGAAGTTGAATTTGTAGTTTAAAATTTCCTCACAAAGCATCAGACCTTGATGGTGCCACTAGTGAATTCTACCATTGCTGTTTAAGAGAATTATGCCAGTTCAACAAAAGCTCTTTTCAGAAATTAGGAGAGACTGCTGCTTGCAGTGAAACCAGCATTACTTTGATACTAAAGTCTAAGACATTTCAAGAAAAAAAAGTTCAATGGCACCCAACTCCAGTGCTCTTGCCTGGAAGATCCCATGGACAGAAGAGCCTGGTAGGCTGCGGTCCATGGGGTCGCTAAGAGTCAGACATGACTGAGCGACTTCCCTTTCACTTTTCACTTTCATGCATTGGTGAAGGAAATGGCAACCCACTCCAGTGTTCTTGCCTGGAGAATCCCAGGGACGGGGGAGCCTGGTGGGCTTCTGTGTATGGGGCCGCACAGAGTCAGACACAACTGAAGCGACTTAGCAGCATCGCAACCAGTATACCCCTGATGAACATAGATGCATCTATTATTAACAGAATTTTAGTAGATCAAGTCCAAAAATAAAGAGGATAGGTATATAGGAAAAACATTACAAAAATATTATATAAAAGAGTAAAATACAAAGAAACTTCCTCAACCTCAGAATGGGCATCTGTGAAAATGGGCATCTACAGATGACATACTCAACAGTGAAAGACTGAATGCTTTCCCTCTAAAATCAGGGAAAAGCAAGGATGCCTACTCTCAACTCTTTAAGCCGAGATTGTACTGGAGGTTCTAGACAGTGTTTAATAAAGCAGTAAGAAAAGGTAGACATACAGATTGTATAGGAAGAAGTAATAAGTCTTCTTTATTCACAAATACCTGTGTCTATGTAGAAAATTTAATAAAATCTACAAAAAGAAACCTCCTAGAATTAATAAATTAGCCTATAGGATGCAAGACCATTACTCAAAAACCAGTTGTTTTCTTGTACACTAAAAATGAACTAACATGAATTTAAATTTTAAAAATATATTTTATAATAGCACCAAAATATAAAATGCAGATAAATCTATAATACATGTAAACTAAAAACTACAGGATATTGCTGAGATAAAGCCTAAATAAAGAGAGAAATTATGTTATTGGATCAGAAAACTCAGTATTGTTTAATTCCTCCACTCAGTGTACAGATTCAACACAATTTCAAATCACATTCCTAGTAGGCTTTTTAAAAAATGAGATAGTTTCAGTTCAGTTCAGTCAGTCATGTCCACCTCTTTGCCACACCATATAATTCATCTTTTGAAATTCTGTAACTCAGTGGCTTTCTTTTTTTATATTCATAGTTTTACAACCATCACCACCGTCTTAATTCCACAAAATTTTCATCACCCCAGAAAGAAACTTCATATCCATTAGCAGTCGCTCTTCATCCCCTCTTAATACCCCAGCCCTAGGTAATCATTAATATATTTTCTGTCTCTGTGGATTCTCCTTTGTGAACATTTCATCTAAATGGAATCAATACGTGTCCATAGTATTGGACTTCTTTTGCTTGGTACAAAGTTTTCAAGTGTCATTCATGTGGCATGAATCAGTATTTTATTCTTTTTTTAGTGGATGGATAATTTTCCATTGTATAGAGATACACCACATTTAATTTATCCATTCATCAACTGATGGACATTTGGGTTCTCACTTTCTGGCTATGAGTGAATAATTCATTCATGAACTATTCATGTATGAATTTTTGTGTAGACGTGTTCTTGGTCATATAGTAACTCTGTGTTTAACTATTTGAAGAATTGCTTAACTTTCCCGAAATAATTGGCACCATTTTACATTCCCACCAGCAGCAAGTAGGGTACCAGTTCCTCCACAACTTGCCAAACTTATTATTGTCTATTCTTTTATATTATAGCCATCCTAGTGGATATGAAATGGTGGTTGTTCAGTTGCTAAGTCAGGTCTGACTCTCTGCGACCCCATGGTGCCAGCCTTCCCTGTCTTTCACTGTCTCCTAGAGTTTGCTCAAACTCAGGTCCTTTGAGTCAGTGATGCTATCCAAACATTTCATCCTATTTAGCCCCCTTTTCCTCCTGCCTTCAATCTTTCCAAGGGTCAAGGTGTTTTCCAATGAACTGATATCTATTGTTACTTTGATTTGTATTTATTTTTATATCTGTTTGTTATTTTGGTTTCCCTAATGATTGATGATGTTAAGTGTCATATCTGTGCTGCTTGTATCTGTTTGGAAAAATATTCAGATCCTGTGCTTATTTTTTAATTGTCTGTTTACTGTTAGGTTTTAAGAGTCGTTTATGTATTCTGGATACTAGTCCATTATCAAACAAGATTTCCAAACATTGTCTCCCATTCTGTGTATGTCCTTTACTCTCTTGATGGTGCCTCTCAAGTGCGAATTAATTCTGATGAAGTCCAGTTTATCTATTTTGTTCCTTTGGTTGCTTGTGATTTTTTTGCAGAAAGCATCACCTAATCCAGGATCAGAAAAGACATGTTTTCTTCTAAGAGTGTTTGAGTTTTGGTGGTTACATTTCTGCCTCTGATCAATTTTAAATTAATATTTGTATATAGTGTGAGATAAAAATCAGTTGAACATACTAGAGGATCTAGTAGTAGATCCACACATATTCATTTTACATAAAAATATAAGAGAAATTCAGTGAAGTCTTTTAAATAGATGAATGCTGTTTGAGTGTTAAGTATCTATTTGCCAGAAACAAATGAACTTTGACCTGTACCCAACACCATATACAAAATTAACTCAAAACACTCCATAGACTTAAATGTAAAAACCAAAACTATGAAACTCTTAGGAAAAAATTAGAAGAAGATTTTTGTGATACTGTGTTAGGCAAAGATTTCTTAAGTGTGAATTAAAAAGCACAATTGGAAATAGGGAAAAATTGATTTGTAATTCATCATTAACAAAAGCTTCTTCAAATAACACTGTTAAGAGAATGAAAAGATAAACCACAATGTGGGAGAAAGTATTTGCAAATTACTTAGCTGATAAAATATATGCAGAAAAGAATTCCATAAAGCCCAGTGGAAAAAATAGACAAAAGGCTTAAACAGATGCCTTACCAGTGAAGGTGGTGTTTTCAGAAAGCACATGTAAAAATAGTCAACTTCACTAGTCATTAGAAGAATGAAGATTAAAACCACAGTGAGTTTACCACTGTGCATGATTTAAATCATTTACAGTGATTCAAATTAAATTTTAAAAGATAAATCCATACCAAGTATTGATGAGGCTGTAGAGCAAGTAGAACTTTCATATACTTTTTTGGATAGTGAAATAGTCTTGCAGTTTCTTAAAAAGCTAAATATACATTTTCCATAGGAACCAACCTTTCCACTCCTCGGTATTTACCCAAGAGAAATGAAGAGAAAACTTACGTATAAGTGTTCATATCAGTGTTACTTGTAGAGCAAATTGGAAACAGTCCAAAATGCTCATCAGTAGCTGAATGAATAAACAAATTACAGAATGTTCATGTAAAGTAATGAAATCCTACTCAGCAATTAAAAGGAATGAACTCTTGATACCTAAAAATATGGATGGATTTCAAGATAATGATGCAGCATAAATGACGCCAAATAAAGCAGTCCATACCAATTTTATATAATCTAGAAAATGCAAATTAGTCTTCAGTTGGAAAACACAGAGAAGCAGTTTTCAGGGCACAGGACAGTGAACCTGGGTGGACAGCAAGGAGAGATGACACCAAAAAAAGGGCGACAGGGAAGCCTTTGCGACCAGGAGGTGAGGGGAGATGCTGATGGATATGTTTATCGTTTTGTTAATGATGATTTCACACTTGTATTGCTATGTCACAACAACAAATTTTGCCCTTTAAATCTCAGCAGTTTTGATATCAATTTTTTATCAGAAACACAGAAGTAACAAAAATGAGAGGTTCTGTGTTTAGAGTTGTTCTTCCTCCCTTAAAAATGATTCAAAAATTGATCATTTTATTTTATCCACTATAGGGCTTCCCAGGTGGCTTAGTGGTAAAGAATCTGCCTGCTGGTGTGGGAGACATGGATTTGATCCCTGGGTCGAGAAGATCCCCTGGAGAGGGAAATGGCATCCCACCTCAGTATTCTTGCCTGGGAAATCTCATGGACAGAGAAGCCTGGCGGGCTGCTGTCCATGGGGTTGCAAAAGAGTTGGATACAACTTAGTGACTAAACAACTTCTAGATATAAATTACTGTTTGATTCTGTTATATAATAAAATAATTTACCCAGACTCTTGAATTATTGTGGAGAATAACATAGACATCTTAATTTTTAAACTTTTTTTCTTTCCCTAAATTTATTTTGAAACAGCCTATTATAGTGGAAAGAAAGTGGATATTTAGTGTAAATATATACATGTTTCAGTCTAGCCTACAATTTTCTGTATGTGAGCTTAGGCAGGTTAATCAATACCTGAATCTATTTACTAAGTAAAATGGAGCTATCTACTTCATAATATTGTTTTGAAAATGAACTGAGATAAAAGTATTTTCCATAATGGTACCTTTCATTGTACGTGCAATTTTCTGTGTGAATTTTTTGGGCAGTTTACTTGATTTCTTTGAATGTAGTTTTTAATCTAAAATAGATATTCATCTTATAGGATTGTTTCGAGAATTGACTGAGATAACCTGATCATCTGTTATAACATGACGTAGTACATGATGCATGAGAGAGTTTCACTTTCAGAGAGTTCTGAAAATTTGTTCCAAATAGTATCATCAAGAGTTTAATAAAGTTATAACTAAGAATTTTTTTAAACTGAGCTTTAAAATTAATACTTTGTACTAGCTATTGAAGTTCATATAAAATTCAGAGTTTTCTCATTTCTGTTCTATATGAAGCATAGTTTTTCTCAAAGGTTTGTATGATTTTATAACCATAGATTGATCCCACATAGAGTAAATAATTTTATTTTAAAGCATTTCTCTTGGCTTCTTGATTTTTATTGTTGTATCTAGTTAAAAGTAGTACTTTATCATTGAAATGCTGCCTGGAACAATTTTGCTTCCTATGTTTGTTAATTCAGGGCTGACTCAGAATGAGAAAATCTTCTTTATATTTTTGAGTTATTTACAAATAACTGAGTAAACTGTTTCCGTTTTCTACACTTTGGAAATTCAAATAAAGGACCAAATAATAATCAGTGAGTCTCAGATTAGGACTGTGATATAGGTACAGCTCACAGTATTGCTTCTAGATCTCTGGCCTGCCCTGTTCTACTGGAATTTTGAAAATGGATCATAGAATTAGAACCATAACTGAACAACTACCTCTACAGTGGATCTGTGGAGGAATCTAGATTGTGGACTCTCTGGAGTAATGAGATACCCTTTTGTAATTTCCATCATGATTCTCAGCCCATGTACTTTGGTATCATTGTGAAAGGTTATTGATTTGTTTCTGAATGTTCTTCGTCAGCTAATGCTGGAGTGATCACTATTACTGTGTGACAGATCTCTGATACTCAAAATATTTGGGAAACACTCTTCATTGGGATCCTCTGACCAACAGTTTAGTATTTCTTTAAGAGTTCAATAACAGAAAAGTTACTTTTTAAAACACTGTTGGTTGACTAATGGTACATACTGAAACTTTGTAAAAGTAACAGTTTATTTTGAAATGCCTAGATTTAAGTTTGTGAACCTCTTCAGAGCTTCTTTCAAAACTCATTATTTAAATACCTGAATTAGTCTTCATGAATTTACATAATTTGTAGTATGTTTGACCACAATATTTAGAGCTATGTAGTATTACTTCTTTTTCTTTATTGATTTTATTTTCTCTTTTGTAGATGGCGATGCCCAGTCACTTAAGGAGCACCTTATTGATGAATTGGATTACATACTGTTGCCAACTGAGGGCTGGAATAAACTTGTCAGCTGGTACACATTGATGGAAGGTCAGGAACCAATAGCACGAAAGGTACATATTAAGAAATGAATAGAAATAGTTTTCTTAAACAGTTCATATTTTGTTGTTAATTTCCATGACTTATGAAGCCTCAATTATCTTGGAGAAAAAGACCATCAATTTGTTACTGTACACTAGCACACATAGAGGGAGGGTGCATTTTATGCTAGCCACTGATATAAGCACATCATATACATTATTAACTAATTTAATCCTCATGAAAAGTCTTTCTAAGGTAAGTATTATTATCGCCGTTTTATAGGTGAGGAAATGAGGACAGAGGTAGCAAGGTTCAGGATCTTTTAGAAAGCCAAGTGAGTTTACATACTTAAAACTTGAAAATGCAGTTGTTTTTCTTATCCTGATTTTAAGCTTTATAATTACAGTCTAGAAACATTAAAAATGACCCATTTTCTTTATTTTAGGAAACTGAAAAGTCATTTATGAAAGTGTCAGTATTGCAATAGTAGAGTAATACCCAGCACTTAAGGTAGATCTGTCAACCTTACACAAGTATTTAACAGTGTAGTCAGGTGGAGCAGAATTATTTATCTGGTTTTATTTCCACATAAAAATGATTAAAAAGCCAGTTATATAACACAAGAGTATAAACTTCTAGTAGACCGAACCATAATTGGGTTTATTTGAAACTGATGCTACAAAGTTGATATATTAACAGTTTGTATTTGTATATCTGTGGTTTAGGTATAGAACTGAATTTTGTTCTCTAAATAGAATGTGAATATGCCTTTGATTTAGCTTAGTTTTGTTCCTTAATTTCACTCAATCTTATAGCCAATTTAAAGTTAAGATTCATCTCTTCTAGGGATGCTAGCCATATATATATAATAATATAATTACTTCAGTAATCTCGCCTAGAAAATTCCATGGACAGAGGAGCCTTGAGGGCTGCAGTCCATGAGGTCGCAGAGTCGGACACAACTGAGCACACACATGTATATGTGTGTGTATAGTGGCCTATGGTTTTTAATCTATAGTGCCTATAGAACTGAGTGTTTTGACCATTTGAAGGATAAAATATTTAGATGTAAAACTCTCTAGAAGAAGACTTTTATTCCTGGGTAAAGAAAAACCTATGTCTAGAATATTTTCAAATGTGTTAACTTTGTATTAATTCAACATTAATGACACATGGTTTTTCCTTAATAAATGTAGAATATCATATAGTAAACTGATCAGCTGACAACTCCTTTGACATTTCTTCTTGAAAGAGGCCTTATTGGCATTTCTTGAACTCTATGTCTGATAAACAAATTAAAGAAGATAAAGATCATGAAGACTTCATATAGGGAGAAGGAAAAAAAGTCTAAGAAGTCTTGTTGTTTAGTCGCTAAGTCGTGTCCAACTGAAGCCTGCCAGGCTTCTCAATCCCTAGGGTTTCCCAGATAAGAATACTGGAATGGATAGCCATTCACTTCTCCAGGGAATCTTCCCGATCTAGGGATTTAACCTGGATTTTCCCAAACATAGGCAGATTGTTTACCATCTGAGCCACCAGGGAAGCCCAAAAAGTCTATTAGGAGGTTATATATTTATTTTTAATGAGGCAGTTGGAATTTGTTTCACTTGTAAAATAATTTTCAAACTTTAGTGTGTATTAAACTATCTAGAGTACCTATTAAAATGTCTTCCTTCAAACTTAAATCAGTTCAGTTCAGTCACATAGTCGTGTCCGACTGTTTGCAATCCCATGGGCTGCAGCACACCAGGCCTCCCTGTCTATCACCAACTCCCGGAGTTTACTCAAGACTTTCGTCCATTGAGTCAGTGATGCCATCCAGCCATCTCATCCTCTGTCGTCCCCTTCTCCTACTGCCTTCAGTCTTTCTCAGCATCAGGGTCTTTTCTAATGAGTCAGTTCTTCACATCAGGTGGCCAAAGTATTGGAGTTTCAGCTTCAGCATCAGTCCTTCCAATGACTATACAGGACTGATTTCCGTTAGGATGGACTGGTTGGATCTCCTTGCATTCCAAGGGACTCTCAAGAGTCTTTTCCAACACCACAGTTCAGAAGCATCAATTCTTTGGTGCTCAGCTTTCTTTATAGTCCAACTTTCACATCTGTACATGACTAGTGGAAAAACCATAGCTTTGACTAGATGGACCTTAGTCAGCAAAGTAATGTCTCTGCTTTTGATTATGCTGTCTAGGTTGGTCATAACTTTCCTTCCAAGGAGTAAGCGTCTTTTAATTTCCTGGCTGCGGTCACCATCTGCAGTGATTTTGGAGCCCCCCAAAAATAAAGTCTGACACTGTTTCCCCATCTCTTTGCCACGAAGTGATAGGGCCAGGTGCCGCGATCTTAGTTTAAGTCAGTAAGTCTGAGAATTTCCATTTTTGCTATGCTTCTGATCCCAGTAGACTCACGTAAAGAACAGACCCTGATGTCAGTAGAACTTACTTAAAAGAATAGACTTGACTAGTTTTTTAGAATCTGAAGCCCAGCTTCAAATTTTACTAATTTGTGACTGCATTAAGAAGTCTAGAATTGGTAATACCCCTGCTCTCATGTAGAAACAAAGTTAACCATCTTCCTAGGCCTCAGATCATCACTAAAATGTCTCACTTAAAATATCAAGCATTCAGCTTAAGACCAGAAACAAAACAGGCAAATAGGCAGGAAGTACAGTGGAACCAAAATCCAAGAGAAACAGTGGATACTGGAAACAGATTCATGAGGGATCCAGATGACAGAAGTATTAGAAACCTTAAAATATTGTGCTTGTTATGTTAAAAAAAAAAAAAAAAAAGTTAAAAAGAACCAAATGTAATTCTAAAACTGAACACTAACATGAAAACATTAAGAATTAAGTGCTTGTTATTTGACCAAACCATATTTGGATTTATTGGAAACATGTTACAAAGTTGGCACATTAACAGTTCATATTTGTATATCTGTGGTTATTTGGGTGAAATACTAGACTAAAAAGGAACAATGTGTAAATTGATAATACCATTAGAAAATAGACTAAAGCTTAAAGAGACTGAAGAGTGGAAAATAAGGAAAAAAGAGGGACACGTGGAGTGCAGTGAATAAGCGTAACATAGATTTAAGTGGTCTCCTCAAAGGAAAGGAAAGACAGTATGGGGTAAAAGTAATATTGGAAGTAATAGTTGAGAATTTTCCAAATATGATGCAAGGTATCATGCTACAGGTTAAAGAAATGCTGCGAATGCCAAGCTGAAAAAATACAGACAAAATCATACACAGTAAAACTGTTAAAAAAACAAAGATATCCCTGGTAATAGGCAGAAAAAAAGATTTATTACCTTCAAAGTAAGGGTAAGATAGATGCTTTCTCAAGAGAAAGCCAAAATAAAATATAATAATAATGCCATATCTTCAACACGCTGAAAGAAAATAACTACTAACCTTGAATTCTATAACCTTGGAAAGCATCCTTAAGAATAATAGTGAAAAAAGTTATTTTCAGATAAATTGATAGGATTTGTTACCAGCATATTTGCACTGATGGAAATAAAAATTGTCTTCAGAATGAAAATTTACTCTGTATGGAAGCTGGGAAACACAGGGAAAAATGTTGACTGGCAGAAGCAAATACTATAAATGAGTGTTAAGGTAGTCTCTTTAAAATAGTAATAATTTCTTATGAGGATCAATCTGTATAAAATTATGTACATAACAATATTAGCAGATAGTTGCCCCAAGACAACCCCCATTATCTCCACCTTTTCATAGCCACAGCATTGTATAGTCCCCATCCAACATTGTACCAGGGTCTGTACTGGTTTTGTATTACACTGGTCTTTGTGGCCAGTGACATATAGCAGAATCATAGTACAGTATATCACTTTCAAGATTAGAGTTTAGGTCGAAAGGTGTAAACTTAGAATTATAAAATAAGTCATGGGAATATATTGTACAGCGTGGTGACTATAGTTTAAAATACTATATTGCATATTTGAAAATTGCTAAGACTTCTAGAAGATCTTAAAAGTTTTCATCGTAAGAAAAGAAACGTAATTATGTAAGGGGATAAATGTTAACTAGACTTACTGTGGTGATCATTGCACCATATATACAGATATTGAATACATTGAATATTGTGTTGCACATCTGAAACTAATATGTTATTGCTCCTAATTTTAAAAATAAAACATTAAATTATAAAAGACACCTTGACTTTATGTCGGGTGCACACACCCTATTGCTGTCTCTCATTTCTCAGTCTGAAAAATTCACCTGCACACTCAGGCAGCCTATGGATGGGCTCACATGTTAAGGAACTGAGATCTCTGGGCAGTAGAGAAGAATGGAGATCTGCTAACAATGATTTGAGTGAGCTTGGAAGTGAATCCTCCAGTCTCATTTGAACTTTGAGTAATTAAGGTCCCAGCCCACAGCTTGACAACAACCTTGTGAGAAACCCCAAGCCAGACCAGCCCAGCTAAGCTGCCCTAGATTCTTGACTCTCAGAAACTATGTGACATAGTTTGCTTTGCTAAGCTGATAAAAATTTCGGGAAATTTATTATGTAGTAGTAAGTAGCTAATACGGGCTTCCCGGGTGGCACAGTGCGGTGGTAGAGAATCCACCTGCCAATGCTGGAAGACACAAGACCCTGGGTTCGATCCCTGGGTCAGAAAGATTCCCTGGAGAAGGAAATGGCAACCCAGTCCAGTGTTCTTCTTTGGAAAATTTCATGGACAGAGAAGCCTGGTGGGCTAAGTCCATGGGGTTGCAAAGAGTCAGACATGACTGAGATCTTAAAGTGAGGAAAATCTTCTTGGAACCCAGTGATTTTTGTCATAAGATAGAAGAAACTTTTAACAACATGTCACTGAAAGGTAAAAAATATACTTAATAAACTTAATAATCTGCCAAAACGTTGAAAGTACTGCTGAGTTTCTTCTTGTTCTGCTTCTAGTCAGATGTGAGAAGAGAAGCTAAAGAAAGGACTGTTAAATAAAAAGGAGCCAAGACTTGCTAGTTTTGAAAATTAGCCTCTTCAGATGACAAATAATGCTGAAACAAATGCTTCCAAGCAAAAATCAAGCTCAAGGCATTCTCAAGAAGCATGGTCTAAAGTTGAAACCTAGGGTGGTGACTGTAAAATTTCTTTGTTAAGACCTCAGAAAAGTCAAAGGTGGTGCCTCACAGTACACTTCAGAAAAAAAGGCCCTTTAAAGAATTTCAGGGTGTACTTTGCACTTCCTTTCAATATATGGCTTTTTTAGGACTGTAGGGTTTCTAAGAAGCTTCAGGGTGATGTCCCTGAGCCTTCTCGATATAAACCCAGAGTAGAAAGGACCTACCTAGAGAACATTTGTGGTTGTGACTTTTGCTTCCTGGGTGAGACTCCAGTGAAACCCAGTGAAGATCCACAGTGTTTTCAAGAACCACTGCCATTTTGGACTGCAGAGACAGCATAAAATTTTAGAAACCTTTGACCTCCCAGACTTATACAAGCAGGAATCAGACTAAGAATTTACTCAACTGCAAATGTGTGCTAACTTTCATGAAAGAAGGTGACTCAGAAAACAGAACCAGGTGTTATGAAGAGTCATTTTTTCAGGTCAAGGCAAGAGTGAGCCCTAATCAAGGAACTTTCAGTGTTTGCTCAGGTGGTTTCTGTAGACTAATAACTTCTTTGTACCCCTTCATTTCCCCACTTTAACAGAAATATCTGTCTGAGATTATCTTCTGCCTTCTCCACCATTTTATTTTGGGTGTAATTGGGGCAGTAAGTTTATCTTCTCGTTCACAGGCCCATAGATCCATAGATCCATACTCGAGATGCTTAAGGAACTTATACCCAAGGATCTTCATCTGTACCTTCCTCAGATATAGATGACAGATGTCTTAACTTTGAGTTGATGCTATAATGGGATGAGACCAATTGGGGGCTTTGCAGGGGTGGAGTGTATTTTGCATGTTGGTGACAGGGACAGTAACTTTATTGGTACTAGAGGGTGTACTGTGGGAGAGAGCCTTGAAGATTGCACCCAGGTTATCGCCACCTCTTGTTATTCATACTGCTGCTAAGTCACTTCAGTCGTGTCCAACTCTGTGCAACCCCATAGATGGCAGCCCACCAGGCTCCATCGTCCCTGGGATTCTCCAGGCAAGAACGCTGGAGTGGGTTGCCATTTCCTTCTCCAATGCATGAAAGTGAAAAGTGAAAGTGAAGTCACTCAGTTGTGTCCAACCCTCAGCGATCCCATGGACTGCAGCCTACCAGGCTCCTCCATCCATGGGATTTTCCAGGCAAGAGTACTGGAGTGGGGTGCCATTGCCTTCTCCGCTTGTTATTCATACTCTTATGTAATCTACATCATCCCAGAGTGGGTCTCTGTGACTAGCAAAATACAGCAGAAGTGATAGTATTATATGTTGTCAAAATTAGTTTATAAAAGATACTGACACTTCTAACTTGGGAGTGCTCTCTTGCTCTCTCTTGAATCAGTCACTCTTGAGTAAAGCCATATGTCATGCATTCAGCCTATGGAAAGACTTACATGATGAGGAACTGAAGTCTCTGCCAAGAGCTGCAAAGGAACAGAGGCCTGCCAATAACACATGAATAAGCTCGAAAGCAGATTTGAATGTGATTAACCACTGTGACCTAATTGATGTGCACTGTACTTAGCGCAGGATACAAATATTTTTTAACACATGCTAGGCCATCAAGCAAATTCCAGTACTGTGTGCTAGAAATTATTCAGTGTATTTTCTGTCTCTCAAGGAATTTACAAGTCAGTAACAAAAAGATAACTAGATGATCTCTCAGCTACCTAGAAATGAAACAATATACTTCTAAGTAATTCTTCAGTCATAGAAGATTAACATGTAAAATTAGACATATTTTGAACTGATTGCTAACTGTACAGCATTAAAGAATGACTAAAGTCATTCTTTGAATGTAAATACTGCAAAAGAAGGAAGACCATTGTCTCAAGAAAAGAAGAAAAGGAAATTAAGACTAATCAAGAACTAATATGAGTAGACATAAAACAGAAAAAAAAATGCATTAAATGACCAAAATTGACTCATTATAAAGAACATTGTAATTTGACTAGTAAAATAAAGATGAGTCTGGGAAGACTCTGATCAAAAATAGAAGGAAAATAGGCACAAATCATCTGTATTAGAAATGGGGGATACCATAGCAGAGTCCAAAGACATTTTTAAAAGATTGATTTTGGACAGTTTTATGTAAGTTGAAAATTTAGGTGAAATGGACAAGATGTCTAGAAGAATTTCAAATGTCTAGAGAAGAACGCACTAGTGTTGAGTGAGAAATAGAAAATCTCAATTGCCATGTCTAAATAAGCTAAATCGTTAAATAAACATCTTTTCACAAAGAAGACTGTTAAATCCAGAAGACATCACCAGTGAATATTCTACCAAATATTTAATAACACAGTATTAGCAAGCCAGGCCAGAAATGGGCAAAAAAATAGTTTAAAATGGCCAGGCTTCAGGAATAGAATGGATACATATATTGTCCAGCTGAGTCCCTTCACTGTTCACCTGAAACTATCACAACATTGTTAATTAACTATACTCCAATACAAAATAAAAAGTTTAAAAATAAATAGCCAGGATGGATTTTTTTCAAACACAATTTTTATTTTACTTTGAAAATCATTTATTATAATTTTAGTATTATCTGAATAAAGTAGAAAAACCATCTAAGTAGATGCAGAAAATCCATTTGATAAAACTCAGTATCAATTTATGATTTTTTTTAAACTAGAAATAAAAAGCTATTGCAGACAATACTTATTGGTAAAGTATTCAAAGCGGTCCCTCTCAGATCAGGGACAAGAGAAGGCTAACTATATTGGAGGTCTTAGCCAGTTGGTAATGCGAAGAAAAGAACTAAAAGAATAAGGATTGAAGATGAAGAAGTAAAATTGTCAAGTTTTAGAAGATATAATTGTATATGTTGAAAATTCCAGAAGCTCTACCAAATAAGCCATTAAAATTAATAATTAAGATTCACAAGGAAGATGGATATAAGCTAAACATATTAGTAGAAAAACCAATTATATATAATCAACAAAGTTGAATTTTTAAATAATGTTTCGATGAGATGGCTGGATGGCATCACCCACTCTATGGACATGAGTTTGAGTGAACTCCGGGAGTTGGTGGTGGACAGGGAGGCCTGGTGTGCTGCAGTTCATGGGGTCACTAAGAGTCGGACACGACTGAGCGACTGAACTGAACTGAACTGAACTGAAGAGATAAAAGTACTAAGAAATAAAACTTATAAAAACTGCTTTTCTACAATGAAAATTACCAAACACTACTGAGCAAAATTGAGGAAGACCTAATGAGTTAATGGTCAAAGGGTCACCAAACTTACTCTGTAAAAGACAATAAATCTTCTCAACTTTATGGGCCAAAATGTTCACTTTGGCAACTACTCATCTCTGCTGTTTTGGGTGCAAAAACAGCCATTGGTGATAGGTAAACAAATGGGAATAACTGTTCCAGTAAAGTTATTAAAAAAAAAAAAAAAAGTTAATTTTAGCCTATGGATCAGTCAGCCCACCCCTGGTCTGTTGTTGTTTAGTTGCTTTGTTGACTCTTTCGCAACCCCATAGACTGTAGCCCTCCAGTCTCCTCTGTCCATGGGATTTCCCAGAAAAGAGTACTGGAATGGGTTTCTATTTTCTTCTCCAGGGGATCTCCCCGACCCAAGGATTGAACCCTTGTCTCCTTCCTTGGCAAATGAGTTCTTTACCACTGAGTTAACCAGAGAAGCCCCACCTCTGATCTAGGTGCTGGTTAATTAATGTCTGCTGCTGCTGCTTAGTCACTCAATCATGTCTGACTGTTTGTGACCTCATGGACTATAGCCCACCAGGCTCCTCTGTCCATGGGATTCTCCAGGCAAGAATACTGGAGTGGGTTGCCATTTCCTTCTCCAGGGGAATCTTCCTGACCCAGGGATTGAACATGGGTCTCCCACATTGCAGGCAGATTCTTTGCCATCTGAGCCACCAACATCATAAAAAGAGGGGCAACTAGATATTATCTGCATCTTATTAGAATATAACTCACAATCTATGAAGTAGTCTTACTAAAAATTGCAAGAATAAAAAGATAGATGGTGAATTTTTTGGTTAAAAGACACTTAGAGACTTCTCAATTGCAGTATATGGGCTTTATTTGGATTGATATTAAAAATCATTTTTATTTTAATTGGTTTTAATTTAATGGATATTTGATATTAAGGTATTCATTTTAATAATTTAGATGTAATAATATTGTTATGGGTATGTTTGTGTTCTTGTTTTTAAAGTACCCTGAAATGTTTGTATAGAATATCACAAGTAAGATTTGTGTTATACATTAACACCTGTGATTTCATATTGGTATGACACTTCTCTTCTAGTCTGTCTGTCTTTTTACCACTAGGTGTTGTTACCCTGATTTCAAGGACTGGGTCTAATTCATTGTGTATTTCTAACACTGAGCATAGGTACTTAGTAAATGCTGCTAAAATGAGTATAACTCGTCAAAAATAGTAAATGTGTCCATTAGGCCCAGTGTTATCAAATTGTTTTGAAGTAACAGATTTCTTTAGAAATTACTTCCTCTTTCCAAGAGGGGAGAAATAGGCTCTTAAAATCAATTCTTTCATAAGCCACTGTAAAGAGTGGACTGCATTAGGTTTATCAGGTATATTTCATGACTTTAGTCAGATTGCCCACTAGTAGTCAAAGCAAAGTGAACGAATGAAAATTATGTTTATTTTAATTCAGCTTTAACTTGTGTTTCCCTAATTAGTAAAGAAACTTGACCTTCATTGTGGCCATGAATTAATAGAATCAAGCATAGATTTCATCTTGTGCTTGCTCCTTATCTATAATGTAGAAAAATATAATTCACCTAAGAAAAAAACACTTTAGCTATCATCTCTAATTCTGAAACATAACTGTTATTTCTGAAAATTCACCTTTCTGTCTTATTTCAAATGTATATTTTAATGGTTATAGTAACTAAATAAATGTAACTTTGTATCCTATATTTTATAAGCCTGTTTCTTCCTGTTACAGTCTTAATATTCATCATTTTAAAGATTATTTTCAGCACAAACATTTTTAAATAAGATAGGATACTTTATATACACAAATATAAAGGAGTTACTAAATGAACAAATAATGTACATATCATGACACTGATACATAAATATGCTAGTTCTTTTCCTCTGATGCAGTGCTGTTGTTTCAGTCTTTAATCATTCATGTAGTATGATTCATTCAAACAAAAATTGTTGGAGGACAAATTCATATCTTGCTTAAAAAACTGCTTTTTAATACACTACTTTTGGAAACAGTAAAATATCTTCTAAGTACAATAATAGTATTCTGAGTAGTACTAATTAGCACTGTAAGATGTTGGAGAAAAGAAAAAAGTGAAAAAATTCTGAATCCTAATAAAGAGTGGGTTTTGAAGTAATCTTAATTTTTAAAAAATTTTAGTTTATTGGAGTATAGTTGATTTACACAGTTATATTAGTTTGGGGTGCATAGCAATATGAGTCAGTTATATATGTGTATGTATTCATCCTTATTTAGATTATTTTCTCATGTAGATTATCACAGAATATTGAATAGAGTTTCCTGTGCTATACCATAGATCCTTGTGTGTTGTATATAGTAGTGAAATAGGGAATTGATGTTTGTTTATTGTTGACAGTGAGCTTCTGACAGTTAAATCATCAGATTCTTTCTAGGAAAAGAAACTGCTTAGAGAATATATATCTCAATGTAAATCATGATGGACGGTTTTCTCTCTTTTTTTTTAATTTTATCCTGTTTACTTATCCCATTACCTGCTCTACTGTAAGAATTTCCTTACCCCCTCTTCACCCCCTGCATAAAATGAGGCCTGTGAGTACCTCAGTTTGGCAACCTACTGATGATTAGTAACTAACTTAATTTAGGATTATTATTCAAATATTGAGTCCCAGAGCAGAAATTTCTGATTGTTAAGAATATTTGATTCCTAGCTTTATAGCTCCATTAATCTTATAAATGATGTAATATCCTTTGCTTCATGCTTAACTTCAAATATGATATAAAACAAATTTAATTAGTTCTGGTTTAGACAGTAATATGCTAGTTTATATAATACATTCATTACAGAATCGCACACTATTACTTTAGAAATGTAACAAGTATGATTAGGAGAATATATATGATAAAGTATCATAAAAATTAGCATTGAATTGGACATTTTAAATACTAGCAAACTACCTTTGAACTTTTTGAGCTGAAACAACTTCCCTGCAAGTGAAAGACAAATTTTGATTCCCTTACTGAATTGATGCTAATAAGCAAGTGAGTACAGCAGTCATTTGGAGCCTCCCATTTGCCATATTTGTCTAATGTATCACATATCAGGCTGATTACTATTTTCAGAAACAGTGTTCATGACTGAAATCCTACAGTTAACCTTTAGAAGATCAAAAGGAAATATACTTATTAAAAAGGTGACCCTAATATATATATTTTTTCTCTTTCT
The DNA here is from genome assembly GCA_006410615.1 of Neotragus moschatus. Classification (NCBI taxonomy): domain Eukaryota; kingdom Metazoa; phylum Chordata; class Mammalia; order Artiodactyla; family Bovidae; genus Neotragus; species Neotragus moschatus. The sequence goes on along the minus strand of SJYA01000848.1, from coordinate 570,271 downwards.
GCTTTATTGCTTGCATGTTTAGCAGCTTTTTTCCCCCTTACATTTGTTGCCTGGAACTACTCAGTGTGCATTTAAAGGTCAAACAAAGTCATCTTAGGATGGAAAACTAACATATCAGTTACAGGGCATAGCTGAATATTTTGGCAACAGTAATTTGGAGTTACCATTTTAAAAGATTTATTTTAACATACAGAGTGTTATTATAGCTGTTGCTAGCTGAAATTATATAAAACTTAAAGCAGTTTTTAAAGGTTTTTGCTTGAGATCAAGTGCTAAAAGATAAAGTATATCTGTATCTTTAATCCGAACCGTATTTACACTTTGCATGCACTTTCTCATCATAAATACTAAGTGTATTCATTATTTATAGTATACCAAAGTATCTCCATACAGTAGTAGAATGCCTTACTATAGTCTCTGTTAATATTTGTATCATGATTGTTCATATTCTGTTAAATATTAATATTTCCAAAAATGTTCCTTTCTTTTTCATCTATCCAGTATCTTTTATATTGATGAGTTTTAATAGTTATGGTTTTTTCACTGGAGATCTGCTTTTTCTAAAGTATTTTTAGAGATACGTTATTCAAAACAATAAGATATATCAAGCTATAGCTGACACTAGTTTGTTTTGTTTTCTAGGTGGTTGAACAGGGTATGTTTGTAAAGCACTGCAAAGTAGAAGTATATCTCACAGAATTGAAGCTCTGTGAAAATGGAAACATGAACAATGTTGTAACACGGAGATTTAGCAAAGCTGACACAATAGGTAATGCAAGGTCCTGTTTCTTTGTTAAACCATTGCTATTCAAAATTCATTTAAAATTCTATTTGCTCTGTGCTACTAAGATGAAAACCATTTTAAAGGTTTATCCTTAGATATTACAGATTTCCAAGCTTGTTACAATATGTCATAGCTTAAAGTTAAACTGTTTATCATTTCTAGATGTACTTTACATTATTAGATGAGTTTAATATTTGTGCCATTTTACTTTTTAAATAATCAAGTAATTATAGTTTTAATTTAGCATTTGAAAGTATATATCATGTTTGTAACATTATAAATTAATGTAGAACTTTAAATACTTGCTTAGGTAAAACTTTGTCAGGTAACATAATTATTAATAATAATAATTTACCCTTTTTAGCATGAAAAATGACTTGTTTAATTTGTTTTTTCTCTCATTCTTGGGAGTCCAAATACAATTAAATAGCTAGTAAGGCAGTGGGCTTATTATTATTATGACTCACTGATTTTTTTTATATATATAATGAGTAGGTTACAGAATTATAGTATCAAATATGTGTGCCTAACTCCATCTATAATTTACATATGTTTATATATCTACCATCTGAGTCACCAAGAAAGCCCATATATTTACCTATCTACACAAATAGATGTATGTTAAAATATATGCACATTTTAAAAATTCTGCTTAAAAGCTACACTTTAATTTTAGATCAAGGATGTATTGAATAAACAAAACAAAGCTCATAGATTCAAAGAACAGATTGGCTGCCAGATGAGTGGGGCTTGGGGATTGGGTGAAATGGGTGAAGGAAATTAAGAGGTATAAACTTCTGGTTATAAAATAAATCATTGAGGATTTCATGCACAGCATGGTGACTATAATCAGTAATATTATATTGCAAATTTGAAAGTTGCTAAAAAGTAAATTTTAAAAGTTCTTGTCACAGGGAAAAATTTTTTTTAACTTTGTATGCTGGTTGATGGATCACCAATTCATAAATTATTGATGATCATTTAATGATGTATATAAATTTTAAACCATTAAGTCACACACCTAATACTAATATAATACTTAATGTCAATTATACTTCAATTTTAAAAAGGAATAAATTGAATAAAGTGCTTTGTAAATACATGGTTATGTATTTACTAACAATTGCAGTACTTTTTGATGACACAACTGAAAATAAAAATTATAAATAGTAGTTATTTTCAAATAAAGTTCTTAGAAAAGAAAATTATTGGTAATAACATTGATCTTGTTGTAAAATGTAATTGGTCACTGGAGAAGGACATAACACTTAATGTAGAACTCAGCAAGAAAGCAAGATTATAACTTTCCTTATTGAAATCAGTCATTAGATACACTTTATTTTAAATAAAATATTTATTTAAAATAAAATATTTCTGAATTTCTTAAGTACATTTGACTTTCACCACTTAGCCATTTCACTGCAAGAAAATACTTTTAACCCATAATTTTCATGAAGTAGTAACCATTCTTTGGTACCTAATGCTTGGTTAATCCTAATGTTTCTGCCATATATTATGTATGAATTTTTTATTCTCCCTCTTTATTTAGCTAAAAAATTTATAAGTTGAGATGTAATTTCAATAAACTCATACAGTCATCTTTCTAAAAGAATGCTTAAAATGTTAGAAACTCGATATAAATGTCTTCTTTATTACATTATAGTGGATAAAGTACTTAACTTTTGCATTTCTCTGTTTTTGGAACATATTCAGGAAAGTAAAACATTTCTACATCCTGAAAACTGAAAGTTTTAAATATAATTTATGAATTACATTAATCATGATATCAAAATGTACATACTAAGAATCTGTATCCAACAAAGATTATCTATTAAAATTAATTCAGAGACTTAAATTTACAGCCAATTAGAGTATAAATAAACTACCTCTTAAATACTTGATGTAAATAATATTTTCTAGTTATTTTAAAGTTTTCTTTTGTTTTTCTTTTATTTTCTTTGTTCCTTACCTCATTTGTGTGGGACAATTACATGTAAATTATATGAGGCAATAAAAATCTTATTTTAGAATATCAATTTACTGAAAAAATGTTTTAAAACTCATTATATGAAGATCTAAGTTTTAATTTCTGAACTCAAAACAAGTATTTCAGAGTTTTCACGTTAGGTACTAGGTAAGGCACCCCACTCCAGTATTCTTACCTGGAGAATCCTATGGACAGAGAAACCTGGCAGCCTACAATCCATGGGGTCATGAGAGTCAGGCCCATCTTAGTGACTAAACCACCACCACCACCAAGAATTATCAAGGAGATAATTTGTAAAGAATCTCTGCTTCAAAAAGTTTATGATTTAATAGATTTTAATTTGCATAGTTTAAATTTACTAATACTTTAAAATGCTACATATTTTGGGTATATGCCTTAAAATTGTATATGAGTAAATTTCTTATATAGCTGACACTTCTTACTGATTGGAATGATTTTTTCAAACTATGTTATCAGTACTTTTGTGGTCATTAAACATTGGGGGCGGTAAAGAGAATGGAAAATACCAGAATACAAAGTATCTACATATATGTGTAAACTGGGTCACAGTTCCTTACCATAGGTCCTAGTTTTAAAAATTTGAAAATCTGTATTAGAACATGTGTGCTTTCTAAGCGAAAAGTTTTGCAAAAATTAAAATTGTGAGGAATTTTAGAAACTTCATGGTTATAATTATCATAGTAGTTAGCAATTACTGAGTACTTCCTATGTTTTAGTTACTTTATAGGAAATTTATTTAAACCTTAACATTATTGTACCCTCATCTTAAAGGTGATGACACCTAGGCTTAGAAAGATTAGGTAATCTATGAAGATTCACCCTGGTACCAGGTGATAGAGCCAGTATTTTGACTCCTTAACTAGACCTTTTATATCAGAGTCTCACCTCTTAATTTGCTGCTTTACACTATCTGTACAAGTGTTAATTGGATTGATTTTGTTTTTCTAGAGCAAGTGAGTTTTGAAACAGTAAAGAATTTGAGAAGAAAGGAAATATGAGATGGATATTTTTTTCCCTGAATGTTTTTTTCTCAATTTGTCTAAGAACGATCAAAATAGCTGTGTATGAAATGCAATATCAGCTCAGTTCAGTCACTTAGTTATGTGTGACTCTTTGCAACCCCATGGACTGCAGCATGCCAGGCTTCCCTGTCCATCATCAACTCCCAGAGGTTGCTCAAACTCATGGCCATTGAGTCAGTGATGCCATCCAGCCATCTCATCCTCTTTTGTCCCCTTCTGCCTCGTTTTTCCCAGGGTCTTTCCCAGTGAGTCAGTTCTTCACATCAGGTGGCCAAAGTATTGGAGCTTCAACTTCAGCATCAGTCCTTCCAATGACTATTCAGGACTGATTTCCTTTAGAATTGACTACTGTATACAAATTATACAAACAGAATTTAAAAATATAAGCACTTGTTTTCGGTTTTTACCAAATTAATAAAATGTTCCATTTTCAGCTAAAATGCCTGGATTGATTTATAATAAAAATGATGACAGCCATAGGTAGGATCTAAATAATTTATCATATTCAGGACCAAAATACTCTACCTTTTAATATTTTTCTCCCTAAATTGATATATTTAGATATTGAAGATGTTTCAATAAGAAAGATAAAATATCTTGTTATTTATTCTCAACACCACTGAAAAATAATTTTATTATAAAATTTGAAAGGTGATTTGTTTTAAAATTTATTAATAGAATTGCTTAACTTTCTTATTTAAAAAAGAAATGTTTGTCACAGTAATTTTATTTATGTTTTCTGTGTTGATACCTTTTAATCTCTTTATCCTTTTCATTAACTGCCTAATATTGTCAGATTAATATATATAGAAATATGCACATCTTCTCAATACCTTGACATTCTCACTCTGGTGATCTTGATCTGCACTCAGACTCAATCACCAGTTCCCATAAATACACCCTAGGCTGACATTATCTACAACCGCACTTGCCATGTATCACTTTAAGCAAACTACTTTCTGACTGCCACTTCTTCTGCTCCTATTCTCTCGCAGACTCATTAGATCAGACCTATCACTCCCTTGATTCTACTTCTGTGATGGTCTCTAATTACTTCTACATTAATTAATACCTCCAGTGGTTGAAGTCTTCATTGTCTTAGTTCAGTTGCTCAGTCATTTCTGACTCTTTGTGACCCGATGAACTGCAGCACACCAGGCTTCCCTGTCCATCACCAGCTCCCAGAGCTTACTCAAACTCATGTCCATCCAGTTAGTGATGCCATTCAATTCTCTCATCCTCTGTCATCCCTTCTCCTACCACCTTCAGTCTTTCCCAGCATCAGGGTATTTTCCAGTGAGTCAGTTCTTCGCATCAGATGGCCAAAGTGCTGGAGTTTCAGCTTCAGCATCAGTCCTTCCAATGAACACCCAGGACTGATCTCCTTTAGAATGGACCGGTTGGATCTCCTTGCTGTCCAAGGGACTCTCAAGAGTCTTCTCCAACACCACAGTCCAAAAACATCAATACTTGGTGCTCAGCTCTCTTTATAGTCCAACTCTCACATCCATACATGACTACTGGAAAAACTTTGACTAGACGGACGTTTGTTGGCAGAGTAATGTCTCTGCTTTTTAATATGCTGTCTAGGTTGGTCATAACTTTTCTTCCAAGGAACAAGCATCTTTTGATTTCATGGCTGCAGTCACCATCTACAGTGATTTTGGAGCCTAAGAAAATAAAGTCTCTCACTGTTTCCACTGTTGCCCCATCTATCTGCCATGAAGTGATGAGACCGGATGCCATGATTTTAGTTTTCGGAATGTTGAGTTTTAAGCCAACTTTTTCACTCTCCTCTTTCACTTTCATCAAGAGCCTCTTTAGTTCTTCACTTTCTGCCATAAGGATGACATCATATGCATATCTGAGGTTATTGATATTTCTCCCAGAAATCTTGATTCCAGCTTGTGTTTCATCCAGTCCAGCGTTTTGCATGATGTACTCTGCATTTCTTAACATGCCAGCAAAAATTCCATCTAGAAATATTTTCTCTCCTCACATGGCTCCAGCACACAAGTTCTCACTGGCTGCAACTTCTCAAAGTCATCTGTAAGATGCTCTTCATATTTCTGATCTCAAAACATCATTGTGATATGCTTAGTCCTTGGATCTCCTTTCTTTTCCTTAATGTTTTACCTTGGCTTTTAATCCTTTCTATATTCTCCCTTAATTCCAGTTTCAGCCATTCCATATCTTCATCTGTGTCTGATGAATATCTAAGGATAACATGTCTGAAACTAAGGTCTTCCTCTTCCACCTAAAACGTACTACTCTGTTATTTTTCCCTGTCTGAGTAATCATCACTTGCACTCTTCTGATTGCTTGAGCTAAAACCCTTGGTATCATTCTAATTCCCTTGCATTTCTCACCTGCATAATCTGGCAACATAACTTCTAAGCATTCCTTAGAATCTGTTCTCAGTCTGACGGCTTAATGTTGCTTCCACTGTTAATCATCGTGATTGGATTTCTATAGTACCTAGTCTCCCATCCTTGACGTTCTTTAGTTTGTTCTTTACTAGCAGCAAAAGTGAGCATTTAAAATGTCAGTTGGATTATGCCACTTCTCTACTCACAACTCCTCAGTGATTTCTCTTCTTAATCAGATAAAGTAGAATGCTTTTCATAACTACCTAAATTCTGTATGATCCTACAGTTAGTACCTTGACGGTCTTATTTTCATCTTGATCATTCCACTTCAGGCTTCCCTAGTGGTTCAGTGGTAAAAAATCTGCCTACCAATGCAGGAGATCTGTGTTTGATCCCTGGGTGGGGGAGATTCCCTGGAGAAGTGACAGTCCACTCCAGTATTCTTTCCTGGGAAATCCCATAGACAGTGGAGCCTGGTGGGCTACAGTCCATGGAGTCATGAAGAGTCAGACACAACTTAGCAACTGAACAACAACAAAATTCCACTTCAACTATATTGGTGCACCTTGGTGTTCTAAAACATGCCAAATACATCCTCATTTCAGGGCCTTTGCATTACCCATCTCAAAATCAAAGGGGACATTTCCATATTACTTGTATATATTATGCATATAAATATGTATATATTAATAGGAAAAATGCCTAGAAGAAAAAAATATCAAAATGGTAACAGTGGTTATCTCTAGGTGGACATTTTATTTGTATTTTATGTATTTTTGCAATGAGCAAGGTTTATTTCTTCAATCAGGAAACAAGTATTCATTTTTATAGAAAGACTAAAATGACCTCCCTTCCTTGACTTCTTCCTGTAGCCTCTTTCCTAGGTAATTTTCTGTTTTCTGTACTGCTTACATGGGTGTATCCACTTTGGAAGTTCATCATTATATACTGACGATTTGTGCATTTTTCTATATACATTTACACTTCAGTTAAAAAATCAGTGCTGCCAAAATACAAAGCGGTGTTAACAGTATACTTACAGCTATTTAAAGTAATTTTTTAAATCTTCTGGCTAGTTTGCTTTAAGTTTTGAAGTAGACTTTAATGTTTACTATGTAATTAGTGCCTTAATTAAACTGTCTTTCACTGTAAGACTGTTAAAGATAATTAGAAGCTAAGTAGAACATAAACAGTGCTATTGAACTAAGTTTGATTATGTAGGATAGGTGTGGATTTTATTTTTTAAGAGAACATGTATTGTTAGACTTAGTATTTTGCAAATAACGTTTTGTCCAAAATCAAGTATTCTAAAAGAGGTATTTTATGTTTATTTATATGTTACAAAATATTTTAAATGTAATTTTCTTGAATCTAAGTTAGGTGAGTTATTGACAATGTTTAAAAATACTTTAAAGATTCATCTAAATATGGTACCAAAACTTAATAACTCTCAAACATGTAGATACTCCTATATCTTACTTTACAGCAGATAAACTGCTCTGGGTTTTTAAAAAAGACTTCTCCCACTCAGGTAATTGGTTTAGAAATAAGGAAGGTACCTAGTTTTACCTTGGAATCAAGAGATTTTTGACCAACCTCTCTTCAAAGATGACATTTTTTGTGTGTGTCTCCATATTCTATTTAATTTCAGTTAGCTATTTAAACTGTAAATTATATTCAGCTTAATATAAATTATTCTTAAATTGATTTTGTTGTAACAAAATTTCATCCTGTGGCATCTCTGAATCATACTTTAATTTCTAACACCAACACATCATCAGAAAATACATTAATTTTATAATGTGTAAGAAGTTAAAGTACACCCTGTATAATGTAAACTATATTTTAGTATTATGTTATTGAACTCTTACCTTTGAGATATTCATTTCCCCAAGTAATTATCTGTCAGAGTTACATTTATCATTTTATTCCTAAAAAGTATACCAAGTCTCAAAAACTTGCTTGTTTTATATATTTCTACATATTTGTTTATCTTCTCTTGTTGTTATTATCAATATTTTAAATTTAGGATTTTTATGCTGGTGAGCACTTATCTCTGTGTGTACATTATTAAATGTTTATTACATTTACATATCTTTCCTCCTTATATCTAGATACAATTGAAAAGGAAATAAGAAAAATCTTCAATATTCCAGATGAAAAGGAGACCAGATTGTGGAACAAATACATGAGTAATACATTTGAGCCCCTGAATAAACCAGACAGCACCATTCAGGATGCTGGTTTATACCAAGGACAGGTATTGTTTAGCAGTACTGTTTATTTTAAGCATATTATACATGAAGCTTTTGAGACTCATAAACTTTTTGGCTATCCTGACACACTACAATGGGTTCCACTATCTCTGATTCCCTCCCTGCTGGTCACTAATTATACACTAATTGTAACTTCTTTTCTCCTTGAGCTTGAGAATAACCTGCTTTTTAAAAATAAATTATTTTCCATTGACGAATAACTAATATAATAAGGGATCAACATACTTTTTGTAAAGGATCAAGTAATAAATATTTTTGTTTCAGAGGTCTCTATGATCTCTGTCATGACCACAACTTTGCCGTTGTAGAGCAAGAAAGTAATGGTAAACAATATGTAGAAAATGGATATAGCTATGTTCCAACAAACTTTATTTTCAAAAGCAGTCAGTGAGCTAAATGAATTGTAGTTTGCCAATACCTGTTAGAAGGGGTCAACCCCCAGTTTGGTCTTTCTTTATGATATAATACAAACAAATGAAAGACTTTCTTTATGATGTAATCCAAACAAATAATGTGTTGAGAAATGAAGATTTCTAGACACAATCAGCATGTCTTACTGATTCTTCATTCCAACTCTCTCTTTAATTAATATCTATTCCATTTCCAGCCCTTACCTTTCAGTAATGTTTTAACAAATCCCTCTGCTTCCAGTCTTTTCATGTCCATTCTCAACCTTCCATATTTCTGCCAGAATACCCTTTCTAAAATGTAAACCTATTATTTCCTTTCTGGTAATCTTCCCTGGCTCCTTAACAATTGTAAAATAAAGTCCCAGCACCTTAACATAGCATGCAAGTCATGGTTTATCCTTTTACCTTATTCTTTCAGCATCTTTTGATTAATCTTGCTTTTTGATTTGCATTCCTAACAAAACCTAACTGAACTACTTACAGTCTTTAAGCCTATTATGGTGTTCCATTCTCTGTTCTTTGATACATGTTTTTTCATCTGCCCATTGTACCCTTCTCCCCAATCCCTGTATTCATCCAAAATAAAATTCTTTTTAGACATCCAAATACTGAAATGAAGTTTCCCATCCTATCATGTAATCTAACCAGATCAGATTATCCATTCTTCCAATTCCAGTGTCGGATCATTTCTTCAGCTTTTCATGATCTGTTTATCTCAGTATCTAATTGAGGCATAGAATTTTTTTTTTACTTTGGAGAAAACATTTCTCCCTTGACTTCCATAATGATTTACATATATGTCTTGTATAATTCATTGTATACTTTGCTGTGCTTAGTTGATCAGTCGTGTCCGACTTTTTATGACCCCATGGACTGTAGCCCGCCAGGCTCCTCTGTCCATGGGGATTCTCCAGGCAAGAGTCCTGGAGTGGGTTGCCATTCCTTCCTCCAGGCGATCTTCTCAACCCAGGGATTGAACCCAGATTTCTTGTATTGCAGGCGGATTCTTTATTGTCTGAGCCACCAGGGAAGCTTGTATCATTCATTGTATATTTCAGTTATTTATATATTAAACTCCCTGGCTAAACTATGAAGTCCTTGTTTTGGTTGGATTTTGTGTTCTAAATAGGACCTATATTTTGAGCCTGCTGCTCCAATATATGGAAGTTTTTGCTTTGTTCTGTGTTAATTTAAAATTGATACTGATATGTGATGGAAATTGTTCCTACTATAATCAAATATTGTCCTGAGCTGTAAAACAGTGATTTTCACACTTGTTTTAACCATTATATTCTTAAGTAAAATCTTACAAAATCTAATATGTATCCCAATTAAAAGGAGTTACCCAGTTGAAGCTGATTGAGACATTTGGAACTACTGGCTACTGGACACTCCCTTCCCTATCCATCCAACTCCTCTTTCTCTCTTCCAGTAGAAAGAGATTACCATCCATCAGGCCGTGTGGGAGCTCCAGGGAATACAGTTTAAATATATACGATTATTTCTTAAATATTTTCAGTAATTGAGTCTGTGTAATGGCTATAATTCTCCTTGTCATGTATATTAGACTGAGGCTTAGAGAATTTAAGTAATTTGATATTCTTGATAGGACTGCATCTATCAGAATGAAGATGACAATTATTTTAATAAGACTAAATATCTTATTAAACATTCTTATAGAATATCTTTAGAGACATTTGATCTTTTGAAATAGAAATGGTTCAGAGAAAATGCATGAAATTGTCTAGATTTTTTTACCAGTTATTTTCTGACGATGAATGAACTGAACACTATCTTAGACTTAAAAGAATTTTTTTTTCTTACTGAAATAGAAAGTATCCTCATTAGAAAATGAAACAAAGATACATTATTGAAGAGTTTGCCTCTCAAAATAGATGGTCTTCACCTCTCTTTCTTGTGTGTGTATGTTCAATTTAATTAAATCATAAAATCTTTTAAAAATATTTTCATTTTGAGTTAAGGTTTTAACCATGAACGATGAAAATTTTATTCAGGAAACGATACATTTGAGTAAGGAAATGAATTTTAGCATTTCTGATGGCATTCAACATTTGTAAAGAGAAAAGGAATTTAAAATATAAATACTGCTTGGGATTAAAGGTTACAGTGAAACTTTAAATAGTTTTTTGATTGTTCAGCTTTAGGATCTTCCTTTAAAAAACAAACTGTAAGCAAAGATATTAAATATATCCCTTTGACATTTTCTGTAGCTGATTTAAGTGCTGCTAGAGACAAAGTTCATGTGTATTGTTTTTTAATAAAGTATAATTTTTACTTAGATATCTATACTGTTATAAGTTGTAGCACAGGAAATCCTTCCTTCAGAAGTTAAAAATTACTCAGCAAACTCAATTTTATAAACATGTAAAACTATGTAAATATATGACTATATCATCTTAAACCAGAAATTGAGCATAATGGTTAATTGCCTGTGGTAGGTAGGGAGAAGAATATGATCAGGGAGGTGTCAGGATGGCAGATATACAGTGCACTATTCTTAATATATTACCTATACTTCATGTGTGTTTTGGGAGTTTGTTTTTTGTTTTCTGGTCAAGCTGTATGGCTTGCAGGATCTTAGTTCCCCACCCAAGGATCAAACATGTGCTCCCTGCACCAAGGGCGTGGAGTCTTAACCACTGGACCATCAGGGAAGTTCCTCACATGTGCTTTTTGTTTGTAGGAAATAATTAAGTTTTTTACAGATAACTTTTTTAAAGGTAACTTTGGCTTCCCCCATAGCTCAGTGGGTAAAGAATCTGCTTGCAATGCAGGAGACATAGGAGATGCGAGTTCGATATCTGGGTTGGGAAGATCTCTTGGAGGAGGAAATGGCAACCCACTCCAATATTCTTGCCTGGAAAATCCCATGGACAGAGGAGCCTTGTGGGCTACATACAGTCCATTGGTCGCAAAGGGTCAGACACGACTGAGCAACTAACACATCGCACACAAAGATAACATTAGTGTTTTAATTAGCATATTTTATCAACAACATGGTTCCATGAATTTTTTAAATCAATATTTCATTTGTATATGTGTTCTGAATCAGGCTTACATTTTTACATGGTTAATATTCCAAATGCCAACTTAGAAATTGCCTGAAACATGTAGTCCACAAAAGTATATTACTAAGCATATTACATATGTCCCCTTCTTATGACTGATTCACATTGTTATACTGCAGAAACCAGCACAACATTGTAAAGCAGTTATCCTCCAAATAAAATTTGGTTTTAAATTATTTTATCAATAAAGTATATTACTAAGAATATATAGAACAGGTAACAAAATTGCAACTTTTTTTAAAAGAGTTAATAAAAATGTAGTATAGAATATATGCAAATTTGTAATGCCTTGAATTTGCTTCCAGGTATGTTTTCTATATTATAGTTTTACTGTGGAAATTTAGATGCTAACTTGTAGAGATCACTTATTTCTTTTGTTTATTATTTTGGTTTTTCTTCTTTGCACAGACTCACCCCTACTAAAAACTAGAAGAGAGCTTTCTTTTTTAGTTTGGAAGATAATGAAAAAAGATTCTGGGGTTTTATTTTAAAATATAGTTCACCTCAGCCTGTACCTTCATTTGTTAGAGGTGATTTGTGTCTACCCTAACTATGCTGCAATAGAGAACTGCAGTCTGATTCTCATACATGGTCCTATCATTTATATCTTAAAAGATTTTCTAATTTATACAGTGATAATGTAAATAAGGAAAATTTTCTTTTTATTTATTTTAATTGGAGGCTAATTACTTTACAATATCGTAGTGGTTTTTGCCATACATTGACATGAACCAGCCATGGGTTTACATGTGTTCCCCATCCTGAACCCCCCCTCCCACCTCTCTCCCCATCCCATCCCTCAGGGTCATTCCAGTGCACCAGCCCTGAGCACCCTGTCTCATGCATTGAACCTGGACTGGTGATCTGTTTCACATATGATAATATACATGTTTCAATGCTATTCTCAGATCAAAGCCCCAGACAAATCATATATAATATGTAATTTGGAACTGTCTTTCTCTCTGTTCCTCAGTATTTGCATAACACTAGTTAACTGAGATCATACATAAGTATGTTTAAGAACAACTATAACCATTTATTGAGCATCTGTTTTTTGCACAGTACTTTTACAAGCAACAAATAGAAAACATACTCCCCAAATTCAAATAACTTCTATNAGATCAAAGCCCCAGACAAATCATATATAATATGTAATTTGGAACTGTCTTTCTCTCTGTTCCTCAGTATTTGCATAACACTAGTTAACTGAGATCATACATAAGTATGTTTAAGAACAACTATAACCATTTATTGAGCATCTGTTTTTTGCACAGTACTTTTACAAGCAACAAATAGAAAACATACTCCCCAAATTCAAATAACTTCTATCAACTTAGTTTAAACTTTTTTAATGCTTTAAGTCATAGAACCAATGATTTTGTAGTTTGTTACCTCTTTTTTTTTTNCTGTCCATAGGTGTGAGTGGTGTATTAAAGTCTCCCACTGTTATTGTGTTACTGTTAATTTCCCCTTTCATACTTGTTAGCATTTGTCTTACATATTGCGGTGCTCCTATGTTGGGTGCATATATATTTATAACTGTTATATCTTCTTCTTGGATTGATCCTTTGATCACCTTCTTTCTTTCTGTCATTGCCAACGTTTTATATTTGAGGTCTCTTTATCTCCCTTGACCCACTTTGAAATCAAAGTGCAAATACCTCTTCACCTTGTCTACTGTGTCGTATACATCACTGTAGAATTACTTTAGTTATTTAGCATATACAGCTAATCTTCTTAAGCTATTTTAACTTCAGCATTAAGGAAAAACACTCTATTATTGTCTTATTTGCAGGTGTTAGTGATAGAACAGAAAAATGAAGATGGAACATGGCCAAGGGGTCCGTCTACTCCTAAGTAAGTGCTCTCACCTTTTATGGCTTAATACATGATTTTGAAGCTTTAATTTCAGATAATACAGAATGATAGAAGAACATAATTATATATTGCAAATATGTTTAACTTTTTAATACTTCAGTGTTTTATTCTCAGTATAGGAGTTGTCTAAATTTGTGCTTAAATTAATATGCTGTAATTTAAAAGCTTTCCAATACTAATTTCTTTTAAAATAATGTATAAATGTTACAAATGTAATGGTGCACTAATACAATCAAATCACTATTTAAACATTTTCTGTAATATTTTTCAAGGTTTTTGTGATTTTTTAAGTGTCTGTTAAAAGAATATTCTTTATCAAAATGAATCTGATGTGAAAGTAATACTTTTTATTTATTTAAATAAATAGAGTATAAAAGCACAAGTAGAGATAGAGGAGTTTTATTTTGATGGTAAAGAAACAATGAATAGGCATAGTTTATGCATTGTATGATTTTGAGTCATTGGTAATGATCCTGGCTTTAAAAATCACCTTTTCTTATTCATATTTTGTTGCCTTAATATTTGCCATTATAGATTTGTTTCTTTGCTGTAAGTCTTATATTTTTTAAATTAAATTATTTATGTATTAAAAAAAAAGAAACAATGAAAAAATTAGAAATCTTCTATTAAAATTTTTTAAATTATGGTAAAAAAACGTAACTTGATATCTGTCTTCCCACTTAACAAAACTTTAAGTGTGTGTACTTGCAGTATTGTTAACTGTAGGTACATTGTTCTACAGAAGATCTCTAGAATTTATTCATCATGTAGCAATCTTTATTCCTGCTGAACAGTAATTCCTCATTTTTCCCTTCAGCCCCTGGGAATCTCCATTCTACTCTCTGTTTCTATGAGTTTGACTAGTTTGCATAGCCTCATAGAAGTGAAATCACACAGTATTGTCTTTCTGTGAAGTGGCTTACTTTACCAAACATATTATCCTCAGTCATATAGGCTTATCACTTCTTGAAAAAAATCTAGTGTTTGATAGCTTTCGTGAAGTGAAATACAATTATTTCTGTATTGTATAGCTGCTTATATTATCCTTTGCAAAATTTCAGTTCTTCTGATTTTTTACATTTAAATATAGTCCATGCTATTAACAAAGCCATTAGACTGGATGTCTATAGAAACAAGATCATTTTTTGCAGGGCTTAATAATAACAGGGGCTTCCCTGGTGGCTCAGTGGTAAAGAATCTGCCTGCCGGTGCAGGACACATGGGTTTGATTCCTGGGTTGGGAAGATCCCCTAGAGAAGAAAATGGCAACCCACTCTAATATTCTTGCCTGAATAATCCCATGGACAGAGAAGGCCTGGTGAGGCTACAGACTATGGGACCACAAAGAATCAGACACAATGTAGCAACTAACCCACCACTAAGCATACTGTCCCTTAGGTTCATCCATGTTATCAAATATGGCATGATTTTGTCCCTTTTTCAAGGCTGAATAAAAGTCCATTGTATATTTTCTTTATCCATTTATCCATCAACAAACATTCAGGTTGTTTCCATCATCTGGGCTATTTTAAATTATATTACAATGAACTTGGGAGTTGCAGATGCCTCTTCAAGATACTGATTTCATTTCCTTTGTATGTATACCCAAAAGTGAGATTTCCGGATCATGTGATAATTCTAATATTTTGAGGAACCTGCTTACTGTTTTTGTAGTGCCTATACCATTTTACACTGCAGCAGTTTACAAGGGTTCCAGTTTCCCCACATCCTTGCTGGCTCTTTTTTTCTTTTGTTCTTTTGGTAATAAACATCCTAACAGATGTGAGGTGGTGTCTCATTGTGATATGATTTGCATTTCCCAGTGATTTCTGATATTGAGCATCTTTTTAACAAACTTAGTACCTGTTTGTGTGCCTTCTTTGCAGAAGTATCTGTTCAAACAAGCCCTAGATCCATTTGTTAATCTGGTTATTTGAGGACTTTGCTGTTGAATTGTAATGAGTTTCTTATATTGATATTTTGAATATTAACTTCTTATCAGATATGTTGTTTAAAGATTTAAGAACAAGACCTGAATCTATAAAGCATGACATTGGTCTTGGCAGTGATATATTGACTATGACAGCAAAAGCACTAGCAACAAAAGCAATAATAGACAAAAGGGACTACATCAAACTAAAAAGTTTCCACACAGTAACAGAAACAATCAACAGAGTGAAAAGGTAACAAGCTGCATGGCAGGAAGTAGTTCTACTGGTTTTAGGATTTTCAGATCCACATTTCATTATCAAAAACCCTTAGGGCTAGTTGTATTTCAGTATTTCGACTTTGTAGACATTTGAGAAGTAATGTGTCACATGTGCCACTTACTATTTTACTATTCCTATAACGTCCAAAGAGATTCTCACAGTTAAGCACATTAGTATTCATTAAGTATTCACACCGAGTAGGATAAATAAGGAGTATAAATAGCTCATATCAGTTCAGGTTAGATTGCCCTTAAGGGAATCATGGAGAATTTATTAAATTTTCGAAGCTTCTGAAATTTCAGATTTTCTGATGAAAGATTGTGAATTTGTGTTTTGAAATCCTTAAAATAACGGTTCTTAAATTGATGATAATTTAGTCATTGTTAACCAACCTAGCTAATGAAAGAGAACAGCCTGCCACTTAATTTCCTTCAGAACTAAAATATACCTTTAGTAAGTTATTCTCTGTCCTTTTTATCTTCTCTGAAGTTCATTTAAATTTTTTGTGGGAATATGCCCAAGTATATTAATTACATTTTATTTTTATTCCACTTAGTTGGATGTAATACAAGAGTAGAAATTATTTTAGGGAGATACTAAAAAACACATGATAGAATCATGTAGATTTCTTGATGCATTTAGTTTTTAGAAGTTAGAAATATTTTCTTTGTGAATATATACATTTAGTGTTTAGATCAGAGCTACTTTTTTTTTTTCTGGCTTATCTTTATATAGTTGTATACTTGTTACAGCTTTAAGTAACCTTTGAGGTTACAGAATTGCTTGTGGGTTAATATAAAAGCCCTGTGAATTTCAAAGACTGAGAGACCTTTTCAGCTTAAAATTACTGATACTCACCTAAGAGATAAAACTGCATATTAATATTTTCTTTTATTATCTTCATTCCTAGCTGCTAGCACAGTACCAGTTTTATTTAAACAGCTGTAGTTACTTGGTTTTGTAAGAGAAAACATTATTATATAATACTTTACACACTATACACATGTAGTAAATATTGGTAAGTGAAGGTACTATACCACAGATACACACAAAAGTACAATTGAGTCCCATTCTTCACTGAATCACCCAGTTTTATAGGAAACCCAAATATTAAAACATGAAAAGTTTTATCTGTTCACTGTAAAATGTGAGAAATACAATATAGCAGTATGTCATAAATTGCCAAATGATAGTTTATTACTTAATATTACTGTATTAAAAATACAAAAAAATTTAATTAGCATCTAATATATGAAAAGACTCTCAAAAAACTAAGAATAAAAGGGAATTGTCCTAACTTGATAAAGCCTATAAGTCTAAAACCTGTAGCAAACATGTAATTGAAAATTTTTGAACCCAAACTAAATAAGATTAGAAATTTTAAAAGGAAATAAAATACACTATTTGCACATTATAATATTGTCTTCTTAAAATCCAAAGACAGAAGACTAGACTAAGAGAATTCAGCAATACTATATAATATAAAATTATAAAAATTAACGGATGTTTTCCATACCCATAGTTCAATACTCTTTAGCTTAGCTGATAAAGAATCCACCTGCAATGCACTAGACCCCGGTTCAATTCCTGGGTCGGAAAGTTCCCCTGGAGAAGGTGTAAGCTGCCCACTCCAGCTTTCTTTGGCTTCTGTGGTGGTTCCAATGGTAAAGAATCCACCTGCAATGCAGGAGACCTGGGTTCAATCCATGGGTTGGGAAGATCCCCTGGAGGAGGTCATGGCAACCCACTCCAAGTGTTCTTGCCTGCCTTGATGAAGCCACATAGACAGAGAAACCTGACTGGCTACAGTCCATGTGGTCGTAAAGGCTCAAGACACGACTGAGCAACTATCACAACACAACATATAAGTATTTTTATCTTTATAGGCCATAGGGTCTCTGACTCAACTATAACTGCTGATATAGCTTGAAAGTAGCAGTAAACATTGTGTAAACCAATGGATGTGGTGTGTTGCAGTAAAACTTTGTTTAAAAAAAATGTGGATTTGGCTTGTGCACCATAGATTCCTGACCATGATATATAACATTAGTAACCCACTTTAATAAGATAATTTGGATAGTATCTGTGACTGAGGGATCACAGAACATAGTGTGAAAATTAATGGTTTGATTACATTAAGTATTTCTGTTTAAAGGAACTGTATACAAAGTTAAAAGTCAAATGTTGGTTTTAGAAAATCTAAAACCTACAAGGGAATAATACTACACTGTGCAAAGAACTGCTGTGAATTAACGGAAACAAAGCAAGTAACCTTTTATAAAAATAAAAGATTAAAAAATTTAAAGAAGGGGACACCCAAGCACTGACAGGTAGTGAGGTGGTATACAAACTCTCTTGTAAAATTAAAGCGTGAGATACAACCTAATAGCCATCAGAATGACAAAAACCAAAAAGGGTGCTAGTAAGAAGTGTTTGTAGAGTTGTAGGAGATGACTTAGGTACTGATGGTAGAAGTACAAGCTAGTACCATTCTATAAATCAGTCAGTGTTTAAACATATAGTTGAGAGAAAAAAATAAAAACAAAATAAAATTTAACTTAGTGTCATTTAAGTAAACTTGGAACAGAACATACTATATAAAATTATAATATTCAAGAACATTGAGAAGGCACCTGAAGTGGAGGAAAATAGTACAGATTATGGAAAAAAAAAAGTTTGAGGAATTATCATTTACAATTGAAGTAAAGATGCAAATTCCTTTTTTCTGGATAAATGCCAGCTTTTTTAAAAAAAAAAAAAAAGTAAAATTCTTTGTATTCATTGAAGTTATTACATTATAACCACATGTGACTTGGACAAATTCAACTGCAGCAGAAGGCATGTAATTTTAAGGTCCTCAAAAAAGAAACTTCAAGATATTAAAATACAGAACAGCTGTAACACTTAGAATTGTCATATCTGTCAGGAGAAAACCTTTGGTCCTCCACATGGTATGAAGATGCTAGTTGTAATAGTCACCAGTAATCCGGGGTCTGTCCAGTGCTCATACTGCTTAGCACATAAATATTTCCTACTTAGAGTGTCAAAAGCCAAGGAAAAAAATCATTAAAAGCTGTAATATGGTGATGAAAGAAAGAGTCACCTGTTGAGTTTGTTAAAACCTAAGCCCCATCATTAGAGTTTCTGATGCAGTAGATCTGGGTCGGGCTTGTGAATTTGCATTTCTCATAATAAGCTCATAGCTGATTCTAATGCTGTTGATCTGTCGCACTTTGAGAATTCTGTAGATACTGTCTCTTAGTATGTATTGTGTGAACTACCATAGACAGCAGTTTCCAGTCCTCCCCACCAGACCAGCGAGCACAATCCTTATGAGGGGACTCAGGAATCTGAATTTTAGGTGCTGCTTATGAAGAAGAAAATACAAGAACACCACTACAGCAGGCACTGAGAGAAAGCATGTTAGTATCTAACTGTCTTGACCTTTCTATACTACTGAAAACTAACTGTTCTGAAGGACCTAAAAATCATACTAGGCCCATTTCTATCAGAATGGAGATAATATATCCTCACCTGAGGAACTGCTAAATATAAAACCCATATTAAGCATAAATATAATTTTGTTTAAAACATGTAGTCCTGTTTATAAAATGTATTAACCTATGACAACGCAAAATCTAATTGGAAATCTTAAGAACCTACCTAAAAATTACTCAGAAGTTTTCTATTCTTATCTATTCAGATTTGTCTACTAGATATCAATTATTTATTATTATAATCAATTATAATAATAAATTGATTATATAATAAATTTTTTCATCTTTATATTCATGCTTTATTTTTTTTTAATTGAGATGCTTAATTTTTTCCAGAACTTGGATTTCTAAACTAGTTCTTAAGTATCTAATTTCTTAAAACTGCTCAAAAACACATTATGTTCTAATAATATTTTATGAAAGCTTCAACCATTGAAATGTTTTTTCTGTTGTATTAAATGTTGTCATTGGGTGGATAGTCTAATTATTCAGTTGGAGATGTGTAGCTAGTTACAGCTTATATTTTTAAAAAATTATTTTAAAGTACAGTAGTTCTAGAATCCTGTGTGTTCCTAAAGAGAGGAGAAATCTAATCAACAGATTACCCCTTACTCTCCAGAAAATTTGTTTAATGTCAACACCTTATCTCTTAGTTAGAAGCATTATAACTTGATTAATTAACTAGATTGTACTATTACTTTTTTTCTGTATGGTTTCATTTAGGTATAATTGTCTCAAAGAGTGCTTCTGACAGTACTAACATTTTAGAAACTAAAATATCCATTTTTTGCTGTTTTTTTTAAAATAAGTAAAAATTCTTGTAAAAGTAGCATGAGAAGTTGTTTTAATTCAGACACTTTTATTAATTGCTCAAAAATACTGACAAGAGATGTGTAATTAAGAGTCTGTTGAAAAATGTAAGGGCCATTGATGAATGAAGAGGCAGTTTTCATAAGCTAGAAAACATCTGGAGAAGAATCCATAATCAACCAGGTAAGACATGACAAGCTAAAATAAATCAAATAGGAAACTAAGCCAGTAGTTCTTAACTCAGATGTGTCGGCCCTCTGCCATCTGTGGTGTTCTGATTAGCAGAATTCCAAGTTGGTGACTGAGCACTAAGTATACACTTCATCTTAGTGGTATATTAATATTTTTTACAGCACTCTGTCCCTGAATGCTCTGCTTGGAGAGAGGAAACATTTTATAAATAAAACCACTGCATATTACTTTTTATTTAGGATAAATAATAAACATCTAGGTGACTGTAATAATTGTTTTTGGTTTTTTTACACCAGCTGTTTTGATTTTGTATCTGTTTAAATATAGATGGAAAAGCCTAGCATATATTTCTTTAGGACTTTTAAAAGACTTATTAAGCCCAATTTGCATGTATAGTAATTGCAAGGTTAACTGTATAAATGGATTCAGAAATGGTGGATAGACCTGTTCAATTGAAAATTTATACTAGCAAACTCCTGTGAGATAAAGTATTGTTTTCATTTTAACAATAACCTGAATAGACACTTTTTAAGTATTTATAAGCAAGACAATCTCTGCTTATTTGAAACATTAGTACATTTGGTTATGATAGTTTTACTTCGGTACTAAAAGAACAGTGGTTATTACAGTTCACAGAAAGTGCTTTCTTCAAGTTTCTATGAAAGTATACAAATTTGTTACCAATTTTAACCTTGTTCAAATACTGAAAGGTGAGGGATTGAGTGATTTTGGTTGTAGGAGTTGAGAAGATGGCTCAGGAACCAGTTTTTCATTCCTTGTCATTCAAATTCATATTTTTCAAATTAATAACATCTTCAACTTAAAATGCAGCCTATGAACCATAAATCTAGAGTAACATTCCAAAATCTGCAATTTGTTGTCATTTTTAAAGACATTTTGAGTCTTTATAAATTTTCCTTCATGCTTCATCTCATTGGTCTGAGTGAGAAAAAGACAGAACACAAGATTGTAAATCAACTATACTCCACTAAAAAAAAAGTTTTTTTAAGAAATATAGATGATTTTTTCTGAAACTAAAAAGTTTAAGGTAATGGAAATGCATCGGATGCAGTTATTATGGGCAACCAAAGCTTAGAAAGTAATGAGAATTACAGGAATGGAGTTACATTCCTGGAAGTGAGAAATATTACTGAATTTTCTAATTAAAAATGTAAAGAACTGTATACTAAACCTTAAAAAGTGTCCCTGAGTAATGATACAAGACACAAAGATGACATAAAATGAATAATTCTGAAGATTCAGGAAATCGTGACTCTTGTTTGGTCATAGAGGCCAAGGGGAAAAAGAGCTTATAGAATAAAGGGAATGGTAAGCAGTGTATTTAAATGATGCAGAAATTAGAGGGAGACAAGAGATTCAGTGTATTTGACAAATGAAGACAGCATGATGAGAATAAGAAATAGAGTATAGGGAAAGAGGGGATGAATACCTAGTCAGAAAATGGAACACCTGCTATAGACCACTCATCATGAAGTGTACTGAAAGAAGAAAAATAACTAAGGTGGTACTTGGTTGGAAAGGCATTATTCCTGGAGAGCGAAAAAATTATATATAAATATATTTATTATTTAAATATATACATCCTTTCCTAGCTATTTGTTACCTAATGAGAAAGGCAGCATAGTGGTGGAATGAAGTTCTTGTGTATTGTTATTTACCAATAAACTGATTTTTTTCTGGCTATTTTAGTGGTCCAGACTCCAGATCTTTTTTGGAAATGCTTGTGCTTGTATTGATACATAAACACACACTTCCCATAACTATACTTTGTGGTTCCTAAATTTAATGTTCATTAAGATCTTGAGTGTGTATACAGATTTTCCTTTGAAATTCTGAAAATGCACATTGATTAAATAAATCTTTGTGTAAACACTACTTATTTTCTGTTGTGGCAAGATGATATATAATCTAGTACTATGCCTCCAAGTTTTACCAAAGGGAGCATGGTCACAATCAAGCTTATTAGTTAGTGTTAGATTTAGTATTTAAAAGTCGTATCCAAATTAAATTGAAGTTACCACGTTTAGATAATATATTTCATGTATAAATGAAACTTACGTATTCAGTTCTCAAATAGATGCTTGATTCAGAGATACTCCCAAAGAATTATTGGATACTTTTTTTATCCCGTGGTTTGTTCCAAATGTTTGAACAATTTACAGTGACAGATATAAGTCAAGGTTAACTGTATGACTAGATAAAAAAGTCAGGACAAAGGGAAAATAAACATAGGCATAGTAAGATGAAATCAGAGGAGTTAGCTGGTAGGAGCAAAAATTGCTCTTGGAGTTAAGGTAAGGGCTCTTGGAGTTACTAAAATTGATCTGCAAGTGTAAGGACATTTGGGGGATCCCGATTCAGACTAATTCAATTTTTGAGACAGTTGGAAAAAATGTGAACATGAACTGAATGTTAGATTGGGGCAGACGGTAGTATCGCAAAAGATCTCTGAACCTGCTGGGGACACATTTAATAGTGCGGCAAAAACATGAATGTGGAAGTTGAGGGCTTTATAAATAAAATGAGTGGTAGAATGTTAATAATTTTTGAAGCTGAATGACTGATACTGGGCACATGAGGACATGTATGTGTTTGAAAATTTTTTCTGTTAAGACAGCAGAAAAAATTGGGTTGCAGTTCTAGTGTTGAGAGTGATAATAGTTAAAGAAAAGTAACTGTTTCTTTTTAAGTGGACTATTTTGTCAGATACCATTAGAGCAGTCAAAATGAGAAGCAAAAATTAAGTTATGTGAAGCATCTTGTATGTAAATTTTGTTAAATTCTCTGTTGTTTAAGTATTTAACATGCCGCCTGACAGAAAGGAGACACAAAGCAAATGCTTGTTGAATTGAACTAATCTGTATCTCACAGCAGTAAAGGTGCTTAATTTTTCAAGAGATTTAAATTTTTATTTTCTCTAAGAACTTAGTTTAGGACGATTGTTAGAAATTGGGAAAGGTAAGATCAGTTTGTTTTTGTTAATAATTTTTGTTTTTTAATGTTAAATTTTAAAAATTTGGGTTTTATGTCATGTTTGAGAGTAAAAGTTTTAAATTAGATATGTCAGTATTCAGACTTAATTTCTTTATATTTTCATTGCTCAGTATATATTAGATTTCCATATATGTTGACTATTTAGGTAAAGCTGTGTTTTTCTGTTCAAGTAAGAATTTCAACTTGGCCTTGAATTATAGGCTTTTAGCTGAAACACTGGGAATAGGGGAATTAAAATACTGCATTCATTCAGTTGTCAGGGGTGACGTTTAATTTTCTCCCTTCATGAAATCAATTCAGCTGTGCTGTTTTACTTTTTTCCATCTTGTTAAGAGACGATTCACTGTCTTATATTACACTGAGCCCTTAACTAGCCAAAATGAGTTTAATGCTAGATAACTGGCTTAGCATCTAGTTTGTGCATAATATTCAAAGCATTTTTTTTCACTTATTTCTTTAGAAAGCTGTTAGTGCAAAGTTGCTAATAAACAGTATGATTCCCAAATTATATCAAAGAAAGAGTTAGTGTTCAAACTATAATCCACAGATTGACTAATCAACCCCTAAATTAATTCCACAAATACTAGCTAGATTGAGCTATGTGTAATCTAGGTCAGAAGTTGGAATCATAGTAGATAAGTGATCGAACTATTAACAATAATGTCTGTATCAGGACTTAAAAAGTTTTATCAAACTTTTCTATTTACCTGTGGACTGCATCCATCCAGCTCTGATCTCTGTGGTCTTTAAGAGCAAGCTCTCTACCAATGGATTTAGCCGAGTATTTCCTTGACCTTGCTTTTCCTTCATTATCAATTCACTCCTGTGTATATAAATGGCTTGCATACTGCCCACATATAGTAGACACTGGTTAACATTAGTTTGTGCTTTTGTTTCTTTTCCAGGATCATTTTCGAAGCTAACATATAGATATAAACAGATGTCTCCCATCTTTAAAAACAAGACCATCAATTTCCTCTGAATATCATTTAGTTTTTCTCCCTTTGATAACCAACTTCTTTAAAAAGGCAGTGCTTACTATTTCTTATCACCTATTCAGGATTTAGCCGAGTCCTTATTGAGCTTTTTTAAAACCTAATTTATTTGATCTCTCTCTTTAATACTTCTTTTTAATAACTATCTCGTACAGAAATTCTCTTCTTTTGAAACCATTATACCAGTTTTTCAGGACTCTGACCAATCCTCTGACTGGCTGGCTCTCTTCCTCTCCAGGGCTGCCTGCCTATTTTTGCATGTTACATACTACACAACTCCGGGGATATCATTCACATTGTAATTTCTTTGGCACTGTGCAATTTTACCTACCATTGTCTTTGTACTATTGGTGCAAATATCTACCCAGTGAAGGAGGTCAGATAATGTTTAAATAACATGTTGGTGTTTTTGTGAAAATAGTTTTGACCTCATGAACTGCTGCCTGGAAAGGATCTTGTAGCCCACTTGGTGTCCATGGATTACACTTTGAGAACTGTTTTCTGAATCTCCAGGACATGTTTCCTGTGCCCACTCCACTGTCTTAGTCCCCCTTTATTACTTCCCACCTTTGTTGTTCCTATAGTCTCCTAAATGCTCTTCCAATCTTCAGTCTCTTTCTGTTCCTCAAGAGTTAACTTTCTAGAATACAAATCAGCTATGTTGATACTCTTAAAATCTTTCGAGGGCCACAGCACAGTTGGATAAAATCCAGATTCCTTCAGAGGACAAAGAGGTTCTTTATTATCACACCTGCCTTACTAACCTCTGTTTCTTTTTTTTTTTTTTTTTTTTTTTTT
>SJYA01000848.1:374629-544831 GCA_006410615.1 Neotragus moschatus | reverse complement strand
TTTTTTTTTTTTTTTTTTTTTTTTTTTCACTTTTCAACGTGGTTTATTATAAGATATTGAATATAGTTCCTCATGCAAAGTCACTTCAGTCATGTCTGACTCTGTGCGACCCCAGAGATGGCAGCCCACCAGGCTCCCCCATCCCTGGGATTCTCCAGGCGAGAACACTGAAGTGGGCTGCCATTTCCCTCTCCAATGCATGAAAGTGAAAGTGAAGTGAAGTCGCTCAGTCGTGTCCGACTCTCAGCGACCCCATGGACTGCAGCCCACCAGGCTCCTCCGCCCATGGGATTCTCCAGGCAAGAGCACTGGAGTGGGGTGCCATGGCCTTCTCCCTAACCTCTGTTTCTAACACTGCACACTTCCTACTCTTTGAATTTATTGATAATTCCTTAACACATCATGATTTCTGTAGCTCCACACATTTTCACATCCTATTCTTTGCACCTAGAATACTCTCATGTTCCAGTTTTCACCTACCCTTCCAGCTGTGTACATTTTAAAATTACTTCATGTACTACCTACAAAATTTGACTTTGTTATAATTTTAAAATTTGTTTTAGAACTTACACTGTTTTGTAGGTTGCTTGTGTCATTTCTCCCTGTTAGATTATGAACTATTTGAGGTCAGGAACTATTGCTAGACTTAACAAGGGCAAGAAATCCAATACTGTCTTGGAGTAGAGTTGCTAATGAATAGTAAAAATGGACAGATGGGCAGAAGAAACGTTACACACACAGAGAGAGACACACATACACACTCCCCATCCACATATGGGTTTCCCTGGTAGCTCAGCTGGTAGTGAATCTGCCTGCAATGTAGGAGACCCTGGTTCGATTCCTGGGTCAGGAAGCTCCCCTGGAGAAGGGGATAGGCTACCCATTCCACTATTGTGGGGCTTCCCTGGTGGATCAGATGGTAAAGAATCTGCCTGCAATGTGGAGGACCTGGACTCAATCCCTGGGTTCAGAAAATCCCCTGCAGAAGGAAGTGGCACCCCCACTCCAGTATTCTTGCCCAGAGGATCCCCATGGACAGAGGAGCATGGCAGGCTACAGTCTGTGGGGTTCCAAAGACTTGGACACAGCTGAGCAACTAAGCACAGCACATAGAAACCATCAGTTCAGTTCAGTCGCTCAGTCGTGTCTGACTCTTTGTAACCCCATGAACCACAGCACTCCAGGCCTCCCTGTCCATCACCAACTCCCAGAGTCCACCCAAACCCACGTCCACCGAGTCAGTGATGCCATCCAACCATCTCATCCTCTGTCGTCCCCTTCTCCTGCTGCCCTCAATCTTTCCCAGCATCCGGGTCTGTTCAAATGAGTCAGCTCTTCACTTCAGGTGGCCAAAATATTGGAGTTTCAGCTTCAACATCAGTCTTCCAGTGAACACCCAGGACTGATCTCCTTTAGGATGGGCTGGTTGGATGTCCTTGCAGTCCAAGGGACTCTCAAGAGTCTTCTCCAACACCACGGTTCAAAAGCGTCAATTCTTCAGCACTCAGCTTTCTTTATAATCCAACTCACATCGATAAACATGACCACTGGAAAAACCATAGCCTTGACTAGACGGACCTTTGTTGGCCAAGTAATGTCTCTGCTTTTTAATATGCTGTCTAGGTTTGTCATAACTTTCCTTCCAGGGAATAAGTGTGTTTTAATGTCATGGCTGCAGTCACCATCTGCAGTGATTTTGGAGCCCAGAAAAATAAAGTCTGCCACTGTTTCCACATCTGTTTGCCATGAGGTGATGGGACTGGATGCCATGATCTTCGTTTTCTGAATGTTGAGCTTTAAGCCAGCTTGTTCACTTATATAAATGTGTGTGTGTGTGTGTGTGTGTGTGTGTGTGTGTGTGGGCATTTCACATGATATATGACCTTAGCCATACATATAATAAATATATGTTATAAGAAAATATCTATTTTCATAACTTTTATTATAAGTAAAATTTGAGGGAATATTTCTCCTTCTGTAAACTTGAAAACTTGTAGTGAGTTGAATTAAATTGTAGTCAAATGGATCACATTTTGAAAAATTAACCTCCTTAATTCATTATAACTTAGGTTCAGTGTTTTTAGTTTGTTTCCCTAATTTAACATTATTAATATGAAGGCAAACAGTGCCAGAATGCTTCTTTATTACTATTAACACTTTAAAATAAATACCTTAAAATATTAGTATTTATATTAAAATTGCATTTTAAGTGTGTCTTCTACATTTTTTTATATTAAAACTTGGCTGTATTTTTTGTTTTGAGCTTAGTACAGTTAAATAAAATCTTGCAAGGGTCTTCTGTCAGAAAGACAGCTAAATAGAAGTCCCACTTGATATAATTTTATCTGTGTATAATCAACAACAACAAAAAATCCTCCTTTAAAATGAAAAAATTTTACAAAAATTTCATAAAACTTCAAAAGTTATATAAAATTTTTATATGTAAGAAATTTTATTACCACTTTGGAAAATTCAAATTACCAAAAAGTAAGTTTTATAGATTATATACTTTCCTGCTCATTGACCGTTTTGCTGTTCATTGTCACCTGAGTAAAAGAAATAAAATAATTTTTAAAACAGTAATCACTTTAGGCCTCACTAATTTAGAATTTCTGATGACTAAGGTACTAGACTGAAAGTATTAACTTCTTAAGGCCCTACAGCCTGTGGCCTAGATGTTGCCTAGTAAATTTGTGTACAAAATTACAAGAAAAACTAAATCTTTCAGAAACTTCTAAGTACTTTAATTGTTTGTATATCATGGATTTGTTGATTATAAATCATGCCTTCAAAGCATATTCTCTGATGAAAAGCCATTATTAATTGAGATTTCTCCAAAAAGATTCTGAACTAGTGAGGTGTATAGTATGCAGTCAGGTTTTTATCTGTTCAGTTTTTGCAGGGATGAATTTGGCCAAATATTGCTTCATGGGATTATGTTTGGAATTCTCTTTGCTCTTTTATCCCTCTTGCCTTACACTTTTAAAATTGGTAAATCCTCGGATATCTGTGTTGTGTATAATCAGAATGCCATGGTACGCTCTGGGGGCTTCCAAGGTGGCTCAGTGGTAAAGAATCCGCACACCAGTGCAGGAGATGTGGGTTTAATCCCTGGGTTGGGACGATCCCTGGAGTAGGAAATGGCAACTCACTCCAGTATTCTTGCCTGGAAAATCCCATGGCCAGAGGGACCTAGAAAGCCACAATCCATAGGGTTGTAAGAGTTGGACACGACTGAGCAACTGAGCACGCATGCTCGGTACCTTCTGAGACACAAAGTGGATTTCTTTAACATGCTTCCTTTAAAAATGAGTATTTTAATTCCACTGGCTTAAGAAAATTATTGATTGTAAAATATTAGTAATGGTTACCTGAACTCAGAAATGGGTGTATTGCATTAGTAGATTTATGAGAATAATACCGAGTGTTATATTTAATTTGATAAATTTCTTTTGAAAATAGTTCCCTTATATGCCATTATTTTTTATATGAATGAATACATCAGAAATTGAAAACCAAAGGATGATGATTTTGTCATAAATCTGTTTTCCAGCATTCATGTACTACATACATTGTCATCTGTTAGTTCTTTTCTTTATTTCATAATTAATTTCAAAATTCAGCATTTTTATCTAATTTAACATTTTCATATTTTTAAAGGTCCCCAGGTGCATCCAATTTTTCAACTTTACCAAAGATCTCTCCTTCATCTCTATCAAATAATTATAACAACATCAACAACAGAAAGTAAGCACTGAATCTTAAAAACTCTTTGTTTAATTGATCACCCTATTGTGGTTGCAAAAAATCTCTTGTATCTAAAATTCAGAATAAAAAAGTCTTAATGCATTAAATTGATTTTCTTTTAAATCACTGGTCAGTTCTTCTAGGAGTTAACTTCACAAGAAAGCAAGCAGAAGTATAAACTTCTTGATTTAATATATGTACTACAGTAATTTACTAAAAGAGAAATAAAGTAAAGAGTTTTATATTCTAAACACTAATTATTGAAATATATAGAAATCTGTTATTCAAATTTTTAAGAAGAGTATGAATTTCAGATGTCATTTTAGAACTAGACATGTAATCACAGACAGCATATGGTGTTTTTTTTAAAGTGTGTATCTGTGATTCAGTTGGAAGATACAGTCAGTAAAATTGAAAACTGTATACAAATTCTTATTTATGAAAAAGACAATTACTTTTTCTTAAATAGTTTGGAGAAACAATTCCTTTGCTCTACCATGAAAAATATTCAGAATCTTGGGATATATAAAAATTACATGACAGTGTGTGCATTTGAATATATTGCTATAAGAAAAAGGATTGAAAGTCACTTGGTATTCACAATAACATCTGACATGGATATATTGCCTTGAAAATTGACATGGTTTTATAGGAAAGAATAAAAAGAAAACTATAATTAGTCCAGTCCATTATGGAAAGAACTTTAATCCAGAGATGATTATCATCCTTTTACTTCTTGGATGTATACATTGTCACTTCTATATTAGATTTACAGTGTTTATGTAATCAAATATTTACACTGCTTGTCCAGTTCATAAATGACATCTGATTATTCTAGAAAATTAATTCAAAAATACTTGAGACTATTTGTGAAATACTCTTTTAAAAAGCACCATTAATTGACTTTATAGGTTTAATTAATGTTCCCTTGAAATTCTTATGGAGGGTGGGGCTTGATAAAATGATTCCAATTTTAACATACATCTGGATTATAAATATATAAGAATAGCCAAAATAACTTTGGAAAGGAAAAACATTGAAAATGATTAATCCTGTTAAATATCACAACCTGTTATAAAGATAGAATTCAAACAGCAAAGTACTGACCCAGTAATATGCCTCCAGATCAGTGGAATAGAAAAGACAACTCAGAAACAGACCTTTACATACAAAAGAATTTAATGTGATCAGAAAGCATCAATATTCTAGATTAATGGAGAATGGGAAGATTATCCAGGAAATGCTGTTAGAAAAATTAGATTGCTATAAAAAGTATTAATTGTCATATTATAAATTAAAAGGCAAATAAGTGGAGAAAATTCTTCCCAGAAATGGCAATGAAGGGCAAATATTCTTACTATAGCAAGCTTATAAAAACTAGCAAGGAATTTTTTCAGATGGCTAAAAAAGTGAGTAAATGATGTAGCTGGGCTGTAAAAATAAAAGAATTAAACATTTTAAATGTTCAAATTCACTAACTAGAGATAGATAAATTAAAACCATTAACAACTCCATCTACTTCCCCCCACCTCCATCGCACTGGGAAAAGTTAAGTGATGATGTATTTTCTTGTAAGGATTCTGTTTGAGTGGTTGGAATGTTAGTCCAACTTTTCTAGAAAAGAGTTTGCTATCTGTATCAAGATTTAAAACATTTATTCCTTTATTTCAGTAGTAACAAGATATGCACACTATAGTATAATAGCGAAATATTGAAGACACTGGATATCCAAAATTCCAATGTAGTATGTTCTCTTCTATTCAAAAATGTTTATTCTCAAGCAAAAGAGTGAAAGGAATCCTCCTATAATCTGGTTTGTATTTTACATGGTATCTTTTAATTCATTAAAAGTAATTTTCTCATATGAGATAAAATATTATTTGTGTTTCTGCCGATTGCAGATGGCTCCCACATTTACTGTAAAAGAATTTGGTTCCATGTATTTATAGTTATTCTATATGTTAGTTATTCTGTACATGTATTTATAGTTTTTCTTTGGAGAGAGATTTTTTAACATTGTATTGAACAATGTTATAGACTGTATTGAACTTGGACTGTATTTTGACCAGAATAGCCATATTAGTACATGTGGTCTGGTGCTTCTATTTTTGTCTTATTTCCTTCTCATTGTAAAAATATGACAGTACAATGTGATTTCAAAACCTCTGACTGGAGAAAATATTAAAAAGGGGAATTGGGAGTGGTTTCTTAAATTTAGAACATGGATAATGATTCTTCTACTCCTATGACTAGATTATGTTTTTAGTTATTTATATTTGTGTAGACACTAAAATAGTCCTTTCATATTGGAAATTTTAATAGTAAATAGTTGCTGGTACCACTTAAAAGTAAAACTTACCTTTCTTAGGTAAGGAACAAAATTTAAACATTTATAAAATGAAGAATTTTTTTAACTTCAAAAAACTTGAATTAATGCTGTCATGTTTACCTAAACAATTGTCTCACATAAAATTTACTTCTTGACTTTCTTTTCAACTTGTGGAAATAAGTAGCTGCTTAAGACTTCAGATGGAAATAGCATGATTTCTTTAATTAAAAGTATGTAAAATGGGTTAAATTAAGTACATTTATGAAACTTCATGTATGTGGCTTTATACTCAAGTGAAAGTGCATGTTAAAACCAATAGTTCTGACATACAAGTTTATATGGCATTTATTTACAAATTCAAGCTTTAAACTGATACATTATTAAGATACAAAATTTTCATTTTTAGAAGTAAGAATATTTGTTATAATACTAATAACAGAGTGTACTTGGAATTATATAAGTTTAATAAAGATTAAGTTTTTATTAAAGACTAATATGAAGAATCAGATGTCTGAATATTGTTTTCATTGTAGTTTTCTTATTAATTCATATAATATTCATTATATATGCCAAAATCTTTCTTTTTGCTGCATTTTCTTCTGTCTTGCTACGTTTGTTTTGCTATAAGACTGCTTTTAAAAATAAATCTCTTCAATGTATTTATTGTCTCAACTCGTGGCTTTCCACATCAGAGCACATTCTGTTTTTCTGTTAATTCATTTAAAACTCTTTTATTTGCAATGGAAATGACTTTGTGTAAGAGATTAAGCGATGAAAAGGAACTGGAACTAACGACTGCCAGAGCTAGCTAGTGATCTGGCTTTTGACAAGTTACTTGGTGGAAGCATCATTTCATTAACTGCAAAGTAAGCATAAACTTTTAAATGTATATTCATTTAAGATGATAGATTTATAATACATAATTAATCTAATATAGTATTAAAATTCTTATTAAGATTCCTGGCAAACTCATTTATTTTTGCAAAGTAGCAAACCCTATGGGATAAGGACTAGCTTACACTGTTTAGGAAAAAATAGCAGAAGTCATCATGAAAGATATAGAAACTGTCTTTTGGGGTTAGGTTTCCATGTTCTTTACTAAAGTGTTTAAAAGAGCTGCTGGCTTCGGTAGTTTCCTCAGCAGACTTTATTTGATTTAAAGAGCACAAAAGATGTGGATTATAAGTGACCAATGAAGACAGTATTAAAATATTTTTAATTTGTTTTCATTATTATTGAGCATCTAGACTAGTATCTCAATCTTTGGACAAGGTTTATTCTTACCTGTCACTTAAACACAGATATCCTATAAGCATTCAGATCTTAAACGCTAAAACCAAACACTGCTTTTGCATATGAGTTTTATATTCATTTTCAGTATAGGAATCCCTGTCCCAGCAAACTCCATCCTCTTGCCACAAAGAGAAGTTGAGTTTTCAACATTCATTTGTTATTGGGAGTAGGGGGTATCTGAATATGAATAAGCTTATAAGTGTGCTTTTAGTCTTTTCATTTGCTTGGATGTGAGTGTGGATTTGGGTGTGTGTATGTGCATGAACATGCATTTGGGCATACTTTCCCTCTGTATTGTGACTTGTTTTATTATAATTTTATAGCTGATATATATATAGTATACATATATTAAATATAACAATTGTATATATTGGTTTTCAACGTGTTGAAAATGTAGAACTTTTATTTTTGTAATGTATAGCAGGCCTTGATTTTAAGCACTTCTTAAAGGGAAGAAAGAAAAACACAATTCAGTATCAGTTATTAAGTTAATATATACTGAATTGTTGACAGGTGCCTTGGACTTAGTTACTGGTAATAAAAATTATAAGGCTAGTGATCTTCAAAAGATGCTTGAACCCATTTTTTTTCCTTTAACTTTAAAACAAGTAAATCGCTACAAGTCTATTAAGCACTTCTTTGTGGGTTTTTTTTTTTTCAAGTATTTAAATTTATTTATTTTAATTGGAGGCTAATTACAACATTGTATTGGTTCTGCCACACATCAACATGAATCCTCTTTGGACTCTATTTTTAAGTTTAGGGTAGATCAGTTTTTTAGTATGAGAGTTGATCTTTTATTTGTGATAATACAAAATAGTAATGGTATAACATTATGTGTATAATTATTGATTGATAGGGTTTTGTGTTGGGGCATGTATGTTTACTTAAGGTTTTGTTAGAACAGGCAGTAGGTACAGTTCATTTAAACTGTTGTAATTATAAAGTGAGAATATAGAAGCTACAATGGAAAGTTATTTGAAATTACAAGTAAAAATTGTTTTTGAAAAAGTAATACCAGGAATAAATTGTAGCCAATTGAGGTTGTCAGAGTAACTGATTTACCAAGTTTATTTGTAGTAGTGTGTTCTTTTGTTTGCTTTTAGCAAATGACCTTGATTCTTGTTTAGGCTTATCCAAAGCATTCATCATAAATAGCTTATAAGATAACCTATTAAAAATTAAGCCATTATTTTCCACAAACAAATTTTTAATTACATGTAAAAAAAAGAATT
Organism: Neotragus moschatus; assembly: GCA_006410615.1. Taxonomy (NCBI): domain Eukaryota; kingdom Metazoa; phylum Chordata; class Mammalia; order Artiodactyla; family Bovidae; genus Neotragus; species Neotragus moschatus. The sequence goes on along the minus strand of SJYA01000848.1, from coordinate 536,227 downwards.
CTAGTTTATTGATATTCTTAGTTCTTTGTAAAATTACTCTGATCCTCTAAAGGTTGAATATTACATCATTTTTTAAAGATTATTATATATTGTACTCATCATAGTACATATTATCTATCTTGAGGTTGTATTTATCTAGTTAAATAAACTGCTTTAATCTAACAAGCTAGAAGATTCTTTCTGTAATAATAATACTGAAATATACTTGCTTAGAATCATTTCAGTTTTGCATACCTAATCATCCCAGACTTTTTTTGTATTTGAATACTAGATTTTGCTGATCTAGCATAGAATACTATAAATAGAATCTTCAGTGCATCAGAACAGTGATGTCACAGAGGACCTGGAAATCTGTGCTCTTACCTGTAACTAAAGCACAACTCTTCCTGTTTCTCTTGTTCCCACTCTATTACAATAGCAAGATGTAAAAGGGACATAAATGAGATGATTTATTGCTGCGGGTGGTGTTTAAAATCTGAATTTTTCAAATTTGTTGGAGCAGTGAAGAACAGAGCAAGCTGTGAAGCTGCTCCAGTTAATGAAGGGTAGAAAGATATAATGTGGTTTGTGTTGGTTGATGTAGTATATGATACAGTGATTTTGTTTGATTGAATGAGGAATATATTAATTAAGGGGGTTGTTGTGATTTAGGTTCATGTTAGAAATACCTCAGTTAAGTACTTTATAAAAAAATGAATAACTGACTGACCACCTATCTCAAATAGGTTTAAAATACTCTGTTCATTATAACTGTATGATAATTGTGCATTATGAAAAATATTTTTTGTTTTTCTTTCCAGTGTGAAAAATTCAAATTATTGTCTCCCATCATATACTGCTTATAAGAACTATGATTATTCAGAACCTGGAAGAAACAATGAACAACCAGGCCTCTGTGGCCTAAGTAATTTGGGAAATACGTGTTTCATGAACTCAGCTTTTCAGGTAGGTCTTTCCAAACAAAGTGAAACTCCTGTGCTTTATGGAAATCAGTAATACAGGAGGAATAGAGTTGGATTTTACAGGTCAGAACTTGAATATTATATAATATGTTTGAAGAGCTTTTGTTTTCATGGAAGCTTGAAGAATGCACATTTGATTCATTCTGATGCTGGTAGTAGAATACCTCATGCTTCTCAGTTAGGTGGCATGTGATTGATTATCACATAGTAGAAGATTAAATATAAATTCATGGGAAAATATAATTCCAATCAGAAAACCTAGGTTCTCTGAGAAGAAGAAAAAAAACTAGTGAGATCTCTTCTTTACATGAAGTCTCTTGTTTTTTGAGACATGGGTGGAAATCTCAGAAAATGCTTTTATGGTCACCAGTGTTCTACTTCTAAAAATATATATATTTTTTTTAATCTTTTTTTTTTTTTTTAACCTTAATGTGAAATTAAGATTTTTTTAAAAAAATTAAATGAAATTCTGTATACACATTTTAATAAATCACTTTCCCTTAATGCTCTTTCAATTTGGGGATATAAGAGATCACTGCCCTTTTTTCCCCTTTGTCTGTTCCATAGAGCTTCCTTTTTCTTTCTATTGTCTGTACCTTCTTCCAACTTCACTTGTGAAATACTGATATCTTTGATTTAGAAGTAACAAGATCTATATATACTTGAATATCACTGCTACTGTGCATAAAATTAGAGCTGGTTATTTTATTTTCCTTTTAAAATAAAATTTTGTGTTCCAGAGAGCCCAGGATATTGGTATACTATTTTGATATTTGAATTTTACCTACATTTGTCAAGTCTTTGTTCTCCCCCAATTATGAATTTTATTTCTAAATCTACAGTATTCTGTTCTCTATTCAGATTTTAATACTGAATCAGATTTTAATACTGAATCTCCTATGCCCAGGAGGCACCCTCCAAAGATACAGATTAAACACAGATGTAGATTGATAAGGACATAGTTGCAAATCTTTTTGACTGTCTCAAAAAAGTATAGGACTCTTTTTCATTCAAAATTCTAAATAATTTGTACATTCTCATTAATCCACTTGTTTCCTAAATTAACCATTGTCTTTATAGCATTCTTGAAAAATTAGAATTTAGCCACCATAACTCTTGACCAGGAGTTGACAACTTTTTTAAGACACGCACTAGGGTGTGTAAAATTGATGCTTTCCAGATATCTTGGTTTAAAGGTGAGCCAATCAGTAAATTGTCTGCTCAGAGCAAGCAGTTATTGTGTAGGTTTAATAAACTTTTCCTTTAAACCTACTTTGATGAGTAATACTGCTTATACTTTAATATGAATCACTTTATCCAAATTTTTTTTCTAGAATCCTAGCACTAGTTAAACAATTTAATTTTAAAATATTTTGTCTTTATTTTCCGGAAGAAAGGTAACTCATCTGAAAAAAACAAGCCAAAACTGTTGTTATCCTGACAGTTTAATTTAGATAATAAAGTGCACGGATGCTAAGCTTTCTGAGATAGGGGCAGGGCAGACATTGTCATTTTTTTCTGTATCTGTTGGACTACTATACCTAATCATTGAAAAATCATATTTAGCACCATCTCTGGAAAATGTTTATATATATATAAACAGTGGTTATATTAGTATCAGAAAGCCCTTTCTCATATTGCCAATCACATTAATTTTTATACAACTGCTTATCTTTATATTACCAAAATTATTTTCATTCTGGAGGCTTGATATCTTGAGGTCTTTGGGGTTTTGTTTTTGTTCTAACATTCTAGTATGGAAAACCAATCTTGGTGATTTTTCATAAGGATTAAGAATAGGATTTTTGTAAAAATTTTAGTTGCATAAGCATAAAAAATTTGAGTCCATTAGAACAAGAATTAGTGTCCATGCTAATCATTCATGCCAGAGAGTCTCTGGCTTAACATTCAAACTAAATTTCTTCTAAGGCAATATTACATTCTCGTTTCCTGTGCCTTTGTTATAGTCTATTTAGTGTTGTCTCCATATGGTTAACTCAGTTTCTCAAAATTGAATATTAAAATGAAGTCTACTAATCAACTATGTTGAACTAGATTTGGCATTTGTTGAACTTCCCTTGTGTATATATTTAAGGTAAAAACTTCATTTTACTACTTTATTCTTCTGTTGAAAGCAGTTTTATTACAATAAACTGGTATACCTAATGCTGACTTCTCTTTAGTATATTTCACCTTTTGTTTCATTTCAGCTGAGATACAGATGTGAGGATGAGGTTTGTTAGGGTGATAGTTTGTGATTTTCTGATAATCATAAAAGAAATTTTTCATGAAAATTTCAGCAAAGTTAAGAACTACTCTTGTTAAAATAAAACTTTCCAAGTTGGAGAAGAGAAAAAATTAGTTTTAACTTTTGCTGCTTTTGAATTTTAATCCACATGCAGAATTAGAAAAGCTAGTACTTCAGTTTTATTTTCTTAAAACATCTATAATTTTTAATTGCTTTAGATGTCAGCTTTGAAGTAGAAAATTCACCATTTAAGTGTCCTTGTAACTTCTGTGAAATGGAAGATAGTTCATTAACTTCAATAAATATTATAAAATAAATTTTCTACTGAAAATTTGAATTGTAATATAATCTCTTATTAATTCAGTAATTCTAAAAGATATGAGTGGACATTAGTACTTCAGGCAGTGTAATTGTTGATAATATCTTTAAAAACATGGGTGCAAAAGCATTGCTATTTTTTCTGTGTGAGCATAGGTTATGCTTAACCCATCAGTAGCCTTGAAATAATGAAATTGATCATTTGTGATTAAAAACTAAGCAGCACAAATTTGAGTGTTATTTAATATTATCATTGTTATCCTTCAGTTTAAAAATGCTGATACGCAAGATTTTCTCTGATTTAATGGTATGGATAAGTGTTAAATTTTTCTGATGTGCTGCCATATAGTTTGTTTATCTAGTTAATATTTGCTAGATGTCAAACATGTGAGATACATTTAGACATAAGTTCTGACCTATTAAGATTATAGTCTTGATATTGTAATTTTCAGATGTTTTGCTTTTTAACATGAAAATCTTTTTTGAGCTATTACTGTGAAAACTTTAATTGTATCCTCAGCAATTAAATAGATACAGTGAAGTTGCTTTGGTTGGTTGAAGTGCCCAGAGTCCTGTCTGCTTTTCTTCTATTTAATGGCCCCAGGAGCGTGCTCATGGAATCCTAGGACTCTAAGGAGTAGTTTAACATCTCTCCTGCTAACTAGCTGTGCTACCCTGTATAAGTTATTTCTACAACTTATTTTTCTCCTCATGTGAGGAAAATAATATCAATAGTCCCCTTATCTTAGGAGTTTTATGGGAATTAAGTGAGTTGATGAATATCTAGGATAGTGACTGGCACATCATAAATGAATAGGCATTAGGTTGATATTATTTTATCTTTTTTTAATTTGAAGGAGTTAAGCAGAGTGACTGTGGGAAAATTCTACCATCCATAGTCCCTGTGTGTATTTTTTCTCCTTTCCTACAAGTCTTATTCCGCTTTGTCTGGACCTAGTGAATGAAGGAGAAATTGAATGTACTTTTAATTTTTTTGTTGTTGTTGTTTAGAGTTATTTCAATAACGATTTTTATCATCTCCATTTCTGAGCTTTGTTAACTTGGCTCTCCTAGGCATACTGACTAAGCAAGAGATATAACAGCATAGAACTTTTCATGAACAATCAGTCTGCAGAAAATTTAACGTTCTGAGTTCAGGTAATCTCTGGCCTCAGCCTCTTCAGTAGTTATGATTATAGGCATATATCACTGTGTTCCAATAGCAAAATGAGTTAGCAAAGTAGTTTTTCAGTGCCCTTAATATACTACTGCATTGAGAAAATGTCTAGTTTTTTAAATTTGCATTTTTGGAGGTAATTTTGATTAGCATTAGTTGAGTAGATTTCAGGAGCACTCCAACCCTTGTCTTTTTCATTGTCAAGGCGTAGGATGCTCATGATTGGCTTCCTGGAAGAAGCAACTCTTCAGATGGATTTGAAGCAAGGGAGTGATATGGTCTTTTCCACTGGAAAGCAGCATGGCGTAAGATGGTTGTTTTCAAACTCTTTACTTGAAAGTAATAGGGCTTCTTAAAATAGACACTAAAAGTAATTGAAAAAAAGAGATGATAAGGACCTATTTTTTATCCTTTGTCATAAATGTAAGTTGAAATTTCAAATGTTTTTAAAGTCAACTTTTTCCTATGATCTTGTTAGGTTAGGTAAAAAGTTATTCTGTAAATTCCAAAGAGTGTAGAAAGTTTCCAAAGAATATAGAAAGTTGAAAAGTCTTTTTTTTTTTAAGTAATTAAAAAGAATGAGTAATAAAATGAGTAATTGAAGAGAATGAGTAATATTACACAGAAATAACATTCTTTTAAGAAACTGGATTCTCATATAATGCAAAACTGTGAAAAAGTCACTACTAAAGCTATTATTTCTGTGTTGGAGTACTTGATAGCTTTGAACAGAACTAAGTATAATGCTTTTCTATACTTACTTTGAGCTTTCTTTTGCATTTATTGGTACAAATTCTTGGAAACACAGTTTAACATGAAACTTTCTAATTTTTATTCAAATTAACCAAACTTTTGGTTCAGTAAATGAACATAGTTTCTTTCAATCACAAAAATGAAACACCTAACCACAGAAACAAGAATTTTTTTTTTAATAGTTTAGGATTTTGAAGAAAATGATGACTTCAGATAAACTGAGAATGTGGCTGATGAAAAATTAAAATACTATTCTTATGGCAGATTTTTACCCAAGCAATTAAACTGAATATATTTGAGCTCCTTCCAACTGTGTGCCTAAAATTACATGACAGACTAGCATCAAAAATATATTTAATCGTCTTGTCAAATGGCAACTCAGTCAGATCTTTCCATTTTGATAAAGGTAAAGAAATGGAAACAACCTTACTTATATTAGAACCATTCACTTTCTTATCACAGATGCCAACGTTTTTACTTCTCCCTTGTTTGAACTAGCGAAAGGAGACGTATTTCTTCCCTTTAGAAAAAGTAAGGGGACTGGGAAAAGAGAACCTTAATTGTCAGGCAGATTATTAGGGGAAAGAGTATATATAGCATAATTACGTAAGTATTTAGTTTTCATAACTGGGGCAGAAGCAGTATCTCTGATCGAATGTCTTGTACCTGTGTAAGTTGGCTAATAGTGATTTCTGATCATGAAAATATGCCTTTCGTAACCAGTGATCTTATTTGTCTGTTCTTCAGATTCTTCTAAATTAATATACACATTTCTCTAGGATTAATGCTTCTGTTTCTGTTAATATAAATTTTCTTAGGTTTTGTCAGTCTCTGATTCTAGAATACAAAATGACATGAGTACAGATTACAAGGGAAAGGCTTATTTCAAGGAGTTGTAGATAATACATCCAATTTTAATACAGAATTTTTTTACATTACACTCACGAGGTAGAATTACTTGGAGTGCTAACATACAGCAGCAGTTATTAATATAATCAGACTGAATTATCTTNGTGTGACCCCATAGACGGCAGCCCACCAGGCTCCCCCGTCTGTGGGATTCTCCAGGCAAGAACACTGGCGTGGGTTGCCATTTCCTTCTCCCTAGTTGCCACATGGCATGTGGAAACTTCCCAGAGCAGAAAATGAACCTGTGTCCCCCGAATCGGCAGGTGAACTCTTAACCACTGGACCACCAAGGAAGTCGTATGTGTGTGTGTATGTGTGTGTGAGAGAGAGACATTGAGAGTGTTGGGCATATAGAAATGGACCAGGATGCCATCCCAGTGATTACTTTCAGCAAGATCGCACATCTCACAGGGCTCCCAACCCTTTGCAAAAAGAATGGGAATTTTCAGGGTTTGAGAAAGAGCCTAAACAGAAGAGTTGGGTTGGGGAGCAGGGAAACTGTCCGCCACCCCTTTCCTGGCTGCTCACTGGTACCATTTTGAGCTCACGTGCATGTGTTTCTTCCACAGCCCCAAACTGCAAATGTCCTTCATCACCTACGCCACACAGGGCAACACGGTCCTGAACCTCACCTCGGACAGGTAAGTACTGATTTAATCCACTAAAGCAAGTCTAGTGGGTGATGTCACAGAAAAAAAGAAAGAAATGAGGGCTCTCAGAGACCTGATGAGGACACACTGTGTACAGGCTGGGCCATCCTGGGCTCCCCTCACGGATCACTCTGACCCCCAGCCTTGGCTCCCACTGATCTCTGGCTGCACTGGGGCGGGGAGACCCCTGTGCTGCTCGACCACCTCCACCCTCCAAGCCCTGCCCTCCACCTGCCCTGCATCCCCTCTAAGCCTGCCCTCCACCAGTCCGGTCCTCTCCACACTCTTCCACTTTCTCACACTCAGCTCATAGTCAGGATTTCCTTGAACTGGCTGCACAGGTGTCCAGGTCTTTTATGAACTCTGGCCTGTGTCGTGCACCCGCGCTCGTGTTGATCTCTGCTCTGGGTCAGTGAGGGTGAGGAGGAGATGGTCATACCTAAGGAATAGGGGATGGGCCGTGCTGAAGTGCTAGAGGATTCAGTGGAGGGGAGCTTGCTCTTGGTGGGATTGAGACAGATGGCCTCAAGAATGTGGTTCTGAGCCCCAGACTAGACTGGAGTTCCCGAGGCGGGCCCAAGTGTGCGCCGAAAAGCATGAAGGTAGGAAGGAGTGGTGCTTCTAAGTAGCTGTTAAGAATTTCAAGGACACAAAAGTTGGAACCTAATTCAGAGTGAGTGAAGCATCAAAGATAGGTTGAGGACATTTATGACTGGTGCCTCCAAGGTTTAGACATAGTCACTGTCCAGGACCTCGTGGAGAAGCTGGAGCAGCACGATGCGGACAGGGGGTGGGGGCCTGTGCGTGCAGACAGCACTCCTCACGCCTGGCTCCCAGAAGCAGCAGGGACTGGGCTTCCTGCTCTGTGAGCTGGGGAAGGCATAGTTTTGTCCGTGTGTGTGTGTCAAGCTTAGAAGAGACACTGGAGTGGGCGTGAAGTGAGAGAAGGCAGGTTCACAGGGGCAGACTCTCGCAGGCGGAGGAGAAAGAAGCAGCAGGGGCTTGATGCGGGCTTCTGGGAGAGGAATTGCCCGTGGTGGAGAGAGAGGTCATTGACTCTTCTAGGTTAGGGAGCTCAAGGCCTGGATGAAGAGAGCTTTCTTGAGGCTCATGGAAGCCATCCCCAGTCCTTCTCTGGAGAATAAAGGAGGGGAAGTCTTCCAGGACTGTGGGTTCAGGAGAAAGAGCGGGACTCAGGGGAGTGGGAAATAAATCCTGTGTGTAGTCCAGGATACACCTAAGACATCTCAGAATCAATCATGGCCTTCATGCTTCCAGCACAGGGCCTGACAGAATCTTGATGGGAGCTGGTCTCAACCTGAGATTGGGCGTTTCCAAAGCTGCCTAGGCATTTAGGAGAATGTGGCAGAGGGCTGGAGTGGGTCTTGCTGAACAAGGTGAGTCCAGAGTGACTCAGGGAGCCTGGCAAGAGGTGCAGCTCTGATGGGTCTGCAGAGAGTGTGGGGCAGGACTGGGCCTGTGCTGGAGAAGCCAGAGAGCAGGGGGCTCGGAAGCCTCAGGCGTGCTGGGGGAGGGGGTGGGTGGGAACTGGGACGAGGCTCAGGAGCTCCTGTCGTAAGAGTGGGGTACTTTAAGAGCAGGAGGGATTGCTGAGGGCACTAGGAGCCTGGTGTCTGTGTGTGAGAAGAGCTGGAAGGGCAGCAGAAGAGAGAGCCACTCGGGTGAGAACTTTGCCTGACGATGGGGGTCCTGGGCTGTGAGCACTGAGAGCTCCGGCATATTTTTGTGGTTCAAACAACAAAACTGAAATCTTCCAGAAAGTGCCAAGACGCGTGTTTCTGCTCAGCTAGGTAAGGCCTGCTTTGGCCTGCCCTGGCAATGGGTCCCGGGTCTCTTCGCATGGGCTAGGCTGAGTGGGTCTGGGGCTCTGATATTTCATTGCACATGAGCAAATCTTCAGAGAAGCCAGCCTTCAGGGACCTCGTGCTTCTTAGACCTGCTGCGACAGCTCAGCCCCTCGCGCCGGGTAAGCCTGAACCCAAGGCCCCGCTCAGTGTGTCCCAGTCCCATCCCTGCGACCTGCTTTAGCAGAGGATGACATGCCGTTCTCACGGCAGCCTGGAGCCACTGCTTTTCCACCCCCGCGGACAGCTCTCAGGCCTCTTTTCCAGCTTTTGGTCTGTTTCTTCAGAAGCATATGAAGCCCAGGAGCCCTAGACTCTAACGGAGCAGCCTGACTACTTCCTTTAACACCAATCCAATGAGGGAAGTGGCTGGAAGGGACCAAGTCCCCCTCAGGGGTCTGTAGCAAGGGAGCAGGGGACAGTGCACAAACATCAGCAGAGTGACTTCGCCAAACGCAGCCTTGCTTGTGGGAGGATAACGTGCCCTCACCAAGGACCTCACCAGGGGCCCCTCGGGTGCCAGTAGCACCTCCAGTCACATTGGGGGTGCCGGATCCATAGGTATGCATCCATGGGTGCTCCCCTCTCACCACGGACTCCCCGCTTCCTGAGCCCCCTGAGGTCTGCCTGCTGAGACTGGAATGAGCACATCGAAAGCTGGGTCCTACTTATGGGACGGAAAAGCAGCATCCTCCACGCTCCCTGAGTGGTGGACGAGGAAGGGTTAGTGTTAGCCCTCTCGGTGTCAAAGGCACGGGCTGAAGGGTCATGAGAGGATCACTGTGTCCTCTCCAGTCCAGGCAGGTCCACACAGGGCAGAATGGTGTCAGGACAGCTGGGGCTGTTTTATAGCCATTAACCCCCATTCCCCCTCTACCCTCTTTTCTGATATTTTTTTAGAAAAGAAATACAAGATGGTCTTAAAAGACTGCAGAATATAGTGCCTTCAGGAGCCACCAACTTGCAGGAAGGATTGAAAAAGGTACAAAGACAGCTCTGAGAATTTATTCTGCTTTATCAAATTCCTAGAATATTATTGGGTCTTCTCACTGCCTTCCCCCAAATTTTGTTGCAGGCAAATGAGCAGATTGAGAGCGTTTACTCCAATAGTAAGTTGGCTGCTGATGCCACTGTGCTCAGAGGGGACAGAGCCAGGCTGGGCCTCAGCGAGGGCTGGTGCAGACCCCCCTCGGCCAGCTCCTAGCGCTGACTCTTGGAGCAGGCTCCTTGCCCTCTCTGTGCTGCAGGGTCCTCCTCCCCACAGTGAGGATGGAGAGCTCCCCCAGGGATGTTCCTGAGAACCACATGGGATCATGCTTTACATTCCTAGTTCGTGTGTGAGTTACTCAGTCATGTCCGACTCTTTGAGATCCCATAGACTGTAGCTTGCCAGGCTCCTCTGTCCCTGGAATTCTCCAGGCAAGAATACTGGAGTAAGTAGCTATTTCCTTCTCCAAGGGATCTTCCGACCCAGGGATCGAGTCCATGTCTCACGCATTGCAAGCAGATGCTTTACCCTCTGGGCCACCAGGGAAGCCCACACTCATAGTTCTCACTAGATATCATTGCTTGACCTACAGTAGGGCTGCATGAAAAAGAAAAGAGAAACTCCAGGGACACTGAGGAGACGGAGTTCAGTTTAGGGAGCAGAGGCCTTGGTGCCCCCTGCCTGCCCACACTCTGTCCACCACGGTCCTGGCTCTGCCCTTTCCCTTCAGCCTCTCCCCTGTGATTGACTCTTGTCCTGTATCGGTGTTTCCAACCGTGGGAAAGGCTGTGCTCGGCCCAGAACCATCGGCATGTAGGCTGTAGGGCTGCAGCCTAATCAGGAAGGAAGCACAGGCTGCTGGGAAAGGCAGGGAGCTGGGCGGGGCCGCTGCCCAAGCCTCTGGCAGTCAGTCTGGCTGCTCCTCCCGGAGCTCAGCTGAGAGGCTTGTCCTTGCCAGGGAAGTAGCTGCAGCTCCTTTTCAGGGCAAAGGCTGTGCCACCTTGCCCTAGCAGGGGTCCACTAAGAGGAGCTCTGAGCCAGTCTCAGGCTCCTTATTTGTCAAGTGGGTCCTGGCCTAAGTCCTCTGACCCTCCAGGCGCTCTGGGTGACAGTTCTGGGGTCAGGGTGGCCCCTCCCCAGGATAAGGATGCAGGATCGGTGCTGCGGGCTTGATGGGCTGAGGCAAGTCACTGCAGGTGCCTCGCTGACCAGCCCACTCCCTGCTTCTTCTGCAGACAAGAACGCTTCCAGCCTGATATTCACTCTGACTGCTGGGCCACTGCTGCCAGCGACGTTGCAGGATTCTAAGGGTGAAGTGAGTCCCATCCATCGTTACCCGCTTTGTGCTCCACGTATCTGGGTATTTTATACTCAAAACCTTCTTCCTCTTAGGCTAACAAGGCTCGGAATATGAAGACCACGATTTACGCAATGGGTATAAAAGACTATAAGAGAGACCAGGTAATTTAGACAATAACCAAGTGCCACTCTTGAGCTCAGCTGGGGAAAGCTTTCAAAGGCAACTGTTCCAGGGTCACCCAAAGGACCCCAAGTGTTCCAACAGGTAGCCACAGCAGATGAATAGCAAGTGTCGTATAAAGCTACACACCAGAGGTGCGGGTGGAGAAGCTTCACACTCCCTGTGGGTGGGCCGCTGGCTGATGCCCGGGTGTGGCCCTTGAAGTCCAACATGGGCAGGAGGCGAGGGTCTCTCTCCTAGGATAGGACACTGTGTCCTCAACAAGGACACAGCAAGCCATCTCTATTTACCAAGCCATCTCTCTCCCTTTTAGCTGCTTCAAATTGTACAGGGAAAGAGACAGGTGTACCATGTGGATGAATCCAGTATCGATGAAGGCTTTATTAGATCGGTGAGTGTGGCTACCTTTGAGAAGGGGCTTGGGTGCTCACACCTGTCTCTCTCCTTGACCCTGCCCTTCTGTTCCAGATTGTGGGAAATTCCTGTAAGCAAGTTATGGGCAAGGACACATTCTATGCTTGTGTAGGAGGTACGTGCTGGAGCCGCTGTTCTGGACAGAATGGCATTTCTGTGAGTGTGGTATGAATGTGCCTGAGTGAGTCTATACCTTTGCGTGATATGAGTATAGGTTGTGAGTGTTTTGGGATGAGTGTGAAGTGTGTGTTGGGGGTGAAAGGAGGTATATTGTGTGTTTTGAATGGAGTAAACATATGGTGTGCATGTGGCGTGCCTGAGTACAATGTCTGAGTGTGTGCTGTGTGTACACACATGAGGGGTGTATATATGTACATATATGAGGGGCTGAGAATTCTTCAGCCCTGTGACTGTGCCTGAATACATGTCTGTTTTTGTGTGAGGCATGTCTGTCAGAGGTTGTGGTGTGATTATTATATGTATTACCTTTTCTTCCAGTTTTGAGAAACAATTAACATACTGCCTTGCATAAATTTAAAGTATAACACAAAATGACTTGATACACATGTATTGGGATATGATTGCCACAGGAAGTTTAGCCTAATTACTTTCTCAAACTCCAATCTAAAACTATAATTAAAAAATAAGACACGATAAGTGTTAAACCCTGAACATAACACTAGCAAATGAAATCCAACAGCACATAGAAGGGACAATACATCAAAACTAGTTAGGGATCACCTAATATAATCCCCAGAAATGTAAGTCTGATCTAGTGTTTGAAATTTCAATATAATGTATCACATCGGCAAAATGGAGAAAGGAAACGATTATTTCAGTGGAGAAGCAAACGGTTGGACACAGTTCAAGTTCAGCATCATAATAGGAGCAACCTGATAAAGACATCCATGCAAATTTTCACAGCTGACAGTGCACCCAGCCGTTCAGTGAGGACGGCCTCTCCCTGAGATCTGGAACTTGACAAGGATGCCCTCTCTCCCCTGGGAGGATCCCTGGGTTTCTGTTAGAAGCCTGCTCTCTGAGTGAGCTCTATGTGTGCAAGTTTGTGCACCCACATCACTGGGATTTGCAGAGCTGAGGCGGGTGAGTAAGCACATGTCCCACTGGTCACAGCTCCCAGCTGGATGCATCCAGATACAGACCCAGGAAGCCGGTCCTGGCTGTGGTGCTCTGAACTGCAAGACCACAGTGCAGAGGCTGTGGGGTCAGACAGAGCAGTGCTCATACCTCAGCTCTGCTGCTCACTGACAGAGAACCGGGGCAAATTGCTGAGTATCTGCAGTTTGAGCTTCATCTCCAAGAAGCAGAAACAGCAATGCCCATGCAATGAGACATCCACGCAGTGGCAGCGCAGCTACGGCCCAGGACCCAGAAGCTGGTGGCCCTCACCAACAGGAGCTGGCACTGAGGCTTCCATCGCTGGCCCCTGGTGCTGACCCCACCCCTCTGCCGAGTCCAGGATGGGGAGGGAAGTGGTCAGAGAATACCCAGAATGAAAGCCCTCTGTAGGTCCCGTCTGACCCTGACTCCTCCTGTCTCTGACTCTGTGACCTGCGGGGCAAGGTGTGGACGTGAGGGGAGACCCCCCACACACGCAGGGTCCTTTCCAGCATGTCCCAGCTGCGCAACAACCATTCTCTGATCGTGTCCCCAGGACACACTCAGGCCCGTCAGGCCTCAGGGAAGGATGCCTGCTGTCATTCATGCCTTGCGATGGTCCAGCTGGGGTGACAGGTGCCTGTTGCGCACCCTCTGCTGGCATGACCCAGCGATGCTGCTCCCGGTCCAACTGCTGTCATCTTGTCGAAAGCTGCCACGTAGCATGACTGTCATCTGGAGGGAAAGCTCAAAGCAGGAACTTGGACCCCAATAAAGCATAAGAGTCTATTCATCAGGCATCATTCTGAACAAGTCAGTGGGCTGGGCAGGTGGCTGCCGGGAGCAGGTGAACACGAGGAGCATGGCCTCTTCCGTTTCTTGGGCTCTCTCCAGGATGGAGCAGAGGCCTCTGCTGACATCCCACCTCCAGGTCTGTGCTCCAGCCCATGCTCTGCCCAGGGCACAAGGGGCTGAGAAGGCCACTTCCCTAACCCACCTGATCACGGAGACTGAGGCCTCCAGGCCAGACAACTGGGCCCTCCAAGGTCCAGCCTCTGTTCCAAGCCCTCCTGCTGCAGAGGCTTCAGGGTCAGGGGATTGGGCTTTTTGCAAAATCTTCCTCAACTTCATAGGTCCAGTTTTTGAGATTTCACACTCAGAGTGCCTCAATGCCAAAGCCTTTCTTGGCCAGCTGGCACCCCTGGCTTATCACAGCCCTTGGTGTCTTCCTCTCTTTAATCACCCATCACTCAGTGTGAATCACGACTGCTGCTTAGCTCTTGCAACCTTTTATTATAGAAGATTTCAAACCTATAGCAAAGAGAGAATGAACAGTGGGCACCCCTCTCTCTACTACCTGGACTTTCAATTAATATCAGACCATATTTCCTTTATCATGTATTTTCTCTAACTCCTCTCTCTTTCTTCTCTCTCTCTCTTCATCTATTTATCTTATTTCTTGATGCACTTCAAAGTAAGTTATTATCTCTAATATACTGCCTCCAATGTCCTATTCTGCGTACCTTGACCTGGGGAACGCTAAGTCACGTCTGACTCTGCAAGCTCCTGGCCTGCAGCATGTCAGGCTCCTCTGTCCTCCATTAGCTCCCAGAGTTTGCTCAAATTTATGTCCATTGAGTTAGTGATGCTATTTAGCCATCTCCTCCTCTGCCGCCCCCTTGTCCTTTTGCCTTCAATCTTCCCCAGCATCAGGATCTTTTCCAATGAGTTGACTCTTTGCATCAAGTGGCCAAAGCATTGGACGTCAGTTTCAGTATTAGTTCTTCTAACATTCAAGGTTGATTTTGTCCTGATCTCCTTGCAGTCTGAGGGACTCTCAAGAGTCTTCTCAGCACCACAGTTCAATAGCATTAATTCTTCAGTGCTCAGCCTTCTTTATGGTCCAACTCTCACATCGGTACATGACCACTGGAAAAACCATATCTTGGACTACATGGACCTTTGCCAGCAAGGTGATGTCTCTGCTTTTTAATATGTTGTCTAGGTTGGTCATAGCTTTTCTTCCAAGGAGCAAGTGTCTTTTAATTTCATGGCTGCAATCACCGTCTGCAGTGATTTGGGAGCCCAAAAAGGAAAAATTCATCACTGCTTCCACTTTTTCCCTTCTATTTGCCATGAAGTGACGGGATCTTGGTTTTCTGAATGTTGAGTTTCAAAGCAGCATTTTTACTGTCCTCTTTTACCCTCATCAAGAGACTGTTTATATGCTTTTCACTTTTTGCCATTAGAGTAGTATCGTCTGCACATCTGACAGTGATATTTCTCTCAGCAATCTTGATTCCAGCTTGGGATACATCCACCCTGGCATTTCACAAATGGCAACCCACTCCAATATTCTTGCCTGGAAAATCCCATGGACAGAGGAGCCTGATGGGCTACAGTCCACGGGTCACAAAGAGTTAAACACAATTAAGCATCTAACCCTTGCCTTACCGCTTGCTGCTGCTGCTAAGTTGCTTCAGTCATGTCCGACTCTGTGCAACCTCATAGACGGCAGCCCACCAGGCTCCCCTGTCCCTGGGATTCTCCAGGCAAAAACACTGGAGTGGGCTGCCATTTCCTTCTCCAATGCATGAAAGTGAAAGTGAAGTCACTGAGTCGTGTCCAACTCTCAGTGACCCCATGGACTGTAGCCCACCAGGGTCCTCCATCCATGGGATTTTCCAGGCAAGAGTACTGGAGTGGGGCGCCATTGCTTTACTCTACATATAAGTTAAACAAGCAGGGTGACAATATACAGCCTTGTCATACTCCTTTCCCAGTTTTGAACCAGTTGGTTGTTCCATGTCTGGTTCTAATTGTTGCTTCTTGACCTGCATACAGATTTATCAGGAGATGGATAAGGTGGTCTGTTATTCCCAAACNGCGCCATTGCTTTACTCTACATATAAGTTAAACAAGCAGGGTGACAATATACAGCCTTGTCATACTCCTTTCCCAGTTTTGAACCAGTTGGTTGTTCCATGTCTGGTTCTAATTGTTGCTTCTTGACCTGCATACAGATTTATCAGGAGATGGATAAGGTGGTCTGTTATTCCCAAACTTCCACAGTTTGTTATGATCCACATAATCAAAGGCTTTAGTGTAGTCAATGAAACAGAAGTAGATGTATTTCTAGAATTCCTTTGCTTTCTCCATGATCAAAGAAATGTTGGCAATTTAATCTCTGATTCCTCTGCCTTTTCTTAACCCACCTTGTACATCTGGAAATCCTTGATTCACATATTGCTGAAGCCTAGCTTGAAGGATTTTGAGCATAGTCTTGCTAGCATGTGAAGTGAGCACAATTGTACAGTAGACTGAACGTTCCTTTAGCATTGCCTTTTTGGGGATCAGAATGAAAACTGACCTTTTCCAGTCCTGTGCCCACTCTGAGTGTTCCAAATTTGCTGACAGTATTTTCCAAACTTCTGCATAGTATTTCATTGTATGGATGGAACAATTTATTTAATTGGTCTTCCTTGATCAATATATACAGATTGTTCCTAATAAGTCAATACTACAAGTCAGACTATGTGTAGGACCTTCCTGATGGTTACCTCTCTGTGAGCTTAGAAAAGGAATTCACTAAGATTTCAATGAGAAGTAGAATTTCTATGTTAAAGACACACCCATGTTAAAGTTGATCATTGTCACATTGCTTTTTGTTTTCATCTGAGAGTTTTAAAGTTTTCACTCTTTTTTTAAAATGTTTATTTTTTAGTTTGTTTTGTTTTACAATACTGTATTTGTTTTGCTATACATTGATATGAATCAGCCACGAGTGTGTATGAGTTCCCAATCCTGAACCTCCCTCCCCCCCTTCCCGCCCCATACCATCTCTCTGGATCATCCCCGTGCATCAGTCCCAAGCATCCTGCATCCTGCATCAANTTTCCAAAGAATATAGAAAGTTGAAAAGTCTTTTTTTTTTTAAGTAATTAAAAAGAATGAGTAATAAAATGAGTAATTGAAGAGAATGAGTAATATTACACAGAAATAACATTCTTTTAAGAAACTGGATTCTCATATAATGCAAAACTGTGAAAAAGTCACTACTAAAGCTATTATTTCTGTGTTGGAGTACTTGATAGCTTTGAACAGAACTAAGTATAATGCTTTTCTATACTTACTTTGAGCTTTCTTTTGCATTTATTGGTACAAATTCTTGGAAACACAGTTTAACATGAAACTTTCTAATTTTTATTCAAATTAACCAAACTTTTGGTTCAGTAAATGAACATAGTTTCTTTCAATCACAAAAATGAAACACCTAACCACAGAAACAAGAATTTTTTTTTTAATAGTTTAGGATTTTGAAGAAAATGATGACTTCAGATAAACTGAGAATGTGGCTGATGAAAAATTAAAATACTATTCTTATGGCAGATTTTTACCCAAGCAATTAAACTGAATATATTTGAGCTCCTTCCAACTGTGTGCCTAAAATTACATGACAGACTAGCATCAAAAATATATTTAATCGTCTTGTCAAATGGCAACTCAGTCAGATCTTTCCATTTTGATAAAGGTAAAGAAATGGAAACAACCTTACTTATATTAGAACCATTCACTTTCTTATCACAGATGCCAACGTTTTTACTTCTCCCTTGTTTGAACTAGCGAAAGGGAGACGTATTTCTTCCCTTTAGAAAAAGTAAGGGGACTGGGAAAAGAGAACCTTAATTGTCAGGCAGATTATTAGGGGAAAGAGTATATATAGCATAATTACGTAAGTATTTAGTTTTCATAACTGGGGCAGAAGCAGTATCTCTGATCGAATGTCTTGTACCTGTGTAAGTTGGCTAATAGTGATTTCTGATCATGAAAATATGCCTTTCGTAACCAGTGATCTTATTTGTCTGTTCTTCAGATTCTTCTAAATTAATATACACATTTCTCTAGGATTAATGCTTCTGTTTCTGTTAATATAAATTTTCTTAGGTTTTGTCAGTCTCTGATTCTAGAATACAAAATGACATGAGTACAGATTACAAGGGAAAGGCTTATTTCAAGGAGTTGTAGATAATACATCCAATTTTAATACAGAATTTTTTTACATTACACTCACGAGGTAGAATTACTTGGAGTGCTAACATACAGCAGCAGTTATTAATATAATCAGACTGAATTATCTTGTATGATTTTAATAATTTATTCACAGTACTTATAAGGAAACATAAGAAGTGTCAGTATTTATAATGGTAACTACTAAAACTTTCCCCATTTTAGTAGTTACCAAAGTACCCTCTTGGCATAGTAAAGAAGCAAGAAAACAAAAAAACGGTTTCAGATTTATTTGTATTACCTAACAATCAAAAACAGTTCATTTCCTTGATGTCAAAAGCTTTTTCCAAAATACTTTTTTTTCCTTTATTAAAAATATGCATGTCACTCAACACATTATGATTGGAACGTTCTAAAGTATATCAGGTTTATGTTCTAAACTTTATAAATTGGTATTATTAGTCACTGGAAAAATATAAGCTGTTGGACAGATAGAGCCTTAGAAAGGAGAAAGCCATGCTATATACATCTTAAAGCCTTTTTATCTTTTGCCTGTTTGTCCTAATGTATGTATTTAAATTCTAGTCAGTTAATGTTACGCTGTACTAATTATAAGAGGCCCTTTCTATTTGATTTTTTTTTCTACTGTCACACTTAAGATCATCTTTCTGTTTCAGTTTGTGAGTAAAAATAGTTTGTTGTAATTCATGTTACCAGTGATCAACTTCATTAGTGTTTTTGCTTTGCCAATAATGGATGCTTAGTTCATTTTTTTTTTAAGTACTATCTATATGGAAACTTTTGCTTAGTGTTACCAATCACTTCTTTACAATAATTTCTAAACTATACTTGGCTAGCGAGTTGGTTACTAAAAACCATTGCTTTAATTAATAATAGTATTTAAAATAGATTACTAATTCTCATAAACTCATATTAAAATATTGAGAGCCCAGTAGTGAACCTACAACCTCTGATAGTAACAGTACCCTTCTTTTCATAGTAAAGGTGGTTTTTCCTATCACTGTCATGTTCTTTTCCCTTCATAGAGACCTTTGAGTTAGGGTATCTGGTATCCTTATTTCACTGAAGAGGAAATTATGGCAAGGAAAGTTTAAGTATCTTGTCATTCACTAAGACAAGTTAATGAATGAGTTAAAACTGGCTGACATTAGGATGTCTGTTTTAATTCAGACATCTTGAGATAATGTATCTTTCATAATTATACTAGTCAACTTATAAGAAGTGCTTTTAAAATCTTTTATTTTATTGTGGTTGCATATACATAGCAACATTTACCATTTCAGCTATCTTTAAGTGTACAGTACAGTGGTATTAAGTATATTCACATTGTTGTGCATCCATTAAAAATGTTTTTATGTTTATGCCAAATATATAGTCTCCATAATACAAAATGTTTCCATAAGGTAGTATTACTATTTTATGATTCAGATACTTTCCCTGGGAGATTATATTTGATGGTGTGTTCGAAATAATTTAAGAACTCCTTTTAGAATTGCTTTCATTCTTCTGAATATCACTGATGGATATTTCTCTTCCTTTGATGATAAAGTTGATTTTCAAAAAATGTTATTCAGAGCTTTATCTCCAGAATATTGTAGGGGATCAAGCTGTATAATTTTTTTCAAATAAAAAATGTTAAGTCATCCATTCATTGGAGAAGAAAATGACAACCCACTCCAGTATTCTTGCCTGGAGAATCCCATGGGCAGAGGAGCCTGGTGGGCTACACTCCATGGGGTCGCAGAGAGTCAGACACAACTGAAGTGCCTTAGCACATCCATTCATTTACTCAGCAAATATTCACCAAAGACTCACTAAGTGCCTTTCACGCTGGGAGACACTGACTATGCTGTGGTGAACAAAACAGTACTATTTCCATGAATTGTATTCTAGTAGGTGAAAGTGATCATCGCTTAGTCATGTTTGACTCTTTGTGATCCCATGAACTGTAGCCCACCAGGCCCCTCTATCCATGGAATTCTCTAGGCAGTAATACTGGAGTGGGTAGCCATTTCCTTCTCCAGGAGATCTTCCCAACCCAGGGATCAAATTCAGGTCTTCTGCATTGCAGGCAGATTCTTTACTGTCTGAGCCACTAGGGAAGCCCTAGTCTAGTAGAGTATAAACATAAAATTGTGAGTATGATAAGCATCATAAAGAGAAAAAACCATGAAAGGTACAATGAATATTACAAGAGCTGGGAGAGCATCTGATTTATACTGGATGTCATGCTCCCCAGAAGTAACGTTTGAACGGTGACCAAAGAATAGTTGTTAGTTAGGCGGGTGAGAATTGATGTTAGACAGAGCAACAGCATGTGCAAAGCCCCTAAGGCAGGCAAATTTGAGGAACCAAAGATGAGTAACCCGTGGGATAATATTTAAAGTGGGGGAGGGGGGGTGATAAAATGAGTTCAAAGAAATAGGCAAAGACCAGATCATGTAGGGGGAATTTGGATTTTTATGCATTACAAAGGCATTAAAGGTTCCAGGCAACTATCATCTCATCTGGTTTACTGCAGTTATCTTTTAACTGATTTCTCTGCTTATACCCTTAGCCCCTATGATTCATCCTCAAAAATGAACTTTCAGAGATCATTTTAAACTTAAAGCAGGGGCTTTCCTGGTGGTCCAGAGGCTAGAATGCCATGCCCCCAATGCATGGGGCCTGGGATCAATCCCTGTTCAGGGAACTATCCCACATGCTACAACTAAGGCCCAGCACAGCCAAATAAATAGGTTTGTGTTTTTTGTTGTTTTTTTTTTAATTAAAATATTTCCTGTTACTCCTTGTTCATATCACTAAATGCCTTATTTCACTAAGCAAAAGCTGTAGTTCTTAAAAGAGACTATAAGGGCCTGTATGATCTGGCTCCTGCTATCTTATTTTCTACCACTTTCCTCCATGCTCACTCTGCTCCCTCCTCACTTAGCTCCCTCACATATTCCACAAATGTTCCTGCTTGTGGTCTCTACATTTATATGAGTCAGATGTTTCCCTCCTTGCTCTATATACAGTGGTAACTGCCCTTCCCATTGCATGACCATCTGATATTTGCTCTCTCGCTCTCTCTTTCTGTCTCTCTCGCTCTCTCTCGCTCTCTCTCTCTCTCTCTCTCTATATATATATATATATATATATTTATATATATAATGATTTTTTTTTTTTGTCTGTTTGCCTCTCCCTACTCCCAATTCATGCTCCATGAGCATGGGGACTTTGTTTTAGTCACTGCTATAGCCCTGCTACCTCAAACAGTGTCTGGCATGTAGCCGGCACTCAAATTGATGAAAAGTAAAGGAAATCATAAGTGTGTGTCTGGTTTCTGGCTTGTACATCATAATGATGACATTATGATAACAATGGGAGGAGAGACACAGGGGAGGTAGGTTTGGAGTAAGGAGAAGATTATCAATTAATTTTAGGCATATGCAGTTTGTCATGCCCATGAAACATCCAAGTTGATATATCATAGACAGATGGATGTTCTAAGAGTATGGAATACAGACACAGGCTTAGGCTGGAAATAAAAATGTGGCTGTTTGTAGTTGGTTTTAAAATCAGGGAAATGATTGCATCTGTAAAGAGAAGGCATCTATGAAAAAGAGATTCCAGGACTAAGACTTACAGTTTAACATGTAAGTAGAGAAAAGACACGACTGTTGCAACAAGAGAAAAGAAGGGGATTATCGATTCAAGTAGTTTCTAGATTTTGTGATGACTTCCAAAAGAATGAGATCATATTATAAGCTAAGAATGCATAAATAAGATTGCTCAGCAATACTGAGATCTCATTTGAGATTGAAGACCATCAATTTAGAATGATATAAATTTATTCACAATTCTAACAATGTTTAGCTACATAGTGCATAAAATAGATGGCTGGGTTCATACAGTAAGACAGTTGGGTTCATCTCAAGTTAAAAGAAAAAGTGGTCAAAGAAATTAAGAGCAGCTAGACTAGTCGTCTTGTTTTGGGTGGCTGATGTATTTAGCTAATCCAATAAACATACATTGAAACTTACTCTGTGCCAAACATTGTTCTAGACGTTGGTAATACAGAGTTGAAAAAGACAGTGCCTATCTTCTAGAATTTCATTATGTAGTGAATAAGATAAACATGTAAATAAATAAGATATAATATGTGATATAGAAAGCATTATAGCCAACTGTTTGAGAAGCAAAGAGAAGAGATCTATTGGGAAACAAGTGAGGCTTCCCTAAGGAGGTGACAGTTGAATTGGGTCTTGATTTCATTTGATTGATTTCATTTGATTGATTCACTAAGACTTTTATGTTTGGTTAACCTGGTGATAAAAATTAGCAGTGACGTGCCAGAAGTACAACTATAACATTAGAGCTTATACTTGTTCACATGAGCACCCCCCCCTTTTTTTTTATCATAGAAATCCCTACATGAGAAATCTTACTTTACCATAACAAAAAACACATTGCTCATACACTCAGTAAACATACTGATACCTCCTGGATGCTGTATAGATAACAGTGCTTTTTCATACATCTGTCAGCTCTAAAAAGAGAAGTACCTAAAATATTTTGAGCAGTGACAGTATCAGTGAAACAAACATATAGTCTCCTAAAGTAATTGCATCAAAGATAACATTCATTTGAATTTGAAGGGTTTACTGGAAAATCACTCTTTGCTTGATAATCAGGTCTCGTGTAATTAAAGATCTGTGTTCATTTAGACAGATTTTGCTTTGAATATAAACTGAGTCATTGGCTGACACACATACACAAACACCAGTATACATACACATGCATATTTATTATGCATATATGAATGAATACATATATTTTTAAATAGATTTGGTATAAAATTAAAGTATTTTGTATAAATTCTTCAGTAATTGCCCAGGGCTTTTTTAAGCTTCATGTACCTTGCCCAAGAGAAAGCTTTCAGTAACTGTTCTTAAAAGAAATTAAAAACAAGTTCTTGACCAGAATGTTACTGTTCTGTTCATAAGGAAATTCCTAATATTAATATATACTTTATGATTCCTCTTATATTCATTGAATACCATATCAAAGTATCTATATCATAATTATACTACCATCTTCCTGAGACCTTTCTTCTTCCCTAAAACTTGTTCCCTTAATCATTTCTTGTTTGTTCTATACCTTTAACCTCACCTCTTCACTGTCTTCCTTTCAGCATATATACATGGTCAAGTCTTTTTTAAAAAATGAGGTAGGAGGAAGATGGAGTACTCTTGACCTTGAAAAGGATGGTCTGTGCTTTCTCCCTACTTTCTCATGTTCCATTCAGTAATCCTCATGACTGCAACATAGCACAGTAGGTAAAAGCTTGGATTTTGCAGTTGGACTGCTTCAAATCCTAGTACTGTAACTTTACAAGTTGTATGACCTTGGATAAGAAACTTTTTATTTGTTATATGGAGATAAAATCCTTAAGAAGTACCTTGGCACATAACAAGCATTGTGTAAGTATCAACTGCTGCTGTATCATCACTATGACCATTATACCACTCCACAGAAATTATATTTGGTAAGGTCATTCTTGACTCCATGTTTCACTAGGCTCTTTGTAGCCCCTCTAGTTGACATCTGCTTATAACTGACAAATCCTAAAGCTGTCTCCACTATAATTCTCCCTCCTGAGTTTTCCTCCAAAATGTAACTATTAGATGGACATCCCTGCCTAAGCAATATTGCAGATAACTCAAACTCAGCATGTCTGTGACTGAACATATTTCCTAGAAGCTTAGTGCTTTTATTTAGTATACTACCTTATAGGTGCAATCATTGACCCAAGTCAAAACCTGACTTACCACAGGATCTGTTGATTCTGCTGTTCTGAAATATCACTTGTATCTATCCTTTTCTGTCCTGCCAGTACAGTATTTTAACACTTGAGTGTCTTTTAAATAAACTGTTGAAAAATATATCTAACTCATTTCTTTGTTCCTAACTCATCCTTTTGTTCATCATTTATCCTCTTCTAATTCATTTACTACAAAGTGTCCTTGTTTTTAAATGCAAATACCTCCTTGGTTAAAACTCATTTCGTATCACCTAAAGGATAAAATCCAAAGTGGACCCTACCTAGCTCCTTAACTAAAAGTTAAGATTCTCATAATTTATTAAATCCGAAGTCTCTTTATATTTAATGTTGCCTCCTTCCTAGTTGCCTTTCATACACCCACATATTTGCTCATGGATAGCCACACGCACATGCACACACACCTCTCTTCATCTGTCTCTTCTAGACAGATAACAACTGCGCAGTGAGAATCATGCAGTTAGAGACTGTCTTTGGTTTTCTTTTATATCCCCAGTGTTTGATACGATGGCAGATAATAGTTCAGTACATTACAATAGTGTTTCTCACAGTGTTTGGATGAGACTATGCTGGTTAGCAGTAAAATAACTGTACAAATTAAGCATAAATGATCCAAAACTTTTATAGTGGTTAGGGTAATTTCATTTCTATTAAACCTAATAATTTTTAAATGGGGCTTTGTTTTCTGTGTGTTGTTTCTTATTTCATTTTTCTAGTGGTTCATTTTTATTTTATAAACTTTATAAAGTATCCGTCTATTACAATTTGAAAATTTTAAAAACTATTAGTCTTTCCACATAGATGGTTTGAAGAACACTGAGTTAGGAAAATTTACCTGAAATACTTGCTTAACCTGCACCACATTAATGGTATTTCTGGAGCTAAGTGTCAAAGAGCACAATAATTTTTAAAAGAATTATAACATGTAACATATAGTTCTTAGAAAGACCTGCCAAGGTAACCAGTTTGATAGCACTTGAATTGGGCTGCCATGTTAATCACAGCTTGTCAGAACATACCCTCACTACTGTGCAAATTGTTTCTTTAATGATTTCACAGTGAATGATATGAAAACATCATTTTAGAACATTATATTTCTGGAGACTCAAAATAATGATCTTCTATTCTTAATATTTGTTGGGTGATTAATCAAGCAAATTTAAGTTCTTTTTTATTATGAAAATAAAAACTTACATAGTTCATGTTATCACATAGTTCTTAAACTTCTGTTTTAACTCAGCTTAAATATTGTCAATTATGTGCCTAGTGCCATAAAACAATACAGAGAAGTATATGATTTGGTGGTTTTCCTAAAGAATGTAGTAAGTCAGTGAAGCTTTTAAAAAAAAAAAAAAGTTCTGCTATCCCTTTCTGTATGTGCCTAGATCTAAAAGATGAACGGCTCATGCAATTCTTAATGCTCATTTCCTCAAAAATGTTTCTTTACTGAATATTGTTTGTGAGGGACTGAACACACACAAAATTTAAAAAGTTTGTTTCTTCTTAAAACCTTGGACAGTCTCCTTGCTTAAAATGTTGACATTAATTTTATTGTGAGCCAGTTCTGAATTATTAAAACAGAGTAGGAGATAAGCTACTAAACATTAAAATTAAGTTCATAAGCTTTAGTCCTCTAAATCATTTAGCTTTAGAATGCTTTCAGTAAACTGAATATCTAAACATAAAATCATTCAATATATAACCTGTTACTAAAAGAAAATTTTATTTTGACAATTGCTATTGCAGTCTGTTAGTTTTAAAATATCATGCAACTACTTGAAGCTTGTAGCATTCCTATCGATATAATCATTATCCCAAAAGTTTTGAAATATATCTCTGTGGTATCTTCTATCCAGTGGATCTTCTATCCAGTTTCTACTTTTAGCTTTTAATACGAAAAATCACTAGTCTTATATAATCATGCTTTTTTAAGCATGACATTTCTAGTTACAGGAGATACTCATTGCAAGTAGCAGTATAGTCTTGCTGACAGAATTCTTCTTTCTCAGTCTTGTAGGTGAGGGGGAAGAGGCATTGACATTTCTTTGCTAGCCAAAAGGTTTCCCATTAGTTGTCAAACTTCCTAATTTTTCATAATAATTCTTATTTATTAAATTCAAGTAGTGTGTGAAAAATAGATTCCATAGAATTTGAAGAAAATGGTGATAGCAGAGATTTTAAATGAAGTTTAATTTTTTCATGTCCTAAGCATAGTGGCCAGATTAAGGGTAAATGTTAAAATGTTAGAATATTTTTGTTTAATTAAAAATGCTGCCTTTAAAATTGCTTTATGTAAAATTCCAATATTTTAAGTAGAGTGTATGCCAATTCTCTCTTCACTAAGTAAGTGGGAGAGGGAAAAAAATACTTCAAGTTTTTTAAAACTAAAAATTATATCCACTTTTATTTTACATACACAAATTTGTTCTTTAAAGAAAACTTTGAGAATGGAAATGTAAAGCAAAACATGGCTTTAGTTGTATTTGTTTCCCCAGAATATATAGAGAAACTTCAAAATTGATCCCTCAAATATAATGAGATTTTCCTTTTCTAAGGAGAAAAACAAAAAATAAAACATGAAGTGTCTTAAAAATCTCATTTTTCAAATCTCCATGGTGAAGGGGCAGGCTTATATTTGTAGTTCTTCATTGTGAAAGTCTACATCATACTTTTCTGTCATATCCACTACTTTTTTCATAATTAGAGCCAGTATCCCAGTTTTAATAGAATACTTTGGAGTTATACAGTACCTTTTTATGTTTATACTGATGACATGACCAAAAAAACCAATCTGAAAATTCTTTATCCATCTAATCTTAAAATCCAGAAAAATTTATTGGGGGTATTCTAAGATTACTTTAACCATGGATTATTTAGGTTTTATTTTTTAAATCATAAGAAAATAATGTCCATTTTAGATTGGGTTCCTATATTTAGCATTGGTCAGTTTGAAAGTGTAGCTACTTTAAGAGTTGTGAGTGGCATTACATTTTGATCAGTTACAGAATGAGTTACACAATTCTCAAAGGCTTTAGGTAATCAAAAATTAAGTTTGTTTTCTTTCCTGTTCTAGTTACCGGTTTACTAAAATAGTGAGCATACATGATCACTTGAAAATTGGGCTTCTGGAGCACCTGAACAGAAAGGGAGTGGTTCATATTCAGCATTACAAAAGACAACTTTCTCTTTTTGAAGGGGATTACTTTGACTATTTTCCAGGTACTGGGGAAATTCCAGATTCATTACAAGTTATTGGGATGGCTATTAATTATTCATTTCCTAAAATATGTTGATTATAGACTTGAGATTTGGTTATCTAGTAGAACTTTATATCACTTGGTCAGTTTTTTTAAAAAGCTGGAAGATTGTAGTGAAATACAAAGTTGAGACTCTTACATGAGTCACTTTTTCAGAGAATTCTAGAAACATCAGTCTTACTGATCAGAACGTTTAATGGAAGAACTTATTGACAGTAATATAAGAACAGTAGGGTTTTTGCATGTGTGTTTAAGGGAAAGTTATTTTTAAAAAGCATTGTAGTCTTTCCAAGAAATTTAAATAATTAGAGAAAATCGGCCTTTACATAATACACTAATTATAGCATGTTGGGTTAAAGGTGGAAATGTATAACCAGAGAGTTTTTCATAGATAATTAACACTTTTTAAAATAGTTGAATACTATATGCATTTTTTTAAAAAGAGTTCTTCATGGTGACAGTGGTTAAAAGTCTATATACATTGACCCATATAGGATGTCCAGTCGATGAGATAATTTGATTATTTAGAATAATTCTCTGAGGAATTATGTCGTCTAGTTCCAAGCTGATTTGAGGGAAAGAGTCTTCATGAAAATATATTACCATATATTTTTCTTTCACGTATCTTTTACTTTTATGGATTTCTCTTGATAGTTATTTTTTGGAGTATTCACATTAGTTACTTTTTCTTCATTAAGAAACCCTCTTTAGGCATTATTTGGACTTTTATTTTTTAACTTATAGAGCTTTGAGTAGGTTATAGTTATATAGCAGGCTGCAATTCAGACCTTAGTCAAGTGTTTTCCCACTGTTCTCAGTCTCTGTAAGGACTGCTTTACCATATAAGTTTTTAATTTGTTCATCACACCTTTATTACGTTATGTGACAGGCATTGTGCTAGATGCTGAGTTACAAAAGTGAATAGGACATGGACCCTGCTCTCAGGATAAAGATAGTATAAGAGTTCAAGTTAATAGAGCTTGTCCAGAAGAAGGAACATTAGTTTATGCTTGAGGTACTGAGATGTTGAGATGAGTTTTAAAGAGTAAGTAGGAATTTCTTGCAGGAGAAGAATATACTAAGGGAGAGTACTTGCTAAGGCTCAGTCTTAATACTTTAAGAAATTTATCATAAGTCCCTAATTCAAATTCACATGTAAGAATTCACGTTCTTACATGCAATTTTGATTTTAAATGCATATGGGAGCAGAAGTAGAGAAATACAAAGTTACATTGAGGAGCAAATACATTGCTCACAGAATGATTGGTTTGCACATAATACACCATTTTCATCATTCTTCCTGGACCAACATCTTTTCATACTAGCTTATATCCTGAACCTTCCAGTTAGCCAGCTGTGAAGATGCTGAGTCACACAGGCTAAATTAATGAATGCCAAAAATCTACTATATACTAAGTATGAAATTTTAGTATTCATATTACCATATACTAAATATGCAATTTAGTTTTTAATACTTAGATCTTCAAATGCTTTTGTCAGTTTTGCACACTATTAACTTGCCTAGAGATCATAAAAAGTTTAAATGAGTATTTAGCCTAGTTAACAAGTGCATTTGCCTGTTAATTAATGTAGGTTTTTTTACTTTTTCTCTTGCATCAAGAATTGAAACTACCCCTGGAGAAGGAAATGGCAACCCACTCCAGTATTCTTGCCTGGAAAATTCCATAGGAAGAGGAGCCTGGCAGGCTGCAGTCTATGGGGTTACACGACTGAGCACGCACACGTGAGGAGGGTGGAGGGAGATGGGTTGGTAGCAGTTAACAGAGGTAGAACTGAAAAAAAGAATTGAAGCTACTAATACAGAATCTTTTTATTCAGTCTGACTTTTGCTTCATTTTTAAAACGGTATTTGACAAAATACAAACAAAATATGGCTTAAGATATGTGTTTTATGATTAGTCACATTACTTTGTATTTGGACCTCGTTTTTTGATGGTGAATTTTAAGAGCTAGTTCTTAAACTATGGAAGTATTGGCATTTAGTCAGTGTCAAGCTGTTGAAATCAAATGAATTTAATAGAGGTGAAGCTCAGCATGTCATATGACTAGTAGAATGTCAAAAAAAACAGTTTTTTGACATAGAAGTGGCCGTAAAAATAACATGCTAATATTGTTTATATAGTCCCTTTCTGTTTTTATGATACATTCATATATATTCTCAGAGTTTGTGTGTGTGTGTTTTTTTAATTCTCAGTTTTTTATAAGAAAAATGATGTACGTTATGGATGAAAGTTTTGTGAGTGGTTGTTGTTGTTTTCTCCAGTTTAGAAAGTATTGAGAATAAGAGATATATACACATAGGCACAACATATGTTGTATGATTTCTGGTCTATATTATGTTGTTGGAGTAAAGTATCTTATGAGTTAATAAGGACATTTTCTATGTCTACATATATAGGAATTCATATGCCTTAGGAAAGGAATTATCTTAGAACACTTCCAAACAGATAGGAAAGTGATGTTTTTTATATTAGAAGAATCTTTGAGAGATATGCTGTAGAACTCTAGTTCTAGTTTTTATTACTGTACTAATGAAATTTATTCTTTAAAATATTGTACTCATGGATGCCAGTCCAATATCAAATTTTCTAGTAATTGTCTAAGGTGTTCATGTTTCTGAGAAAGCCTCATGATAAAAGATTGAATAATGAGTTGCCTAAATTACAAATCAATTGTATTATGAGCAGATTTAAGAAACAGGCTTCTTTCTTCTACCAGAGCGATGGCATTGAATACTGATATCACCTGGAACATGAAAATATTTTAGTTATCTGAGCTCTATTCCAATTGTACCTTGAAATTGATACCCAAAGAGAACTTTTAATAAATAACTGGTTTTTGTATTATTTCAAGAATATAATGACTCCATTATTTTCAAAGTGAGGGAGAAACATACGGTATTTTCAAGAGGTGGAAGAAAGGTCTGATATCAGTTTAGTTTTTAAAATATTATGGACTGTGTATTAGAACAATTGAATATATGTATTTGTAAAAATTTTTAGAAAAATTAAGGTCGTGAGTTCCTGAAAACATTTCCTTTAACAAATAAGATGCTTTGGGGGGACTATTCAGGACTTAATAGTTCACATTTAAAAATAAGGTTTATCTCAGGATACATAGGTTATATACCTATGGCTGATTCATGTATGGTAGAAGCTAACACAATGTTGTAAAGTAGTTATCCTCTAATTTTCAAAAAATGTAAAAAAATTTTTTATAAATATATTGGTTATGATATCTTGACAGGAAATGCAGGCAGTTATTTACTAAACCATTGTATTTTATTGTTTAGTTTGTTACCAGTTAATTATAATCCGTTTCAAACTGGCATGAGTCACTGTGAAAATAAGCACTGTTCTCTTTAAAAATCCAAGTAGAGACCTGTTACAAAACAGATGGTAGATTAAATGAAAGTCAAAAAGGGACCAGGGAGTTTTTAATAGGTGGTGTCTTTTTGAATTTGAAATTTCAATCTGAAATTGCTATTAAAGGATTTGTAGCAAGGAAGTGACATAATTAAGTCTTAAATTTTAGTGACAAATTTTAGAAAGATCACTATGGATGGAAAACTAAACAGTTTTCAATTATAGTTGGAAGCTCTTTGCAAGATAAGGATAACTATGAATAAGTAAAAGCAAACTGCAAGAATTATTCATGTTTGCACAACTTGATTCTTTGTAGTGTTTGGTAAAACATTAGCTTCTTTATATAATTGTTGCACACAGTAGTAGAATATTATACATTCTTAGTATAACCCTGAGCTGATCAAATATAAGGATTTGAAAACTAATTGATAATTGTTGTAAATGGTATCTTATCTCTACTATGCTTCATTGACAATTTAGTGTTGGTCCCGTTTGTACTAAATCAGATGATACTACTGAGTGATAGCATTTTTGCCTTGCATAGTCATGGTGTATTCTAGGTTGCTGGCCCCTACCTCCAAGCTGGATATAAAACCAATATATATTATAAAAAGAAAATGAAACTGAGAAAACCTGTAAGATTAGGAAAGTTTGAGATGTAAAAGGAGTTAGGAGCAAAAGTACGGGAAAAAAAAAAATCCTTCGCTAATTGCATCTTACACTGTGGCCTGCCTCTTTTCTACATAAAAATTTTTGCTGTTGAAAATAACATGTAAATAACAGCCTATGTAGCCCACCTCAAACATTTTTTTACTGTCGATACTGTTTTCACTGTCTAAAATAGTGTAATAACAAGTTCCATATTATGAAGAGTTCTCCCTCTTATCTTGAGGTTGGGGCCAGACTACCAGTTTGAACAGTATTATTTTTATCAGACAGAAAATTCCAAATTAGATATCATGGTTACATGAGTACACAGAAATTGGTTTTTAATTGAAAACACAAAATATAACACCATGATTTATTTTTAAGATTGAATGTACTGAAGTTTTAGCCAAACAGTATATGACATATAGTTTATAACATCCAGGTTATCAGCATAAACTCAGCAGGCTTAATTTTTCATAGTTACCAAGACGGTTTAATTTAGTTCTTATGAGTGGTAAGCAAGCTTTGAAAAACTTTTATTTCCATTAATATAAATTCTGAACTCTCCTATGAATGAGTTTCTACTACTTTACATGCAAAGAGCTAACTTCACTTAAAGCATTTTGTCACTGTACTCCAAAACAAATATCTTCCTGCAGCCAAAAAGTTACCTCTATGACTCTATGTCTGTGTCAGTCTTTACATATTCTACTTAGTGGCTCTAGACATCTAATTGATAAAGTAATATTGGGTTCAAAATGAGGTCACATTATATAGCATTATCAACTTAAAATTATTTTAGCTTGAGATAAAATATTGTGGGAAAACTGTACTTTCACTGTCTATTTTATTTTAGATTCTAAATTATTCAAAATGGAACAGAGCTGGAGAATTAACTTATTCATAATTTTAATCATGCCATAAAGTAAAATTGGTTTGTTGTATTATTAAATAAGTACTGGAAGAAATAAGAATACTGTTGGCCAGAGTTCACATAATAGAAGTTTGTTTTCTCAGACTCAGCTGATCTGTACTGTACCTTCTAGAAAATGATTGACCCAAAAGGAAAACTTAGAAGGCTGCTCTTTCATGATGATGAATTGACAATGGAAGCAGTAAATATCTCTTTAAAGTTAATTTCTTGCTTGTGCTCCGTCTCAGTTTTTAGCTCCTACTCAGGCTAATTGCGGAGAAGGCAATGGCACCCCACTCCAGTACTCTTGCCTAGAAAATCCCATGGACGGAGGAACCTGGTGGGCTACAGTCCATGGGGTCGGGAGTCGGACGCAACTGAGCGACTTCACTTTCACTTCTCACTTTCATGCATTGGAGAAGGAAATGGCAACCCACTCCAGTGTTCTTGCCTGGAGAATCCCAGGGACGTGGGAGCCTGGTAGGCTACCGTCTCTGGGGTTGCACAGAGTTGGACACGATTGAAGCGACTTAGCAGCAGTAGCAGCAGGCTAATTGGCAAATGCCTGGGATGGTTATATAATCCATAATTTCTGCCAGGAAAAAAAAACTCTGAACTTCTCTCCCAGTTAACCAGTAGTTTGCTGTGGTTAAAATTAATGTAGGTTTTGCAGCAACAAATATTATTAGCATTTTTGTTCACTATAAATAATTGACTTGAAATTTGGGAAATGAATAGTTGAGTACATCATTTGAATGTTTATTTGATCAGTTACTTATTAGTGTAAGAGGCCATCGATGTAAATTTATGTATAAATATATAATCACTTTGTTTCTGCATTTTAATGTTTAATATGTATGGTTTCTTTTACTTGAAAATGTATTTTATTTTTTGCAGTGTTTGAGCAATACACCTCCACTTACTGAATATTTCCTGAATGATAAGTATCAAGAAGAACTGAATTTTGACAATCCCTTAGGAATGAGAGGTGAAATAGCTAAATCTTACGCTGAATTGATCAAGCAAATGTGGTCTGGAAAGTTCAGCTATGTCACACCAAGAGCCTTTAAGGTTAGTATCTCAAATACATTTTTATCAAGGCCTTTTCACCTGCAAGAGGACAGAAGTCTTTGGGAAAAGAGCAAAGAATCATAGCTATTACAGTGGTTTGTGGCCCTCCAGAGGGACTCAGCATATAAATAGATATGCAGCAAATAAAATATTAAATTTTCAGAGTGGGGTACAGAATAGATAATTAGTTTAAAATATCCAAAAAGAGATCTAGGAGATGTCAAAGGAAATAAATAAAAGTTGAGAAATGCAGGCATGGTTCAAAATGACAACAGACAGACAGCAGTGAGCACTTGCAGATTGTTTTAGAATACAGTATATCTCTAAGAAACCTACGTAAATATACAAATGTAAAGGCTAAATTTGGGCATGTCATTAAGCTCTAAGAACTCTTATTTTGAGAGTCATAAGTTTGAAAAATTACTGAAATTAGTCTTCAAAGCAAACACTAAATATTGAGTATGGTGATGGTGGTAGTTTAGTCACTAAGTCATGTCTGACTCTTGGCGACCCCGTGGACTGTAGCCTCCCAGGCTCCTCTCTCCATGGAATTCTCCAGGCAAGAATACTGGATTGGGTTGCCATTTCCTCCTTCAGGAACTCTTCCCAGCAGTTTTCAATCACTTTATACAACCTAAATGATATTCTTGTAGGAAATCAACTGGGCAACATTTTATTAACTGTATGCTCGTTCTTATAAATAGCAACAGAGCAGAAAAGCTCCTATATTTGTTCCTTAACTTTCCAAACTTTGGACCAACTGGTTTAGACAAATCATTCCTCAGCCTTTATCCATAATTCCAGTTATTTTCATTTTACAAGATGTCCTCATTTAAAATTACATTGTAAATAGGTCCTTGATACCTGACTTTTTTCTTTTACATTTCTTTTCAGTCTCATCAAAAAAATACTTAGCACTGCAATGACTAGAAAAATTATATATGAGCATGAATATTCCTTTTGTCTCTATGAGATTTATCCTCTTCAAACACAGAAGCTGAATGAGAGCACTGTAGTTTTCAAGTGACCCAAAAATGTTACTGAATTTTAAGTCTGTGTGTGTGTGTGAGCTCAGTCATATTCGACACTTTGCAACCCCATGAATTGTAGCCCACCAGGCTTCCTCTGTTCATGGAATTGCTTCCACTAAGAGCAAGGCTTTAGTGTTTCCCAGTCCTTTGTACAAAACTGCAACGTTTTCTCATTGTTCTTTCCTCAGGTCAACGATTCTTTTCTATTTTACACATTAGTTACCTTTATTAAAATATTTTTAGATATGTAATTATTTATGTGTATTTATCCATATGTAATTATCATATCTGCAAATTACTGCAAAAGTGCCACAGGTTAATTTCAGGATTACAAATAAATTTTAGGAAGTAGATGAATTCACAGATACAGATTATCGACTATATATTTTTTTAAATCCCTAGAAACTGATTTTATACTTTTGCTTTTCTTACAGACACAGGTAGGACGTTTTGCACCTCAGTTCTCTGGATACCAGCAGCAGGACTGTCAAGAACTATTAGCTTTCCTATTAGATGGACTACATGAGGATTTGAATAGAATTAGGAAAAAACCATATATACAATTAAAAGATGCTGATGGAAGACCAGATAAGGTAAATTTAGCCATATTATTGTCACATTGTTACAATAATGTGATATCTCTGTAATGCGTATCTGTTTTCCTTCTAGGTAGTCGCTGAAGAAGCCTGGGAAAACCATTTAAAAAGAAATGATTCTATCATAGTAGATATATTTCATGGCCTTTTTAAATCAACTTTAGTTTGTCCGGAATGTGCTAAGATTTCAGTAACATTTGATCCTTTCTGTTACTTGACACTTCCATTGCCCATGAAGAAGGAACGTACCTTGGAAGTTTATTTAGTTAGAATGGATCCACTTACCAAACCTATGCAGGCAAGTAATGATTCTTTTCTTGGCATTTGTTAGTTCTGAGTCCTTATGCCTTAAGTACAATTCGGTAATAAACTTTTTTGCATAAGAAATTTTTATATGTTAAATACTTTGAAAATTAGTGCAACTCGTCATGTAAGAAAAAAAAAATTCTCAAAGGCATTTTCTTATCGAAGAAAAATGAGAGCTGGTTTGATTTTATAATATTGTTAGGAATATTAGCTTACAAAGATTAATAATATAGTAGTATTTACCCAGTTTTCCAACTGGAACTTTCTTTAATCTTCATTGTAATTTTTTTCCTACTGGCTCTTGAAAGTGAAACTGATTAATATTTTCTCTACATTTTGATTCATGATATGATAAGATAATAGTATATTTAAAATACTTGTAATATTTAAGCATTTTAAGAACTTGGAAGAGAAGTGGAAATTTAGTTAGGGTAAAAATACTTGCTTCAGTAATGTTCTAATCTTTTAACAGTTTGGTTAGTCTACACAAGAATAGAAGAACTTTATTCTATACAAGAACCCTATGGTAGACCTTAATATCAATTGTCTGCCTGATTCCATTGCCTAATGTTATAATTGGGGTATTTTACATTTTATGAAGCAAAGCACTGTGTATTTTCCCTTTCTTAATCAGCTAATCCTTTTCTGACATTTGACCTACCCTAATAAAAGTATTTCCTTCCTTTTCTACCTTCTGTTCCCCTAAATTCTATTATAACACTTACCAAATTTTTTTATGACGTTTGGTTTATTTTAAATTTTGTCCTCTAGACTGTGAATTCTTTGAAGAAAGGAACTTCGGAAATCTTTTTGTTCCCAATCCTCATGACCTAGAAGTGTTCAAAAGTTTTATTCATTCAAATATGTATTGGGTACTTTCTGAGTATAAAGCTCTGGTAAACAAAGTAAACATAGTTCATCCTTTAAAAAATTGTTTACTAAAATCCTAGTATAGGTTCCAGCCAGAAGTGCAGTTTATTAGAGTGTATTAATTATATTAGTCTGCTCAGGCCACCATAATGAAATACCACAGACTGAGTGACATAACAGAAATTTATTTTCCCACAGTTGGAGGCCGGAAATGGAAGACTAGAGAACCAGCTTGGTGGTTTCTAATGCTGACTTTCTCACTTACAGATGGATGCCTCCTCAAATGCATCCTCACAGGGCAGGGAGATAGAGAGGGGCAACACAGGCTCTAGAGAAAAAGGAATTAGCTTGGTTAGCCCATCTAATGAGTTTTCCCATCACTGAAGTTGATTTAAATTAAGAAGTTCGTTAGTAATTGCATTGAATATGTATTATGTATTGAACTCACATACTATGCAAGGTGCTGGATGTACAAAGGTATTCCTTGTCCTTGTTCTCAAGAAATTTGTCATACAGTGTGAAGAGTTCTCTGACAGGGTTTTCGAGGAGTATACAGAAGGAATTACCTACCCAAACTGGCAGTGACGCCTGTGCTGAATCCTGAAGGATGATTAGGATTTAAGCACATGAAAATTGGGAATAAATACCAAGAGAGTGACACATACAAAGAAAGGGCTGAGGCAAAAGAGAACATGGCCCATTTCTGGAAACTACAGGTAGATAATATGGTAAACAGAAGCTAGATCACGAAGAAGCTTAATGTGCTATCACAAGAAGCTTGGACTTCATCCTAAAGACTAAAGGAGCCATTAAAGCTTATTAAGTAAAGGGATTGTATGGTCAGATTTGTGTTTCAGAAAGAATACTGGCTAGTGCAAAGATTGGATTGGAGAGGCTTAATCAGATGTACTAAGTAAAAGGTTTCTTTGTAGTAATGAGATGACAGATGACAAGGGCTTGGACTCTTAAGCTAAGTATCAGGATGGCAGGCAGGTAGAAAAGCCAGTTGAAGATAGGAGTTGAAAATATATTAAGATATTCAAGTTTATGGGATTGGAAAACTGAGGAGAACGGTACTATTTGTTTTACTGGAAGACATAGGAAGAAAGTTTTAAGAAGAAGCCTAATTTAGTATTGGATATGTTGATTTAACATGACTTAAATCTGCGTTTAAGTATTGGACAAATTGAGAATCATGAGGAAAATTTGGGAGAAGTATCAATAAACACTGACTTAATGTGTGTAGGTAAACTAGAGAGAGGTCTGCTTGAGAGATAAATTGGGTG
The DNA here is from genome assembly GCA_006410615.1 of Neotragus moschatus. Lineage (NCBI taxonomy): Eukaryota > Metazoa > Chordata > Mammalia > Artiodactyla > Bovidae > Neotragus > Neotragus moschatus. The sequence continues at coordinate 499,128 of SJYA01000848.1, read as the reverse complement.
GTGAGCTCTGTGAAGATGGTAGGGAATGTATTAGAAGGATGAGATCACTTAATTGATGGTCTAAACCAGTGCAGTTTGAAAAATGAAAAGGGCTGTATTAATAATTATACCAAGACATCAGGTTAACTCAGGACTGGCCAAAGCAAACTGGGATATATTGTCACCTAATCTAAGGAGAGCATATAGAATTAAGAAAACTAAAGATAAAAGCCTGAAGGATTACACTAGAGGATTAGTTCTTTCCTCGAGAAGATTTGACCAAGGCATTAGAAAAGAATAAGATATAGTTGTGTTATAGGGAAAGGAAGATTTTGAAGGAGGCAGTGATCAGCAGTCTTGCTACAGAGAGATAATAAAGGCTGATAAAGACTTGGTTAAATGGTAGCCTTGATCACAGGTTAAAGAGGTGAGGACAAAAGCCAGGAGTGGATTAATAAGTGAATTCGGAGATAAGTTACAAGAGTATAGACATTATTTTTAACAAGGCTATTTATAAAGCAGAAGAGAAAGGGAGAAAATTAGTAGAGAATTATTAAAAAGCAATGAGAGATCCATTTGTTTGTTGAGACATTTCTGATTTTATAAGAGTTAAAAAGTAAAGTGAAAGTGTTAGTTGCTCAGTTGTGTCCAACTCTTCACAGCCCCATGGACTGTAGCCCACCAGGCTTCTCTATCCATGGAATTCTCCAGGCAAGAATACTGGTGTGGGTAGCCATTCCCTTCTCCAAGAGATCTTCCCATCCCAGGGATAGAACCTGGGTCTCCTGTGTTTCAAGTGGATTCTTTACTGTCTGAGCCACCAAGATAAAATGAAATAAAGGATAATTGCTGAGTTTATGTTCTAGAGGAGTCAGAAGAGAATATATAGATGCCAGGGTTAGTCTTTTTTGTTTGTTTGTTTTAAACTGCAAAGCATTTTTTTTTTATTGTTTCCATCTTTTTAGGCCACTTTTAGAATGGGAAGAGTACCACTTGATTCTCTTTCCTTGTATCAAAAGAGACAGAGAAAAGGACATTTTAGACTCACATTTACAGGGGGCTTCCTGGTGGCTCAGAGGTTAAAGCATCTGCCTGCAATGTCGGAGACCTGGGTTCAATCCCTGGGTTGGGAAGATGCCCTGGAGAAGGAAATGGCAACCCACTCCAGTATTCTTCCCTGGAGAATCCCATGGACAGAGGAGCCTGGCGAGCTACAGCCCACGGGGTTGCAAAGAGTCGGACACACTGAGCGACTTTACTTTCACTTTACAGGGGGAAACAGTAAGTTGGAGATTTTCCTATCACCTAGGATGTTTTCTCACTCAAATAGGTATTCCGCGGATAGCGAGAGGAAGAGTAATGGTGAAATAGGAACCCTAAGAAATGATGACGGTTTTAAATAGTTATTAAGAGAAGTATGAGAATAAGCAAATAAAGGAGACATGGAAGAATTTCTGGCTAGTTTTGAAGGATCCATTGAGATTGGACACTGTGAGTTTGTAGTACACCAGTCTATAAAGTTGGGCAATTTACTCCAGCATATCTAAACAACTGTAAGAAAGTATAGCAAGAATAAAACTGAATAGCTGAATAATAAAGTAGTTAAAGTTTTTGCAGTGGAATGGTTGAAGGGATGAATCATGGGGATGGAAGAGCATGGAGATATTAAGGAGCCAGTGGAAAAAACTGAGAGTTAAAGGGCTAGATATCTCAATGCAAGCCAAGAATAGGAAAGAATGGGTTTCAAGGAAAAGTAAATAATGTTTATACGGTTAAGAGTTTAAGATATCAGAAGTGGAAAAGGAGATGGTAAGTTGTAAGATGTGAACCATGGTTAAATGCAAGTGTAGGCTTTTGAATTGAGCAGTGAAGGAATAATAAGGCTGAGATAAACTGTCCACGTGGACTTTGTCACCCAGGACAGTGGCAAAATTGGAGACAGACACTGTGAGCCAAATGCCAAGTGAATGTGAGGAAGCAACCAGAAGATTAGTCTTAACTAGTGAGTATTTTTTCCGAAGTAATAAAGTCATTGCAATTTTCTTTTTTGTTTTTTAGTATAAAGTGGTTGTCCCTAAAATTGGAAACATACTTGATCTTTGTACAGCATTATCTCTCTTGTCAGGAGTACCTGCAGATAAGGTAGGATGTTTCTGGGTTTAAAGTATGTAAATTGGAGTTTAGTTTTTCACTGTTGTAAACCCTGCTTAATAAAAATTTATTTCCTTTTAGATGATAGTTACTGATATATACAATCATAGATTTCACAGAATATTTGCAATGGATGAAAATCTTAGTAGTATTATGGAACGTGATGATATTTATGTGTAAGTATGAAATTCATTGCACAAATATTTCTAGAGAAAAAATTGAAAAGAAATATAAAATTTCCAAAGTTTACAGTCAGTTTTATCCTTGCAGGTTTGAGATTAACATAAATAGGACAGAAGATACAGAGCATGTGATTATTCCTGTTTGCCTGAGAGAAAAATTTAGACACTCAAGTTACACCCACCATACTGGTTCTTCACTTTTTGGTCAGCCTTTTCTTATGGCTGTTCCACGAAACAATACTGAAGATAAACTCTATAATCTTTTGCTTGTGAGAATGTGGTAAGTGCCAAACAGTTCTACATAAACAAAATAAATATTAAATAGCTAATAAAAGCAAACATGCAAGGTACTATCAGAATATAATTAGTCATCTGTATTATCTTTGTTTAGACAGGTAGTGGTATAAGAAATCAAATTATAGGCTAATCCAGTTTCTTGATCATGTGAAATACTTCACTGAGATAATTGCAAATACAGGAAACATAAATTTTCATAGTTGTTTTACACCAAAAGTTTATAGTTAGAAGAAAATAGTTTATCATGTATGTACTTTGAAATCATAACAGATGTCTTATGCTTCATTTCTTTATACACAGTGCTCATACTGATAACAAGAACTCATAATAATAAATAGTTTTATTTAAAAAGATAAGCTCTTATGGTTCTTTCTTTTGTAAGGCAACATCTTTTTGAATTGAACCTTGGTTTGAACTAGAGTAATCAAAATGCCATTTACTCCCTTTCTTTTATCTGAAATAACTGACATATATAGTATTCTTACCACCATACCTGTTTTAATCATTATAGTCCCATAACCCATATGTAAAGATCACATTACAATCCCTAAGTGATCTTAGCCATACTATATATATATATCATCTAAATGAGGATCTTTATAAAATAATTTAAAGTGTTGTTTTATTGAAAGAATGGAAAACTTTTCTAAGTTTTTACCTTAGTAGAACTGAACCTGTTTGACTTTTTTTTCAGCCGATACGTCAAAATATCTACTGACACCGAAGACACTGAAGGATCCCTACACTGCTGTAAGGACCAAAATATTAATGGGAATGGCCCAAATGGCATACATGAAGAAGGCTCACCAAGTAAGATTTATGTATTAAATTGTAAAATTTTCTCTTGGGTTATTGTTGCAGAGGGCAATTAAGAGGATGAGGATTAAGGAACTTAACATCCGCAAGCCGGGGAGGGGAAATGTTCATATCAATAAGTATTAATAATGTAGCATTGGGTTTGTATAAAGATTTCTTATATCTAATATTAGGTGAAATGGAAACAGATGAGCCAGATGATGAATCCAGCCAGGATCAAGAACTGCCCTCCGAGAATGAGAACAGTCAGTCTGAAGATTCAGTTGGAGGAGATAACGATTCTGAAAATGGATTATGTACTGAAGAGACTTGCAGAGGTCAACTCATGGGACACAAAAAGCGATTGTTTACATTCCAGTTCAACAACTTAGGCAATACTGATATCAACTACATCAAAGATGATACCAGGCATATAAGATTTGATGATAGGCAGCTTAGGTTAGATGGTAAGTATTTGTGGAAAATGACTTAAACACTAAACTTGACCAAAGTGTGTTGGGATGGGGTTTTTGTGGGATTTTTTTGAGGTGAAACCTTGAAATTCAACACTGTCCTGAGAAGTAACATTTACTTATCTATCTACATGTTTAAATGAAAAACCTTCATTTCTAAGTATACTAAAACATGTCAATGTTTATTAAATGAAGATTGGACTTACGCTTAAGTTTTGTATCTTTTTAAAAATATTTTAATGGCTTGTAAACAGCAAATTACCCTGATCACTTGTACAGCAGTCTCTCTATTCTGCTGTATATCTTAAAGTGTATTATTTTATATCTTAAAATGTATTAGCTCAACACAGCATATTAAATCTCAAAAAAAAAATGTTTTCCACCTTAGAAAGGTCTTTCCTTGCTTTGGATTGGGATCCTGACTTGAAAAAAAGATATTTTGATGAAAATGCTGCTGAGGTAAGTCATCGCTCATTCCTTCTTTCTCTCTTCCATATTGATCACACTGTTTTGTTATACTTTTTTTCTTCTACCAAATATGTTTATTTTGCAATTTTAAAAATGGTTCTATGTTAGAAAAGGTTCATCTTCTTTGAACCTGCTATTTAAACTTTCTGATTGTCCATATAGGTATGTATACAGAAAATGTTAGAAATATTGTAAATCTCAGCTGAAATAAGCTTTTGATTTATTTGAGAACATTTAGGAGTTTTTCATGACTATTCATAGTAATATGATATCACTAAAATGAGTTTTGTTTCATTTGTTTTCTTAACTCAAGAAATACTTCTCTTTAGGATTTTGAAAAACATGAAAGTGTGGAATACAAACCTCCTAAAAAACCCTTTGTGAAATTAAAAGATTGCATTGAGCTTTTTACAACAAAAGAAAAGCTAGGTGCTGAAGATCCCTGGTAAGAGACAAAATTAAATAATTGTTTCTAATTATTTTTTAAGGATATATACTGAGGTATGTGCTACATCAAATTGAAAAAGTAGTAGTTAAATTGCCTTTGATATTTTAAACAATAAGTATTTGTTTATATGCTCATAATATATTAAGAATGCAAATGTCTTTAAAAGTGTTATAATGTTAAGTTTTAATCTTGTTTTAGTATATTTTCCATAATAGCCATTTTACTATGAATAATTCATTTTAGTTACATTTTTCCAGGAACTTTTAGCTGTGGAGGTATTCCAACAGCTTTTTTAGGAAAATCACAATGTGTTTTGTGTTGTTACTAATTTGAGTCCAGCAAGTCTCAAGATTTTTCTAATACCTTTATTTCAGCACAGTTTTGCTACATCCATGTTTTTTTAGCTTACTAAAATGTAAATAATCTAGCCCTAGTTATTTCTTTGAATACTTATTTACATACTCATTTTCTATAGTTAAATCTATTTGAAAAATATATTGATTAAAAATAACCAGTTCCTGTCAGTCTGTTACATATTAGGCATTACCTGATATTACCTCTGACGTTATCTCGATAAGCTTTAAATATTTCTCTATATATTTAGGTATTGTCCCAATTGTAAAGAACATCAGCAAGCCACAAAGAAATTGGATTTATGGTCTCTGCCTCCAGTGCTTGTGGTACATCTCAAGCGATTTTCTTATAGTCGATACATGAGAGACAAGTTGGATACCTTAGTGGATTTCCCTATCAAGTAAGTTCTGATTGAGCTTAATAAACCTTGGGCATCTCTAACTTTTTTTTAACATCACTCCCAAATTATAGGTGTTTTTTTGTTTATTTTTACACATAGTTGACTTTAAATATTATGTAGTTTCAGGTGTATGGTATAGTGATTTGATACTTTTATGCATTACACAGCATACAAAGTTACTATAATATTAGCTGTACTTTCTGTGCTGTACATTCAGTCCTTTTGACTTACTTTATATCTAAATCCTTCTCATCTATTTTACCCATCCCCCCACCTATCTTCCCCTTTGGCAACCACAAGATTGTTCTCTTTATCTGTGAGTCTGTTTCTACTGTGTTATATTTGTTGATTTGTTTTGTTTTAAATCCAGTCTCAGTTTTCAAGTGTATTTTTGGGGTGGTTCTAGCAATTTGTATGGATTAGTAATAATTTTTATTCCTTTTCTTAAGAGATCTTTCAAAGGACAAAGAGAAAATACATTTTTTAAAAAAGTAAAACTCATTTTATGTTACATTATCTTTTGAGTTCCCTGGCCCTGTTTGTAAATCTAAGATACTTCATGGGATCTTAGTGATTTTGTTTTCATCATTAATCCTCCATTCTTCCTAAATGCATTTTTAGAAAGACTAATGTGAAAACTGAATAGTGGAATTGTTTAGAAGGCAGATGATGCAGTAGAGTAGTAAGTCATTCCTATTATCATCTTTTGATTTTCTTATTTCAGTGTAATAAGTCATCCTATTTGTAAAAATATGTAAAGTAGTCTACATATAGCATATCAGTAGTCTTTTTTTATTCTTTCATTAAAATCATTGAGAATTCAGATGGACAAAAAGGGAATAATGTATCTTCATTCATGTAGTCCAGAAAGGACTTCATTACACCCTATTTTGTAAAAAGACCATACTGCTTCCCCATTTTCCTGAAAAAAAAAAAATTGGCAGTATTCTTTCATATTTCATAATATTGGTATATCAAATTTACTTACTACAGTTTGTAAATAAACCAATATTGAAGGCAGATGTTGAATATGTGTGCAGAGGTGACTAGAAGGAAATAGATGATGTAATGTAATACTGAAAACATTCTTGGATTGCTTATTCTAATCCATGTTTGTAAATTTAAAATTGAAAATGTTTTGCAATTATAGAATAAAAATGCTTATTTTCTCTTTAACAAAATTATGAGCCATNTTGTAAATAAACCAATATTGAAGGCAGATGTTGAATATGTGTGCAGAGGTGACTAGAAGGAAATAGATGATGTAATGTAATACTGAAAACATTCTTGGATTGCTTATTCTAATCCATGTTTGTAAATTTAAAATTGAAAATGTTTTGCAATTATAGAATAAAAATGCTTATTTTCTCTTTAACAAAATTATGAGCCATCAAACTTTTCAAGAATACAGCATTTTGAAAATATGAGTAAAAGAACAAACAAAAGTAATGATAAGCTAAATCTATTAGAGATCTATTTGAAATTTAGAATCATTATTGCTTTTTAACTATACAAATACAAAAAGGATAACCAGAAAAAAGATAAACTGTAAAATGGTCATATTCCAGTTTTGTGTGTGATAAATTATAAACAGCTGGTTGCATTTCAGAGAATGTTACCCATTTAGGATGCATAGGTCATCAAAACCTGGAAAACATAGAATAGATATTGGGGTTATATTTAAATATATTTTATATTCAAATTAGGATAAAATTTCTAAGAAAGTTTTTTTTCACTATCTCTTTATTCTTCCTTAAATAAATAATTTCTGAAAATGACTTTAAAAAGAACCCACGTGATAAAGTGGTGATGTCTATATTTCCTCTTATACTAAGAAATGTATTAGCATGAAAATACAAATCTGAAAATAATCAATCAGTGGAGAACTTTTAAATTCTCAATCCCTAAGAAAATTTTTGCTGAAACACTCAAATCTCAAGGGTATTTATATAATTTTATAGTTATTTGACTCTTAATAAATTCTTTAATGAGATATATATGTGTGTGTATATATATAGGAGTATACTTAAATGAGGGTCAAACAACACTGACTGAAGAGTAGAGTTTCATTACATTTAGGGGAAACATAAAATTAACTTGATCTCTTTTTTTTAACAGTGATTTGGATATGTCAGAATTCCTAATTAATCCAAATGCAGGTCCTTGCCGCTATAATTTGATTGCTGTTTCCAACCACTATGGAGGAATGGGAGGAGGACACTGTAAGTTGATAATTTACCTTTTTACTAAAGTTTTGATGTTTAATGATGCCAGACTTCTTACCTTAAAATATTTATTACTTCTTAAAAGAAAAATGTGAGATGTGTCTTACACAGTAGATATTGTGTCTACATCAGTAGATACTGATTAATGAATGAATCAGCTTTTGAACCTCTTTTTCTTTTTTTAACATTAAGAGAAGAGGATTGAGTTAATCATACACCTCAGTTAAGAGCACAGGAAAGGAAATCACCGGTCCATTCAGGGCTCCTGTCCTTCGCCTTCTCCTTCCCTTTCTAACATGTTTGTTGTATGTGCTCTCACAAATCATACATCATTGTTAATTTATATGATTGTTACTCTGCTGTAGAGTTTACTCTTCTCTCTTGACACTTAAGACTTCTCCATATTACTTTGTGTCAATTTAATTCATTGCTTCTAATGACTCATGACTTGATATCTACCATATTCTATCTCTTTTCACTTCATGGTGGACATCCAGATTAACTTTAACTTTCTACCACCTCAAGAACAATAAACATCATTGTTTTTAGTCTCCTATGTGAGAATTTCTTTGAGCTACGTACCCAGATGTAAGACTGCTGGGTTGGAATAAAGTACTGTGAGATGGCACTCCAGGAAGATTATACCAATCTGTGCTCTCCAGTTGATAGGTTTTTCTGAAGAACCATCATTGCATTCGGGGATAAATCCTATTCATTAAATATTTTTTTAATATACTCAGTTGGATTTGGTTAGCTTGTTTTGTTTAGGATTAAATAAAATTTAATTCATGTCTTAAATGATATTGTAATTTTTTTTTTATTGCTCTTACTTTCAGTTTCAGTTTCATTTCAGTTGCTCAGAGGTGTCTGACTCTTTACGACCCCATGAACTGCAGAACCCAGAACACCAGGCCTCCCTGTCCAAAACCAACTCCTGGAGTTTACCCAAACTCATGTCCATTGAGTCAGTGATGCTCTCCATCCATCTCATCCTCTCTCATCCCCTTCTCCTCCCGCCTTCAATCTTTCCCAACATCAGGTTCTTTTCAAATGAGTCAGCTCCTTGCATTGGGGGCCAAAATATTGATGTGTCAGCTTCAACATCAGTCCTTCTAATGAACACCCAGGACTGATCTCCTTTCGGATGGACTGGTTGGATGTCCTTGCAGTCCAAGGGACTCTCAAGAGTCTTCTCTAACACCACAGTTCAANTTTTGTACAGTTCTTCTGTGTATTCTGGCCACCTCTTCTTAATATCTTCTGCTTCTGTTAGACCCCTCCCATTTCTGTCCTTTATCAAGCCCATCTTTGCATGAAATGTTCCCTTGGTATCTCTAATTTTCTTGAAGAGATCTCTAGTCTTTCCCATTCTACTGTTTTTGTCTATTTTTTTCATTAATCATTGAGGAAGGCTTTCTTATTTCTCCTTGCTATTCTTGGAACTCTGCATTCAAATGGCTATATCTTTCTTTTCTCCTTTGCTTTTCGCTTGTCTTCTTTTCACAGCTATTTGTAAGGTTTCTCAGACAGCCATTTTGCTTTTTTGCATTTTTTGGGGGGAGGGGATGGTCTTGATCCCTGTCTCCTGCACAGTGTCACTAACCTCCATCCATAGTTCATCAGACAGTCTATCAGATCTAGTCCTTTTAATCTANGCTTGTCTTCTTTTCACAGCTATTTGTAAGGTTTCTCAGACAGCCATTTTGCTTTTTTGCATTTTTTGGGGGGAGGGGATGGTCTTGATCCCTGTCTCCTGCACAGTGTCACTAACCTCCATCCATAGTTCATCAGACAGTCTATCAGATCTAGTCCTTTTAATCTATTTGTCACTTCCACTGTATAATCATGAGGGATTTGATTTAGATCATACCTGAATGGTCTAGTGGTTTTCCCTGCTTTCTTCAATTTAAGTCTGAATTTGGAATCAAGATTATGACCTAGTCCAATGACACAGGCTAGGACACTTCACCGTTTTATGTTTCCTGAAGCAGCTAGTATAATACAAGAATTAACTGGTAATGAAAGTTTAGAATTCATCCAATAAAACTATCTGGACTTCTCAGCCATAAATTATTCTATTTATATCATGTTTATTGATTTTCTTTTTCCAGAATGTGTACATTCTCCATTTTGCTTAAAATGTGTATTTCCCAATTTATTTGAGAATCAGTTCAGTTCAGTTCAGTCGCTCAGTCGTGTCCAACTCTGCAACCTCATGAATCGCAGCACACCAGGCCTCCCTGTCCATCACCAACTCCCGGAGTTCACTCAGACTCACGCCCATTGAGTCAGTGATGCTATCCAGCCATCTCATCCTCAGTCGTCCCCTTCTCCTCTTGCCCCTAATCCCTCCCAGCATCAGAGTCTTTTCCAATGAGTCAGCTCTTTGCATGAGGTGGTCAAAGTACTGGAGCTTCAGCTTTAGCATCATTCCTTCCAAAGAACACCCACGGCTAATCTCCTTCAGAATGGACTGGTTGGATCTCCTTGCAGTCCAAGGGACTCTCAAGAGTCTTCTCAAACACCACAGTTCAAAAGCATCAATTCTTCGGCGCTCAGCCTTCTTTACAGTCCAACTCTCACATCCATACATGACCACTGGAAAAACCATAGCCTTGAGTTAGACGGACCTTAGTCGGCAAAGTAATATCTCTGCTTTTGAATACGCTAAGTTGATCATAGCTTTTCTACCAAGGAGTAAGCGTCTTTTAATTTCATGGCTGCAGTCACCATCTGCAGTGATTTTGGAGCCCCCCAAAATAAAGTCTGACACTGTTTCCATGTTTCCCCGTCTATTTGCCATGAAGTGATGGGACCAGATGCCATGATCTTCGTTAATTGTTAATAATACTCTTATGCTATATTTTTGTCCCTTTTTGTCTTTTCTGTCTTCAGAAAGAATAGACTTTCTATTTTATTACTTTTTTCTTTTTGTTACACCTGGTATGTATTCTGTCTTGTTGATTTCTCCTCTTCTTCTTGGTATTTTTCCTCTTGTTACTTTGAGTTTGCTCTTTATTCTTTCTTTGGTTTCTTGGGTTGCATGCTTAACTTTGTTTTCTTTCTTTTCCCTCTGTTGAAGGCCATAATTAAAGCTACAATTTTTCCTTTATATTCACTTCATCACTGTTTCATAAATTTTTTAATGTAGTCGTCTTTTTCTTTGAATTCTGTGTATGTTTTTAGTTTCCTGTATAATTTTCTGAGTATCACAAGATTATCTCATATGCTTTTTCAAGTACTTGTTTTTTGTAAAGCTCTCCTTTTTTTCTTAATTTTATTTTATAGCAATTAGGGCCATTATCATATATCAACCCTAGAAGTTTATTATGGCTTTCATGTAGCTTAATACGTGTACTGCTCCTTAAATGTTTATGTACTTTAAAAGTGTATGTATTCCCCATTCAAACATAGAGTTCTCTATTTCTATTACAGTTAATCTTATTAGTTGTATTTAAATCATTACTATTTCTGGTTATTTTTGATGTTCATTCTTTTTCTAAGATGAATTTGTCAGGACTACTACTAAAATGTTGATTTATCTGTTTCATCTAACAGTTTTATTAGTTGTTTTCCATTATTAGTTGCGTTTATGTTTAAAATGGATAGCTCTTCTTTTATCTATTGTTCTTTTTTACCTGAGTTTGATACTCGTTTTTCATTTTGTCTTTTTCTCAGAATTACAAATATTAGTTTAGCTTTCTTTTGATACCACCATTTAGTTTGCAAACTCTGTGTGCCTTTTTGTTAGATGTGTCTCTTTTATTTTTTATTTTTTTGGAAGTCACTCAGTCGTGTGCGATTCTTTGTGACCCCATGGACTATACAGTCCGTGGAATTCTCCAGGCCAGAGTACTGGAGTGAGTTGCCTTTCCCTTCCCAAGGGGATCTTCCTTACCCAGGGATTGAGCCTAGGTCTCTGGTATCGCAGGTGGATTCTTTACCAGCTAAGACACCAGTTCAGTTCAGTTCAGTTGCTCAGTCGTGTCTGACTCTTTGTGACCCCATGAATCACAGCACGCCAGGCCTCCCTGTCCATCACCAACTCCCGGGGTTCACTCAGACTCAGGTCCATCAAGTCAGTGATGCCATCCAGCCATCTCATCCTCTTTCGTCCCCTTCTCCTCCTGTCCCCAATCCCTCCCAGCATCAGAGTCTTTTCCAATGAGTCAGCTCTTCACATGAGGTGGCCAAAGTACTGGAGTTTCAGCTTTAGCATCATTCCCTCCAAAGAAATCCCAGGGCTGATCTTCAATATGGACTGATTGGCTCTCCTTGCAGTCCAAGGGACTCTCAAGAGTCTTCTCCAACACCACAGTTCAAAAGCATCAATTCTTCAGTGCTCAGTTTTCTTCAGAGTCCAACTCTCAAAACCCAGTATTATTGTTAAGTTTCGTCCTTTTAGTGTCAGACTTACTGGTGTTTCTTTAAATTTGTGAATGTGGTGGACTTGATTTCAGATTGACAGGTTTACAACCCATAATGGGCTTCACTCAGAAGAATAATTTTAAGAGGAGTAGAACTATTTAGAAGACCAAATCTGTAGTGTCACTTTTTAAAAGTTATGACAGCAGATAATTGTTATGAGTACATTTTGCAGCTTTATTTCTTCAGTTATTGGGTAGTTTATACAAAGTATGAGATAGGAAAAGTGGACATTTTTTTAACTTAATGATAAAGCAAATCTTTAAAATTTGTTCAGATTAATTGATCACTTTTTACATTTCTATTGCCCTGTACTTTTATTAAAGAGTGGAAATGATTCTGATGTAAAAAAACAAAACAATAAAGATCAGTGAGTTATAGTAAGTATCGTTGAAAAAATGTTGGTCATAGAAAATTTAAACTTAAACTTCAAAATTCAAACTTTGAAATCATAAACAGAGCTGAGTTTAAATCCTAACTGCTGCCTAACAGCTATACTCTTAGACAAATTAAACTTCTCCTGATGCCTCACTTTCCTCATCTGTAAAATTAGAAGAATAGTAATGGTAATACCTACTTTATGAAATAATACAGCACTGGGCCCGATACAAATGCTAATCACCATTTATTGTCTTTAGTATTGTTATTCTGTGTATTAAAAAAATAATAAATATGCCCTGTATGTTCTTTGGATGAAAAAAAAAAAAAAACTGGGATAGAAAGTATCGTAGACTTCCAGATTATAGAAAATTATTCTGAAAACCTTTAAACATTGGAATCAGTTGAATATACGATAGATTGGCCTAACGTAGATGATTATCGTGTAATTTTAATAGGTATTCCTTATATAGACAATTTTAAAGTCATGAGGGTTCCTGCCCAGAAAACCACAGATCATTTAAGTGATAGAAGTGATTGTATTTTTTTCATTAGATACTGCTTTTGCAAAAAATAAAGATGATGGGAAATGGTACTACTTTGATGACAGTAGTGTCTCAACTGCGTCTGAAGACCAGATTGTGGTAAGTGTGTCTTTTAATCTTGAAGATCAAGGAATCTATTGTTTTAAAAGGGTCCCATGGAGCACTATAGTCTATATTCTAGCAGTTCTAATAGTTGAGGGACTCGTTCTTATTTAAAGATACATAAAATTGTCCTCTAAGTGGAGATTGGTCTTCTAAATTTGTCCACTAGCAGAAGCATAAGTTGAAGATGAAAACTTTTCTGGTAGTGTTCAACATGAAAACTGGACTTTTCTAATGAAACTATTAAATTCTCCCCTGAACAGTAGGCTCAGACATTCTAGACATTGGCTAAAGTCAGAATGCTAAAATAAAAAAAATTAAAAAAAAAAAACAAAAAAAACTTTTAAGGGCCTTACCATACCTGAGATATTTAAAGAAAAGTCTTCTCCTTTATGACAGTTACATATTCAGACTCAAAATGATATAGATAAAACAAATCATAAAATTTTCAGAATTAACCCTGTGTATTTGTCTGATGTTTTCTGAATAGTAGAAAAATTAGGAAGTTACAACTACTCACACTTGCATCAGCTTGTCAGCCATAGTTGGAGCAAAACTATTGGCATTTGCTTTGTTCCCCCATCAGAGCACATTTTTATTATCAAATATTGATTGACAGTGTTGGTTTAGTCACTAAATCGTGTCCAACTCTTATGACCTCAGGAACTGTAGCCTGCCAGGCTCATCATTTTCCAGGCAAGAATGCTGGAGTGGGTTGCCATTTCCTTCTCCAGGGGTCTTCCTCACCTAGGGATCAAACTCACGCTTCCTACATTATAGATGGTCTCCTGCTTTGTAGGTGGATGTTTTATTGCTGAGCTACCAGGGTAGCCTCTATTGATTGATGAATAGATGACAGGTGACTAATAATGTTCTAAGAAGAAAACTAAGGCTTGCTTGATAAGAATTTATTATTCTATAAATTTTGCCTTTATAAATTTTACTTATTGATCATAATATTTACAAAGAATGAGAAGTGTAGTATTTCCTCATGTGATGATACTTCCTATACAGAGGTTTTCTGTTGATGTGGGAAGCACTGATTGCTTTACTTTATTTCCCAGTTTAAATTATGTATTCCTTGAGGGCAGAGACTAGCTTTTTGTTTTAAGTTTATAATGCTTTAAACGTCTTCAGCTTAAATTGTTCAGTTTAATAAATTAATAAGCCTCTGAGCCCAGTTACTGGCATAGTTTTAATCAGTTATTGTATACATAGATAGGAAGTTATTTTGAGTTGTTTATAGATGTTTTATATCTTTATCACCTGTTTGTACACATGATTTATATACATACATATCATTGCTTATCTCTCTATAGCTACAGCAAAGAACAAAAAGAAACTTTTGAAGTCTTAGTATTTTTAAAATGTGTTTATGCTTAAGTTAACTACATTTTTGGTGTATATTCAGATTTCTAATTTCATATCTTATCCCTCATTTTTCAGTTCTGTTCTCTTCTTTAGTCTCCCAACCAAAACCCTGAAGTTGCCTACATCCTCCTTCAAAGTCTATTTGACAACACTGCCCTAATCTTGCTTTCAAATAAATATCTTGTTTATATACAATATGTGAATTTGATGTTACCTTACATTTTAACAGTAATAATTCTTCATTTAGTCAACAAGTGTTTGAATACATTCTATATATAACACTCTATTCTACACAAGGTTGAAAGTGAAAGTGTTAATTGCTCAGTCCTGTAGCTCACCAGGCTCCTCTGTCCGTGGGATTTCCCAGGCAACAATGTTGGAGTGGGTAGCAGTAGCCATTCCAGTCTCTAGGGTATCTTCCTAACCCAGGATTCGAACTTGAGTCTCCTGCATTATGGGCAGATTCTTTACCATCTGAGCCACCAGGGAAGCCAAAAAAGACAGCTATCTCTAATGTCAGGAAGCTTACAATCTATAGGTGACAGAGACATGAATTGACAATTGTGTATGATAATTATTGCTAAATATCTTGACTGTAAAGATTGAGGCAGCTGTCTTAACTGATTGGAGTGTAAGGAAACAGAACCAGTGCAGGGAAGTTTACTTAGAGAAAGGAGTGTTTGATCTGAGTCTGCAAATACGAATAGTGGTAAATTAGACAAAAGAGCCAAAACCAAAGATATTCTTAGCAAAAAGAACAGTAGCTACAAAAGCAAGGAGATGTGGCAGAATATACCATTTAGCTAAGGGAACAGCAAATAATTTGGTGTTACTGAAACAAAAGACTTGTTAGGAAGGTGGAGCAAAAATTAAACTGGTGCTAAACTTGGCATCAGATCATGAAAGATGAGTTCTTTGTTGTTTTGATCTTTTCTTAAAGTCTGTAAGGAGTATTGAGTGGTTGTTAACTAATAGAAGAATATTATTAAATTTCCATCTTAACATGTTTTAAGAACACTTTAGAAGACAGATTGGAGGGCACCCAGTAAAGAAGCCCAAAGGCCATTATTCAGCCTCCAGAGGAAAGGAGGCTGTCCTGAAATTTAAGCCACAAGAGCTTCTAAAGTTAAATCAATGGTAGTAAGTATATAGACAGGGGAGAATGGATTTGTGAGCTCCTTAATGGATAGAAATACTAGAACTTGATTACGATTACATGTAAATATAGAGGGGGGAAGGAAGTGATGACTCTTACTTTGACATTTACTAAGAAATAGTAAGAAATTTACTGTGAAATTGATACCTGTATAATAGCTTTGTGGAAATTTCCGTTAGGTAGTTGGACTAATTGGACTAGAGTTCAGGAGTGAGAACTGGCTTCAGTTATGAATTTGAATTGTCTGTCTTAAGTAGCAGTTAAAACCATAGGTTTGAATGAGTCACCTATGGGAAGATACATATTCAGAAGAGCAGTGAGCTGAGGACTGAAAACATGATTTTTTTTTTTTTTAAAGTCAGGATTTAATGAGCCCCACAGGAAAATCAGAAGTAACTGTAAAGATGAAGCATCTAAGAAAAAGTAGTGTAACAGAAGCCAAAAATGCTTCAGTGCAGGAGGGAGGAGTAAAGCATTAAATGCCACTGAAAGATTGGCTAAAAAAGGCACCCATTTAACTTTTTTATAAGAGGTTTTTGAGCCTGGTGAAAAGCATTTCATTACAGTGGTTGCAGCAGTCACATTGAATTGAGAAGTATGCATGAGGGTAAATGATGAATATTAGATTTTCTATAGACCCCAGCCTGGCTGCGAGGAAGAGTAAGAGGTATATGGCAGCTAGAAAAGGAATGGAGAGGAATTTATGATGGGAGAAGACTTAAGTATTTTTTATGCCAAAAGAGTCTGGTAGATAAGAACTCATTAAAGATACCCAGTGATGATTGATGGAGCAGTATCCTTAAGATGGTAAGAAAAGTTGGAATCTAGAACAAATACAGAATAAAGCTATTACTGTTAGAAAGACACTTGCTTTTGTCCTTAAAGACAAGAGGAAAGAAGGCATAGAATTCTATTTCATGTTAGAGTAACAAGTGGATCTGTGATATGGTTGCATTGATTTATCTGTCCAGCTAACTTAGAATAAATGTTAAATCCAGCAACCATTCTTCCTTTATAAATAGAAGTCATACTATTAATATAGTTAATAAATTTCAATAGTTAATATTAGTAACCTCCATTTGACCATGTGTGGTTTTCTTGATTTATGTCCTATCACCAAAATTGTTTATCAGCTAAAAATTCATTCTATATTTAATGTGATCCTTGAGAATCATAACCATTTTAACATTCTTTGTTTGTTTTAACAGTCCAAAGCAGCATATGTACTCTTCTACCAGAGACAAGACACTTTCAGTGGAACTGGCTTTTTCCCCCTTGACCGAGAAACTAAAGGTGCTTCAGCTGCCACAGGCATCCCATTAGAAAGTGATGAAGATAGCAATGATAATGACAATGATATAGAAAACGAGAACTGTATGCACACTAACTAATGAAAGTCCTAGAAGCCATAAAAGAGAGACTTTCCTGCTGGTGGTATCTATTGAAATGATGAAGTTACCCACCACATTAAACAAAAGTCTGAGATGGGGAGTTTCAGATCACTGAATGTAAATCCTTTATCAGATTTTAACTTGTGCAGTACTTGAAGTGAAACACAATGAAAACTTTAACAGAAATTGTCTCTTAATACATTTACAGTCTTGTATTTACAAGCTAAATATATATAGGAAATCACAAATAAATCCCTTTTAAGTTTGCTGCTGTTTTGATGAATTATGTTTCTTTAATTTTTTGGATGTGAGTTAATTGATGACAAATGTTAAATTTGTGGATGTTGGTCATTTATTTTGCTCAGATAATAACTGCAAGAAATCTATGGCTGAACTTAGTTCTTGGATAATCTAGTTCATGTGCATTAGGCTGCCATATATACTACTATGATGATGAGCTGCAGTGTCAATGTGGCATAAATACTGCAGTAGTATTCTTGGAAAACCAAATTTTCAAATCTTCACCTGGTAATCAGTGTGGGCCTGTTATAAAACTAAATCATGATACAAGAAGCAATCTTGAAAAACTTATTTCCTTTTGTAGTATCATAAAAAAACAGAATAGTATGTTCTTCTTACTACTACTGTGGAAACAGGTTCTAGATTTCACACTTCATCGAAAGTCACTTTTCAGTTAAATGTAAGTATTTTTCACTGCTGTTGGGATCTATTCCTTAGATATTCAAATTCTTTTCGACTTACTTTAAATTTAAAATGCGTATCTTTAAATCTGGTGTTGGTCCAAAATTAAAATTTTGGCTGTCTGTTTTTCTCTACCCCATTTTTTGGTAATTTGGCAATTTTTAGCTTTCCTATTGTAATATAAAGACAAATTTAATAGTGTTCTGTATCCATAGTAATGATTGCATCAAGCTTAGATGAGAAATTTTTTTCTGGCCTTTAAATTACTAATGGACAATTGGCTTTAAAGGTAGGTCTGTTAACTTTCTTTGTATGTTCCTGATGGAATTCACCATAGCCTTACAGCTTTTCTCAGAAGGGAACTTGTTACAAGAGAATTGGCATTGCATGTTCCAGAGTCAGAACCTGTACAGTATATAAAACATACAGACCTTGAATTTGATTTTAGTTCACCACCTTCAAGGATCCAGGATGCCAAAAATATGTGTGAACATTTGAAACATTTTTCATTTGCTGCTTTTTCCCCTTTGATCTAGTTGAAAGAATGTATTGTCAATTGGCATACAATACTGCCTTTAATAGAAAATAAATGCTGGGGCACGTTTCACATATCGACTACCTGAGAAATTGCTATGTGTCCCACTATTATTAAAGCAAAACGTATAATGTTCTTCACTTGAACTAATCAAATACAATAGATTATGAATTGTGTATTGTAAATAAAAGTTCACTCTGTGAGTGCACATTTTGGTAAATTATTTATTTATGTTAGCATTTAAACGTGAAAGAAAAAATGCATTTAACCAGGATAAATGAGGTATGTTGATCATGGCTTTGCTTTATACCTTAATATTAAAGCTGGTTTTTCATCCTGGTATTTTTAAAGCTGTTTTGGGTTTTTCCTTTTTATCCTTTCCTTTCCTTTTCTTTTTCTTTCTTTCTTTTTTTTTTAAATGTAAACTAACCTCCTGCATGACAGAGGTTAAAATTTTGTCTGCACTTGAGTTCACTTGAGTTTACATTTGAAATGTGCATGTTTATTTATACAGATTTCAATAAAGCTATTCAAGGCCTTATTTAGTCTTTTATTTCTTACTATGAATCTTTTAATAAAAGTTCCCTATTTTATGGTCAGTGACCATATGCTCTACTTTTTAGTTATATAGTTAAAAAGGAAAACATGTCATAGTGAGGTAAATCTTACTGTTAAGGACATGTTTTAAAGTTGACTTTTTCAGTTTAAATATTCATTGTTTGTACACCTACTAGAGTCTTGAGATTTAGCAGTAAACAAATATCCCAGCACCCAGAGAGCTTTCAGGCTTTCTCCTACCTACCAACTAGTAAAACTTTATTTCCATTTTTCTGAGATTTAAAGAAAAGACTATTTTTTTTTTAATAGCTCTGGGTTGTAGTTTCTACCCTGATTGTGTGTTTTTAAAAAGAAAACAATGTTAATAAAATTACTGAATTTATCAAAGTCAAATGGCATTTGCTGCAAAAAATAAACTCTTATAGTGCAAAGAGTATTCCATACTCTAAAAGTAGGTATCCGTAGGTAGTACAGGGTCATAGGAATATATCCAGTCTAGAATTCTGCTTCTAGCCTAGATACTTAGTAATCATGTGACTTTAAATTTAATCTCTCCTGGTCTGTCTCTTCACCTGTAAAATAATGATGATGATAATAATAGAGTTTATTCAGCACTTACCATAGACCAGGTACTATATTAAAGAGTTAGATGTATTATCTCATATAATTCCCCAATAGCTATGAGGTAGGGACATCAATTCTCCCCATTTCTCGTACGGAGAAACAAGGAAACAAAGCAGTTCACACAGTTGCTATGTGGTGGATATTATGCAGTGGCCAATATTCTATCCTCAGATGTATGTACTACCTCCCACTAGTTTAGCGTCTGATTCACAGGATTGTTTGGAGCTCAAACAAGATAATGTGTTTTATAGGAAGTGCTTTGTAAACTGTAGGATACTCATTACTGATGTTTTCAGTCTAAATAGAAGGTCATCTTGAAGTCTTATAACTTTGCTCCCAAAAGTATCTTCAGGTGACTATTTGAGAATTGAATAAGAAAAATACCATCTGGAGTATTAACTCACCATTCCCCTTTGAAATTAACTTCATTCAACTCGCATTTATTACAATTTTAATTAAATTTTAAATATTAATATAATGACTTCCCAAATGCAACCCTGATTCTCAGGACTTTTTTCATTCACCTGTGACTTAGTTTTAATTAATGTCTGTGAAAAAGCTGCAGCCTGATGCTTTACTTAAATCTCTTGCTTTCTCTTATAATCTGTTTTCTTTTAGTGGTCATATATGTGTCCTTGCTTTTCCAGCAACTAGATATAAAGCCACACAAAACATTGATTGGGGCATGAAAAAAAATTAAAGGCCAGAACCATTGATCCAGTATAAGGCAGTGCTTTTTTACCAGTTAATTTCCGAGGTGGGGACATCTTATGAGAAGCCAGGAGACTAAGACCTGTAGTCTCCTTCAGTGGCTTACAAAAGTAGGGAAGAGGAGAGGGTTACTAGGGGTGGGGAGCATGCTAGTAGGAACCTTTCATCCTAGAGAATATACTGTCTCTTGACACTATCACTGGTGCATGGTGATAATAAAAAGTAAGCCAACCTTTAGTCTGTTTTATTCTCTTTAAGTATTTGCAGACAGTCCATTTCATTACTGCCTGCTTCCTATCCTCCCTACTTGTATGTATGCTTCTGATCTTTGCTTGTGCAGTATAGATGAGCACGTTCTCTCCAGGTTAGTGTTTAAAAATGTGGAAAATTCTTGTATACTAGGAAGGAAACAGGTCTATAAAATCTCAGAAGGAAAGGAAAATAAATTTTATTTCTGAAGCCAAAGAAAAATAATGAAAATCTTTGTTCATATTTTCTATTCTACAATAAAAATAACTTTTAAAATTTTATTTGAAACAGCTCTTTAAAAAATACTTATGTTGATAATTCACAAGTACTTTTTTTTTTAAGTGCCAGAGGATAAAGAAAGGGAGAAAGAGTGTATTTATATTCTTGCTGACTAATACATTAAGTTGCAGAGCTATATACTCTTTGGTTTCATTATCAGATTTTTTTTAATATGCATAATTTTTCTTGTAAACATTCTAAGTTGGGGCATTTCAATATATATGTTTTTCTTATGTTTAATTCTTATTTACTATATATTAAAGCAAAAGAATTTTGAAGTAGCTCAGATAACACTTTTATTTAAAACTGGATTAAGTATATTCAAATTTTTATCTACATAGAATAGGTTTTTAAATATCAGAGTTGGGAAGATAAAATGTTTATGGTAAAAATTCAGATATTAATCAAGCTTTATTTGAACTGATGATGGGGTAAAAAAAATTTTAATGGATATAAAACAGACAGTACAAAAATTATTTTTGGCAGATATATGCATTGGGAAACACCATACCTTGGTCTAATTATAACCTGCTTTACCTTGGGAAGCCTGGAAATTGCCAAGATGGTGAAAGAAAAAGATTGAGTTATTAAGGGAATCTAGAAAGGGGATAAACCATTCAGGGAAAATCAAGAGTTGACATAATGTTGTGATCTAGAGTCTCAAAGGATAGATAGAAAAAATCAGCCAAATGGATTTGGATTTTTTTCCTAGAAATGCATGTTAAACATGATTATACAAAGCAGCTAAAAATACAGCTATCTCTGGAAATTGTTCTTTTAAATGGAAATGCTGTAAAAAAGATTGCACATTTTCAATATGCACAAAATCAAATATTTTAAGTGTTTAAATTGTTTTGATAATTAACTGTTATACTGTAGAAAACCATGGTTGAAGTTGGTGCTCACTTGCTCAGAGTTTTCCCTCACATCAGGAACTTACAGCTTGTTTTATATAGTTTGATGAAACAAAATAGTTTCATTTGCTGTGACTTTCAAGTCCATTGCTAGCTGGAGTTAAATCTACATACATAAAAGTAAAACAATAAATATGGAAACATCCCAACAGTCTTTTCCCATAATGCGTATTCTTCTGTTTTTCTCAGTAATGACAAAGTCTTTACATTTCCCAAACTGTTGTTTTAAGCCTTGACTATCACCTTGTTTTTTAACTCATAGTTAAAATCTTGCAGGGTTCTTAAACTCTGTAACATCTCAAACAAAGTTTCTTATTAAAACGAATTTTGCTTTTCTTTTAGAATTTCTGAAGGGATATTGTAGGTTAACAGGCATTGTAGCTCCTCATTCCTCCTCTGTTCATTGACTGTTAGGTATGCTAGGTTTTGGATAGTTCAGACTCATACTAAAGTGTTCTGCTTAGTCCAGCCCTACATGTATGCCTTCACTCCTTCATCTGGCCTGCTTTCTTCTCACCTTGAGTTCTTCCTGTAATGAAAGTGAAAAGTGTTAGTCACTTAGTCGTGTCCGACTTTGTGACCCCCATGGACCGCAGCCCTCCAGGCTCCTCTATCCATAGAATTCTTCACCCAAGAATACTGGAGTGGGTAAGTAGCGATGTATTTCATTCTCTCTAGTGAAAAATGTATTCATTTTTCTTTCATTTTCTCATATCCCTAGAGAATATTCATATCCATATTCATATCTTTTCATTATATGAAGTGGGCAACTTTTAAACTCCCTTGAGTTCATAAGAATTAATCCTGTCACTGCTCATGAAAGACTTCTTCAATGGAAGGCACAAATCCAGCTTTTGAAGTCATTGTTACTTTTTTTTTTTTATTCACAAGAGATTTTACTGGAGGTTAGCACATTGATGAGATACTCATAGATGCACTAAGCTTAATAGTAATGTAGCCACCATCAATTAGTGTTAACCACCCACCGATATGGGGACCAATTTTACACTTATTTGATGGGACTTTATTAAAGCAGATTGAGTCTTACATCATATATTGACAAGGCTAAGAAAGGATCCCACTGTGATAAAAATCCATTAGACTTCATGTGGGCATCACAGTGGTCAATCTGGGTAGTCAGCAGAGAAGATTTTTTTTTCAGCAGCTTGAATTAGAGTTTGGAAATTGGCATCCCTCCTCTGAACAATGAATTTCTACCTATTCTGAATCAAAACAAAGACATCCAGAATGTCTTCCATTCATCATTACTTATTTTTAGCAAAAGAATAGAAGGATGGGTCAAATTAATATTTGTTTTTTCCTTTTTTTATATATTCTCCGGCTCCTCTAAAAAGACTTGGAGCAGAAGACTTAGTGTGATGGTAAGCTTGAAAATTAAAATTTCATTGTGGATACTAGAATCCAGTTACATGCTAACCAGTAGGATTTTTAAAGCTACTTATGAGCATAACCATTTTACAATAGAACCTTTTTCTCTGCCTTCAGCAGTCATGGATTATGTTGTCTTTTTTCCTAAATTTCATTAGTGTCTAAAATCATTTGAGTAAAGATAAACTCCAACAGTTGTGACTTTTATTGTTCATGTATATGTTTATGTATATTGTTTATGTATATTTATGTATAATTAAAAGTATTTTAATTTAACCAGTATTAAATAACTCTGCATGTCATGGCAGACTAAGATACAGCATCTCCTTGTTTGAAAATATAAATATACAGTCAGATCCACTCACCAGGATCATGTCTTATGGTCACCAGTCCCTTCCTACTCCAGTCAATTCTCTATTCTGCTGCCAGAGTGAGTCCGTTAAAAAAAAAAAAAAACAGATTCTATTCCTCTCTTCAGCCTAAAGTCCTCCTCCAAACTGTCTATGAATAAAAGAGGGGTTTGAAAAATAGACTCAGGAATTTAATCACCTGTGTTTTGGGCCTACTACTTTTCTATAAGTCTTGTTACCTCTCTGATTCTCAATTTACAAAGTAGAGCAGCTCCAGAATTTCAATCTAGGAGTGCTTGGGAGGATCAGTTTGCTTAGAAGGAAGTGTGAGATTTTAAAACTGCATGTTTGCTTAGCAAGCACATGGTTTTTCTTGGAATGTAGTTTACTGTGGTAGAGGGCTATGAATTTGTGAGGAAACCAAACTCATCTCCCTGAACCATCCACTTTTGGCACTGAATATTACCCTTAGTTCAGTTCAGTCACTCAGTTGTGTCCAACTCTTTGTGACCCCATGGACCCCAGCACGCCAGGCCTCCCTGTCCATCACCAGTTCCTGGAGTTTACTCAAACTCATCCATTGAGTCAGTGACACCATCCAACCATCTCATCCTCTGTCATCCCCTTCTCCTCCCACCTTCAGTCTTTCCCAACATCAAAGTCTTTTCCAATGAGTGAGTTCTTTGTATCAGGTGGCCAAAGTATTGGAGTTTCAGCGTCAGCATCAGTCCTTCCAATGAATATTCAGGACCGGTTTCTTTTAGTTTGGACTGGTTGGATCTCCTTGCAGTTCAAGGGACTCTAAAGAGTCTTCTCCAACGCCATAGTTCAAAAGCATCAATTCTTTGGTGCTCAGCTTTCCTTATAGTCCAACTCTCATATCTATACATGACTACTGGAAAAACTGTAGCCTTGACTAGGTGGACCTTTGTTAGTGAAGTAAGGTCTCTGCTTTTTAATATGCTGTCCAGGTTGGTCATAACTTTTCTTCCAAGGAATAAGCGTCTTTTAATTTCATGGCTGCAATCACCACCTGCAGTGATTTTGGAGCCCCCCAAAATAAAGTCTGTCACTGAATATTACCCTACCTTTTAGAATAATTGTGAAGCATAAATTGTGTCTTGGTCACTGCAAATAATGCAGCAGATATTACTAAAAAAGAAGTACACCATGTGTGGGAATGATTTTTCTCTCTTTACAAATGAACGTAGTCATCCCTATTCATTATTCACACTCAAGTTCCAATAAGCTTTCTTTAGCAAGGTAGCAAGATGGGTAACAGTTTGTCCACCCAGATTGCCTATTCAGTGGAAAATACTGAGAGTTAGCCCTTATCCAACTCTTCACCTTCCCTGCTGCTGCTGCTGCTAAGTCACTTCAGTCGTGTCCAAGTCTGTGCGACCCCATAGACGGCAGCCCACCAGGCTCCCCCATCCCTGGGATTCTCCAGGCAAGAACACTGGAGTGGGTTGCCATTTCCTTCTTCAATGCATGAAAGTGAAAGTGAAGTCGCTCAGTCGTATCCAACTCTTAGCGACCCCATGGACTGCAGCCTACCAGGCTCCTCCGTCCATGGGATTTTCCAGGCAAGACTACTGGAGTGGGGTGCCATTGCCTTCTCCCACCTTCCCTGAGACACAATTTGACAGCTCTGGGCTTCCCCACATACTATTCTGCTTAATGGTCTGCTTTATCTCCTGCCTGGAGAAGGCAATGGCACCCCACTCCAGTACTCTTGCCTGGAAAATGCCATGGACGGAGGAGCCTGGTGGGCTGCTGTCCATGGGGTTGCTAAGAGTCGGACACGACTGAGCGACTTCACTTTCACCTTTTACTTTCATGCATTGGAGAAGGAAATGGCAACCCACTCCAGTGTTCTTGCCTGGAGAATCCCATGGACCGAGTTGTTCATAGATGCTAAGATGGTGTTGGATATAGTATGTGTTCCTAAATGTGGTAATTATTAAATGAAGGATTTGCCTCAATATCTGAAATATAACTGTTACTATGATTTTGTTTTATCCCTGATATCCCTAATGAGTACATATTTCAAAAGCTTTCAAAGTAAATTTGCCTCATGAATGTGCATTAAATGCATGTTTAAAATACAGTAGCATTCTAAGTTCAGCATTATTAAAAACAAATTCAGCATTTGTGAATTTTAGGCTATTCAGAATTAAAGAATAGCAACACTTCATTTTTATTTTCTAAAGACATTTTATTGTAAAGAAATCTGTTTTGTAACCTGATCTCTGTGACAAAGTAACCATTCTGTGACTAAGTTAATTAGCCTCCTAATCTAGTATCACATGTACAATATTCTAAAGTCTGCTTTCCCTTAAGATTGTCCATTTTTCTTGAATCTAAGGTTTTCCAGGAGAATTAACAGCTACCAGAAGTAAGATCTAGATCCTTTTTGCCTCTGCATTGATCAACAAATTATTCACCAAGTTTGTCTTCTCTGAGAAAGGTCTCAGAGTTATTAAATCGTAATGAGAGTTTACCTACTAATGGCTTCCAAGCAGCCTCTAAAGCTGTACTTGTCCCTAAATCACACGCAGCCACATTGAAAGAGTAAAGATGCTATTTGTTTGGAATATACAAAGATAGGTATACAAATTGCTAATTTGAAAGGACATGAAATAGTCCATGGTTATCAGATTTGAATTCCCATTTTAAAAGACTTCACTTTTGAGGCAAAAAAGGGTCTTATTGATGGCCAAGGGTAAGACTCAATTTCCTAACAGAGTTAATTTTGAAAACAAAAAGAGCCAAATTTAAGAGACGAGAAGATAGTTTTGATTGGAAAGAAGAGATTTTGTGGTGGTGGTGGGTTTTTTTTTTTTTTTCTTTCATGAGTGGTTTAAACTGCACAAGTATTTTCATGGACAGACTCCTCAAAATTCCATTTGAACAAGTAGGTATACACTTGGAACATCTTGAATCTGCTTCTTTCTTTAGAAAGGCACATGAAAGGTAACCGCATAATGACACCAATTATAATTGGATAAAAATAAAATAGCCCAACCAGAGTTACTTGTATATATAATCCACTAACAAATTTTTTTTTTCACTAACAAAATTTTTAAACCCTCAGTGATTAGGCCCAGAAGGAAACCTAAAACCAGGGCAGAGAGAGAAGACACGGCCTTACCTTAAGTGCTAGTTACATCTCCCTCTCCTATCATGACCCACATACTGTTTCCAGATTCTGAAACACTTCAGGTTTTTATGCCTGTTTGTTTCTATCCTTACCTTTAGCTGGTATCTCTGTAAACTTGAATTTTTACCTAGTCATCCTTCTATAACTACTATTTGCACAGCTACATTGGATTTCCAAGGGCATGGCTTGTCTGTTCAGACTCTGATATTTGCTTATATTGTGCAGTTTCGGTTTGGTTTTTCAAAATGTAATGTTGGGATTTACTCCTAAAATCAAGTTTATAATTTCAAATACAGAAAAATGAAGTTCTTGGAGGAAAGTCAGGATCAAAATAATTTGATGGAAAATGAGTATATCAGTTTAAAAAATGGGAAATACATTTCAAGAATATTCATGAAAATGTTCATTTTAGTTGCCTTGCTGAGGCCTTGTCATTGCTAGGTTGCCTCCATATGTTATAAAATAGAAAATAACATGTATCTTTCACAATTACTAGAAATTAAACAGGAAAGTATAAACTCATGGTAAACAGGCCAAAAATAACCCAAATTTAGAATTGGTAAACAAAGACTTTACCTATAATAAATACATTAAAGAATCCACAGGAAAAGACAGAGTGAATAAGAAATAGGGAATGTCAGGGAATATATATGATATAACCAAATGTAAAAATTAAAGCTAAAGAATATAACAACTGAAATTAAAAATGTATTAATTTGATGGGATTCATGCAGAACACAACTTAAAGCCAGGGATTTCCCTGGTTGTCAAGTGGTTAAGACTCCAGGCTTCCACTGCAGGGCTCGCAGGTTCAGTCCCTGGTTAGGGAACTAAGATTACGTGCATGCCATGTGGCATGGCCAAAAGTTAAATAAATTCAGAAATTATCTAAAATAAAGCATAGAGGTTTTTTTTCCTAAAGTAACAAGGACACAAAGACCTGTGAGAGAGAACCAAACTGAAGCATGGAGTAGAAAAAAGAGCTGAAAACAGATAGCTGAAGTTTTCCCAAATTTGACCAAAGAAATCAACGTGGAAAATCCAGTGCATCCCAAGCAGAACAAAAAGAAAAGAAAACCACATCCATCCCCTTAATAGTCAAATTAATAAAAATCCATGATAAATTAATTCTCAAAAGTAGCCATTGTTGGGTGGGAGGGAGTTGTTACACATTGCTGCAAGTAACATGACATTGACATTTTCATTAAAAGCAACAAAGGCCAGGAGAAAATGGAATGACATCTTTGAAGTGCCTGGTGGGAGAGTGGGGATTGTCAAATTTAGGATTGATACACAAGTAAATATCTTTCAAAATTGAAGGCAAATTACACATTTTGAGATTAAAGACAAGTTGTCCATCAGTAACCCATACTACAAAAATGCTGAGGGACATGCCGGAAGAATTTCTAGATAGATGGAAATTCAGATTTATGACAAGGAATAAAAATTCTGGAAACAGTGAATAGAGCATGTGGATAACTACAAATATTTTTCTTTCTTAGAAAAAATCAAATGGTTGTTCGAAACAAATGAAAATGTACTGTGGTATTTGTAATGTGTGAATAAAACATACTATATTAGATAAAGAAGAGGGTAAATTAAAATTATACTATTATAAAGTTCTTATATGTGAATTAATATAATATGAATGCAAAAGATCATGCTATATTTAGCTCAGTCGTGTCCAACACTTTGCAGCCCCATGGACGGTAGTGTAACAGGCTCCTCCATCCATAGGATTTTCCAGGCAAGAGTACTGGAGTGGGTTGCCATTTCCTTCTCCAATATTTAGACCAGCCACACACACAAAAAAAAAGAACAAAAGAGGCATAACTGAGAATCAATGGAAGAGATAAAATATAATAATAAATAATATTAATGTCACCCCTCCCCAGCAAACCAAAAAAGTAAAGGTAGGAAAGAAGGGAAAAGGAACGATAGAAAGAGAAAACAGTAAACAAAGGGAGGTGGTAGATTTAAATGCAACCATATTAATAGTTAAATGTACTAAACTCTGGATAAGGCAGAAGTAAAGATCCAACATATGCTTTTTCCAAGAGTCACAATTTAAATATAAAGACCAAACAAGTTATAAGTAAAAAGATGGAAAATAGTACACCCAGGCATAGGGAATTTAGTGTGGCTGTATTAAAATTAGATGACTGACACTTTGGGAACACTACACACAACAAATACGCAAGGAATAGTCTCAAAGGCAAAACTGTCGTTTAGTCGTTAAGTCGTGTCTAACTTTTGCAACCCATAGACTATAGCCCACCAGGCTCTTCTATCCATAGGAATTCCCAGGCAATAATACTCGAGTGGGTTGCCATTTCCTTCTCCAGGGCATCTTCCTGACCCACAGATCAAACCTGCATTGACAGATGGGTTCTTTACTACCTGTGCCACCAGGGAAGCCCCTAAGACAAAATGCTGGTCCATAAATAAGTTTTAGCAAATTTCAAATGATTGACATCATACAAATATGCTCTTGTACCCCCAAATAATTAAACTTTGGAATATGTCAGCCCCCTCTGTATCCACTGGTTTACCTTGGCACATTCTAGATCCAAAATATCTGAAACAAAATTTCAGAAAGTTTCAAAAAGCAAAACTTGAATTTGCTGGATGCCAGCAAGTATTTATACAGCATTTACATTGGGTTAGGTATCAGATGATAAAGAATCTGCCTGCAATGCAGGAGACTCAGGTTTGATCCCCAGGTCAGGAAGATTCCCCTGGAGAAGGGAATGGCAACCCACTCCAGTACTCTTGGCTGGAGAATTCCATGGACTGAGGAGCCTGGTGTGTTATAGTCCATGGGGTCATGAAGAGTCGAACACGACTGAGTTACTGACACTTTCACTTCACTTTCGGGTATTATAAGTGATCTAGAGATGATTTAAAGTATATGAAAGTATGTGCAAAGGCTATATACAAATACTACACAATTTTATATAAGGGACTTAGTCATCCATGAGTTTTAGTATCTGGGGTGGGAGGTCCTAAAACCAATCCCCAGCAGATAGCAAGGGATGATTGTAAATAACAAGATATTTAGAAACATATCATAGGTCAATGAAGAAAACCACATGAAAATTTAGGGGTTAAGCTAAAAACATAAAAATTATGTTTATACTGTTGTCATCTATTAAGTGTGCTATATTTAGCACTTTGTCTAAAAAAGTAACGTATATAATTGCTAAAAATTCTGTCATCGGAACCTTTAGCATGTCCTGATCTTTTTGCAGTGGTAACGTCAAAGATCACAGGTCACCGTAACAAATACAACAATAATGAAAAACTTTGAAATGTTGTGAGAATTACCAAAGTGTAATTACCAAAGACACAAAGTGAGCAAATGCTACTGGGAAAATGATACCAATAAACATGCTTAACGAAGGGTTATCACAAATCTTCCATTTGTCAAAAAATGGAATATCTGGAAAATACAGTAAAGCAAAGTGCAGTAAAATGAGGTATGCCTGCAGTAAATCAGCAAGACTGATTGCATTAGTTTGCTAGGGCTTCCAAACAAAATGCCAGAGAGTAGGTGGCTTAAACAACATAGGTTTATTTTCTCATGGTTCTGGAGACTGGAAGTGCAATATCAAGGTGCAGGCAGACTAGGGCCTCTCTCCTTGGCATGCACATAGTCACCTTCTTACCTTTCCTTCACATGGCCATCACACAGTGTGTCCCTGGTGTCTCCTTTTGTGTTCTAATTTTATAAGGACACCAGTAATAATTCGATTCAGTTCAGTTCAGTGGCTCAGTTGTGTCCAGCTCTTTACATTACCATGTACTGCAGCACGCTAGGCCTCCCTGTCCATCACCAACTCCCGGAGTTTACTCAAACTCATGTCCATTGAGTTGGTGATGCCATCCAGTCATCTCATCCTCTCCATCCCCTTCTCCTCCCACCTTGCATCTTTCCCAGCACCAAGGGTTTTTCAAAGGAGTCGATTCTTTGCATCAGGTGGCCAAAGTATAGGAGTTTCAGCTTCAGCATCAATCCTTACAACGAATACTCAGGACTGATTTCCTTTAGGATGGACTGGTTGGATCTCCTTGCAGTCCAAGGGACTCTCAAGCTCTTCGCCAGCACCACAGTTCAGAAGCATCAATTCTTTGGCATTCAGCTTTCTTTATAGTCCAACTCTCACATCCATACATGACCACAGGAAAAACCATAGCTTTGACTAGACGGACCTTTGTTGGCAAAATAATGTCTCTGCTTTTTAATATGCTGTCTAGGTTGGTCATAACTTTTCTTCAAAGGAGCAAGCATCTTTTAATTTCATGACCGCAGTCACCATCTGCAGTGATTTTTCCACTGTTTCCCCATCTATTTCCCATGAAGTGATGGGACCAGATGCCATGATCTTAGTTTTCTGTATGTTGAGTTTTAAGCCAACTTTTTCACTCTCCTCTTTCATCAAGAGACTCTTTAGTTCCTCTTCACTTTCTGCCATAAGGGTGGGCGTCATCTGCATATCTGAGGTGATTGATATTTCTCCCGGCAGTCTTGATTCCAGCTTGTGCTTTATCCAACCCAAGGTTTCTCATGGTGTGCTCTGCATAGAAGTTAAATAAGCAGGGTGACAATATACAGCCTTGGAGTACTCCTTTCCCTATTTGGAACCAGTCTTGTTCCCTGTCCAACTCTAACTGTTGCTTCCTGACCTGCATACAGATTTCTCTGTATGAGGCAGATCAGGTGGCCTGGTATTCCTATCTCTTTAAGAACTTTCCAGAATTTGTTGTGGTCTACATAGTCAAAGGCTTTGCCGTAATCAATAAAGCAGAAATAGATGTTTTTCTGGAACTCTCTTGCTTTTTTGATGATCCAACAGATGCTGGCAATTTGATCTCTGGTTCCTCTGCCTTTTCTAAATCCAGCTTGAACATCTGGAAATTCACGATTCATGTACTGTTGAAGCCTGGATTGGAGAATTTTGAGCATTCCTTTACTAGCTTGTGAGATGAGTGCAATTGTGCAGTTGTTTGAGCATTCTTCGGCATTGCCTTTCTTTGTATTTCTTTGTATTTTATTTCTCTGTATAAGCAATGAAAATTGGAAAAGTACCATTTGTAAAATTATCAAGCGTAAATCTGAGAAAAATGTGCCAAATCTATATGTCAAAAATTATAAAACACTGGTGATCTGTGACCCAATTAAATAAAAGATTATATTACACTTATGGATATATTAATATTGTTAAGCTGTCAGTTTTATTCTAAGAGATCTATGAAATCTACACAATCTCAGTAACATATCCAGCAAAACTTTTTGTAGAAATTGACAAGATCACTGTAAGAGTTTACATAGAAAATCAAAGGAGATAGCCTAAGAAATTTTGAGTAAGAACAACGTTGGAGGAGTCACATAACCTGATTGTAAAACTTACTATAAGACTATAATAATCAGAAAGTGCAAAGGTTAGCTAAAGATGGACATAAAAATCAGTGGGACAGAATATAATCCAGAAATAGACCCACAAATATAGGATCAGTTGACGTTCTGCATAATATTAATAATGATTCAGTGCAGAACATATTGTCATTTTAGCAGTGATGAAACATTCCTATGCAAAATAGCTAACTAACTCCAGCCCATAACTTATGCAAGTTCAGTTCAGTTCAGTCGCTCAGTCGTGTCCGACTCTTTGTGACCCCATGAATCGCAGCACACCGAGTCCTCCCTGTCCATCACCAACTCCCAGAGTTCACTCAGACTCACGCCCATCGAGTCAGTGATGCCATCCGGCCATCTCATCCTCGGTCGTCCCCTTCTCCTCCTGCCCCCAACCCCTCCCAGCATCAGAGTCTTTTCCAATGAGTCAATTCTTCGCATGAGGTGGCCAAAGTACCGGAGCTTCAGCTTCAGCATCATTCCTTCCAAAGAAATCCCAGGGCTGATCTCCTTCAGAATGGACTGGTTGGATCTCCTTGCAGTCCAAGGGACTCTCAAGAGTCTTCTCCAACACCACAATTCAAAAGCATCAGTTCTTTGGCGCTCAGCCTTCTTTACTTCTGCAAAAATTAACTCAAAATGGATCATAGATCAAAATGCAAAAATCTAAAACTATAAACTTTGGGGAAAAAAACAGGAGAAAATCTTTTTGACTGGGTTAGGCAAAGATATCATAGTTATGACACCTAATACATGATACAAATTAAAAAGTGATAAATTAGACTTTAATAAAATTGCAAAACTCTTATTCTGCAGAAGACTGTTAAAGAATGAAAAGGCAGTCCACAGACTGGTAGGAAAATCTTTGCAACTAAATATATCCGGTAAAAAAAAAATTGTATCCAAAATATAATTCAAAACTCAACAGGAAACAACTCAATTGGAAAAAAAAAAAAAGCAGGAGACTTGAATAAGTATTTCACTGATGAAGATATACTGATGCCATATAAACAGATGAAAAGATGCCCAACATAAATCATTAGAAAGATGCAAGTGAAAACCACAATGTGATACCACTCTAGTCCTATTAGAATAGCTAAAATAAATACCAAATTTTAGTGTGAATGTGGACCGGCTAGAATGCTCCACTACTAGTGGGAATGCAAACTGGTGTAGCCAGTTTATACAGTAATCAAAACAGTGTGGTACTGGCACAAAACATACAGACCAAAGGAACAGAAAAGAGCCCAAAAAAGCTCACACACCTGCAGTCAATTAATCTTGGACATGGAAAGATTGGTACAGTACTCCCAAAGATATTTTTCTCCTCTATCTCTGCTCTCTCCTCTCCTTCACATCTTTTGGAGAGGCACCATGCTGCTCGTTAAAAGTGTGAACTACGGAGCCAAACTTTCCAGATTCAAATCTCAGCCCCACTACTAAGTAGCTATTTAACTCTGGAATTCTTTTTCTTTTTTTGACCACACTGCACAGCTTGCAGGAACTTATTTCTCTGACCAGAGGTGAAACCCACACCCCTTGCAGTGGAAGCATGGACTCTTAACCACTGGACATTTTTAATCTCTGCTTGTCTGAATGTTCTCACGTCTAAAGTGGATATAATAGTGTTTACCATATAAGGTTATTGTACAGATGATATAAGAATAATTGTAAAAGGCTTAGGTCAATGCCTATGTGTGCCAACTGAATTGAGTTTCTATTTCCTATGTCTACGAAGCACTGTTATGTTAATATTCCTGATATAAATTTGTCTCTCAAATAGAGGTGGGGAAGAGTCCTTGAAAGAATAGGTCTTGTCTCTCTTCCTCCTCTCTCTTAATCTCTGCAACATTTTCTCTGGCTCCCTCTCATTTCCTCAACAAATATTTACTGAGCACCGTCTATGTACCAGGCACTATTTTAGGCTGATGATTATATTTTGAATCAAAAAAAAGCATTTACCCTCTCTTTTTGCAACATTTTAAAACAAATCAGTACTTATTGCAGTGCTATAAGGTGGAAAGTGGCTTCCCTGGGTGAGGGAGCGTGCATGTGTGCTAAGTTATTTCTGTCGTGTACGACTCTTTGTGTATCTATGGACTGTAGCCCACCAGGCTCCTCTGTCCGTGGGATTCTCCAGGCAAGAATACTGGAGTGGGTTGCCATGCCCTCCTCCAGGGGATCTTCCCCACCCAGGGATCGAACACCTACCTACCTCTTCTTATATCTCCTGCATTGGCAGGTGGGTTCTTCACCAGTAGCGCCACCTGGGAAGTGGAAAGAAGGAGGAGAAGGCAGAAGTGCAAGGTATTTTTTGTCGATCTATTTTGTCTCTGTGTTTCTGTCTGACTCTGTCCCTCTCTTATTCTCTTTCCCTGTCTCTGTGTGTATGCCTCTTGAAAGAAATGAACTAAGAAATTTCCCGAAGTACAGGAAGAACTTGCTGCGACTGAACTGAACTGTTTGAGTGCAGTTTAATCTGGGTTAGTCTGGTTGTAGCCAATTTTAACCAGCAGGGGGCAGGAGTGTCCAGCTGTATAAATCCTTGCAGCTAGATCTTTCAAGACCTTCATTTAAAAACTGCTTTTACTTTGTTCTGTGGATTCCTTTCCATTTTTAAGCTGTCTAATTACAGTTACAGTTCAGTCACTCAGTCATGTTCAACTTTGTGACCCCATGAACTGCAGCATGCCAGGCTTCCCTGTCCATCACCAACTCCTGAAGTTTATTCAAACTCCCATCCATTGAGTCGGTGATGCCATCCAACTATCTCATCCTCTGTTGTCACCTTCTTCCCCCTTCAATCTTTCCCAGCATCAGGGTCTTTCCCAGTGAGTCAGTTCTTTGCATCAGGGGGCCAAAGTATTGGAGTTTCAGCTTCAGCATCAGTCCTTCCAATGAATATTCAGGACTGATTTCCTTTACTGGTTGTATCTCCTTGCAGTCCAAGGGGCTCTCAAGAGTCTTCTCCAACACCACAGTTCAAAAGCATCAATTCTTCAGCGTTCAGCTTTCTTTACAGCCCAACTCTCACACCCATACTTGACTACTGGAAAAACCATAGCCTTGACTAGATGGACCTTTGTCAGCAAAGTAATGTCTCTGCTTTTTAATATGCTGTCTAGGTTGGTCATAGCTTTT
This sequence comes from Neotragus moschatus, assembly GCA_006410615.1. Lineage (NCBI taxonomy): Eukaryota > Metazoa > Chordata > Mammalia > Artiodactyla > Bovidae > Neotragus > Neotragus moschatus. The sequence continues at coordinate 463,957 of SJYA01000848.1, read as the reverse complement.
CTTCCAGGAGCAAACATCTTTTTTTTTATGGCTGCAGTCACCATCTGAAGTGATTTTGAAGCCCAAGAAAATAAAGTCTCTCACTGTTTCCATTGTTTCCCCATCTATTTGCCGCGAAGTGATGGCAAGTCTAGCTGTGTAATTGGTGCATAGCAAAAATGACTACTGGTATTGTCATAATAAAACAAATCTAATTTGGCAAATTGGAATAAGTTTTTACTGATCTTGACTGTTGATTTTGTTTTCCTACGAGGATTTAGCCTCTCCTCAGACCTCCAAATAACAAAATTTTCTATGTCTTTATATCAGTAAACAATTTCAACTGAAGATAGGATGGATGGAAAAACTAACACTCTCAAGACATCAGGGCTCATCAGCAATCCTGGGCTCCTCATTTAAGTTCTTTGAGTTTTTGCTTAAGAGGTTTATAAAGACCAGGCTGAAGGCTATATTGGCCTAACCCAGGGAACCACAACCTTTAGGGCCTGTGGGCATTATGAAGACATGTCCGACTAACATTGAAGGGCCAAGGGCCATGGGTATGACCTTGCTTTCTGATCTCTTGGCTTTCTGCACTTAACAGCTGTCACAACCAAGGGCCTCCCAAAAGTCAGATCCACCTCAACACTATTAAAAACTTATTTAAAAAAAAATGTTACCAAGGAATTTATTTTTATCCCTTTGTTTGATTTTTTTTTAACAAAAGATACGTTTTGAATTTCTGTTCAACATACAAATTATCCTATAGTGCTCATCGTGTGCTTTCTATAGGCTTTATCAGTGCTTTCTAAATGTTCCTTAAAATGTTCCTTTCTAAATGTTCCTTAAAACAACAGATAGGGTACAGAACATTGCATTAAAGTGATTGGTAAAGCAGTGGCAGGGTTTGAGAGGACTGACTCCAATTTTGAAAGAATTTCTATTGTGGGCAAAATGCTATCTTATAGCATTGCATGCTATAGACAAATCATTTGTGAAAAAGTTAATTGATTTTGCAAACTTCATTTTTGATTTAAGAAATTGCCTCGGAATTCCCTCATGGCCTAGTGGTTAGAATTTAGCGCTATCACTGCTGTGGTCTGGGTTCAATCCCTGAATGTGGAAGTGAGATCCCACAAACTGTACTCCATGGCCAAAATATTGAAAGAAAAAAAAAGAAAAAAGAAATTACCAGTTTCCCCAGTCTTCAGCACTTACACCCTTGATCAGTCAGCATCCGTTAGCATTGAGGCAAGACCCTCCAACAGCAAAAAAGATTATAATTTGCTGAAGGCTCAGATGATGGTTAGCGTGTTTTAGCAATAAAGCATTTTTTAATTAAGGTATGTACATTGTTGTTTTAGACATGATGCTATTACATACTTGATAGTATAGTATAAGCATGACCTTTATATGCATTGGGAAGCCAAAAAAAAAATTGTATGCCTGGCCTTATTTCAATATTTGCTTTACTGTGCTCCAGAACTGAAATCACCATATCTTCAAGTGTGACAGTACAAAGTTTAGGTAAAAGAGAGACAGAGTGAGCACAAGAGCTGTACTTACCTGTTATTCATTTTGCTGTCCTGGAGCCGTTTCATCCCATTATTTATCACCCAGATATAGGGTGGCACCAGTATTAATTTCCTATTACTGCTGTAACACAAATAGTAAATTTAATTGCTTAAATTTAGACAAATTTATGATCTTAAGGTTCTGTAAACAAAGTCAGAAATGAGTCTTACAGGCTAAAGTCAAGATTCTAGCAGAACTATATTCCTTCTGGAGATTCTAGGTGAGAGTTTCCTGGTCTTTTCAAGCTTCTACAAGTAGTCGACATTCCTTAGCTTATGGTCCCTTTCTCCCTCTGCAAGGCCAGCAACACGGCATCTTCTAATTTTTCTCCTTCTCCGCGTTACTCACATACCTATGCTTCTGCTGTCACAGCTCCTTCTGTGACCGACCTTCCTTCTTGTTGTTGATGTTTAGTCACTAAGTCATGTCTGACTCTTGTGGCTCATTGGACTAGAGCCCACCAGGCTCCTCTGTCCATGGGATTTCCCAGGCAAGCATACTGGGGTGGGAAGCCATTTCCTTCTCCAAGGGATCTTCCCGACCCAGGGATCAAACCTGTGTCTCTTGTCTTTCTGCATTGCAGGTAGATTCTTTACCACTGAGCCACCAGGGAAGACCTTAAGTAGAGAGTAAAGAAGACTATTAATTCTCTCTCGGCTACTAGTGTCCTCTGTCATAGAGACTGAACGGGAAAAGTACATTAGGTACTCATGCACTCGGTAAAGGGGTGGACTGTGGTTAAAATAAGTTCTTAATCAAGGGAGACTTCATGCTACCTGCAGTTACTGCTGACAACAGGTGGAGGCCATAGATTGTAGATGGAGATACTGAGTGTGCTAAAGTGCAGGAGATCCAGGTGGAGATGTTGATGGGTAGTAGACAACCTGATAAAAATAATCAGGATCACAAACAGCTGACTTCCTGAAATTTATCAGTTGGGGTTTGGGCAGTGGCAGGAAAGAGTTCTCTAGAAAGAAAAGTTACAGATTGCATAATGGACCAGTGTATTATTACCACTTGGGCAGAACATTTTCCTTTTTCTCTTCTGTCCAACTCTGCATGTTACCTCCTTTCTCAGTAATCCAGGAAATTGGATTTAACAGACTGCGTCAGTGAAGGTCCATACCCCCAGTGTTCCTGTTGGGTTTGGGAGGCACTGGGAGGAGGGCAGAAGGAGGGAAGATGGTGAGGGTCAGGCATTATTCCTCAGCTCCCTGACTTGGAGGCTCAGTGTGGGCTAGCCTTGTCTAAACATGGACCACAACTGCTACGGTTAAAGCTACTCTAGCCAGGTTCCAGTGACTGGCCTTCTCCTGTCTCTTCAGTGGGGGAAGCAGAGGGCAGGTTTGGGGGTGGATACAGCTCTTCACGGATTTTAGACCAAGGTGTTTTACCTTCCCTTAGGTGGCACAGTGGTAATGAATCTGCCTGCCAATGCAGGAGATGCAAGAGATGCAGGTTCAATCCCTGGGTTGGGAAGATCCTTGGAGGAGGAAATGGCAGCCTACTCCAGTATTCTTGCCTAGAAAATTCCATGGACAGAGGAGTCTGGTGGGGTATAGCCAATGGGGTCACAAAGTCAGACACAGCTGAGCACACACACACACACACACACACCCCCCTTTGTAAATAGCCTCTTTATTAAGCAGTCTTCAAATACCCCTTTTAAGAGCTTCATCTCTCTTTTGCTTGTCTCCTGACTTGATATGTCACTCAAACTAAGGAATAGATCCTAGTGTATGGGAGTTCCTCATGAGCCTGAGAAGTTCAGGGGTGGCTTAGGGTATTCTGAATAATACAATTTAGTTTTTCTTTATTTAAAGGAATGCAGCAACCCCTGCCATAGGGAAGTGTCTATTTAACATCTTTGAATTCACTTATTCAATAAATAATTATTGAGCATATGGCATGTCCCAGGCGCTGGTGATAGAACAGTGAAGGAAAAAAAACACCCCTGTGCTTATGGACCTCTATGCAATTGAAGGAGACAGATGATAAGCAGAACACATAAATGAAATATATACCATATGTTAGATGCTCTGAAGGAAAAATAAAAGCAGGGAAGAAAGATGGGGGAGTTAGGAGGTGTGCAGTTTTAAATGGGATGTTTAGGGAGAAAGTAATGTTTGAGTGATGACTTCAAAGAGAGTTGGCAAAATAGTTGCTGGACTGTACAAATGGGATTCAGAATATGAAGTAGGTGTCTGAAACCTTACCTATCAGATATTTACAGGCTGAGAGATTTTGCTGTTTTTGTGACATTTCATGAAACAAGCTATTTTCCAAGGATATTCCAGCCAAATTTTCAATATAGCAGCTGTCAGCAGGAGCTCTGATGGTGGTGAGAATGCGCTGAAGGAATCTGGCCATGCCTGGCATCTTTTACAAAATTATGCTGAAAAATCACCCTCTCCGTTTCTAATCCACAGAACAAGTATATTACAGTGTAAGGAAACTGTCCTCTTCTCATGCTGCTGCTTTAAACAAAAAAAATGAAACCAGTCTTTGAAGAGTCACCTGAAGAAGTGGGGAGGAAAAGGAAATGATTGACAGCCAGGAGACTTCTGCCCTGGGGACTCCTCCCTATTTTCTCCCTTCCCATCCCCCAGCTTAGCTTCCTAGGGAAGAATTAAACCTAGGGCAGGGCTTCGGCCTCCTCTGCAATACAATCAGTCCAGGTAACTGATACATCTCAGGAAATGAACTCAAAAGGCCTGAATAATAAGATATCTGAATCTGTTAGGATGGATGTTCTGCTATTCTGACAGACAGATCTAAAATAATATGTATGGATCATGTTTCCCATATAGTAGAAGTCTAGGGAACTAGGCAATCACAGGCTAAGAAGCAGCTCTACAAAGACACGAAGGAACCAGGCTTTCTTCTCTACCATTCTTGGCATGAGATTTCCACGTTTAAATCACAAAGTGGCTGCTTGAAAGTTCAGCCATAGAATTTTCCAGGTAGGGATTAGCAGGAAAGACAGGAGGGCCAAGACTACTACACCTCAGCTGATTTCCCCAGAGCTCTTCCTACCAACTTCCACTTAGTTTTAAGTTGATCAAGAAGTGGTGTTTAAGCATTTTATAGTCTTACAGTAGTGTTTGATAACAGACTTTTTACAAGTTTTCTTACATTAAAAAAAATTTATATGAGGTTTTGGGTTGATATGAAATGTATTATAACTTCCACTGGCTACTGAGTTCCCTCAGAACATCTCATTTTCAAAAATAGATTGATGACATTAAGCAAGAAATGCCTATATTAGCAAACTAAGTCCAATAGTGTCATAAAAAATTCATGACAATCAAGTTTATCCTAAGAATGTAAGCATAATCTATACCAGAAAGTCTGGAATATAGTTCCTCCCTAGTATTCTAAACAAGAATATTATATGATAAACTCAGAAGACTGAGTGATCACCATTTATGCTAATTTTAAAATCTTTTTAAAATGAACTAGAAGGAAACTCCTTTATCTTGATAAAGGTTTAATATGAAAAACTTAGAGCAAACTTTTTACTTAATGGAAAAAATGTAGATGCATTTGCTTTAAGATTAGGAAAACCCAAATTTGCTCACATTCATCAGTACTGTTTTGCATGGTTCTGCAGTATCTAGTAATCTGTGTGAGAAAAGAAAAAAGGAATATTAGAATTGGTCCTCCATATTCACAGTTCCTCTGTATCCACAGTCCTGCATCCATGGAGTCAACCAACCTTGGATAATGTAGCACTGTAGTATTTACTATGGAAAAAAATTCGCCCATAAGTGGACCCACGCTCTTCAAACTCATGTTATTGGATGGTCAGCTGTATGGTTGTGGTATTCTGTGATACTGGAGGTTAAGACTTAAACATATGAATTTTGAAGGGAATACAATTCAGCCTAATAACATACAGGGATAAGTCACAATTCCTAACCTAATCTAGTCATTCAGACACTTGTCTGTTGTAACACAGTGAGGAGCTACTTTAGTTCTATTTAATGGGCCTCTGATTCTTTTCTGTTTGAGAAAAAAATCTTCCTGGAAAAAAAAAATTATCTTGACTCTTTAGCAGTTTTAAATTTTTGATAAAATAGAGATCCCTTGGAGGAGGGTAGGGCAACCCACTCCAGTATTCTTGCTTGGAGAATCTCATGGACAGAGGAGCCTGGTGGGCTATAGTCTATAGGGTCACACAGAATCGGATATGACTGAAGTGACTTAGCACGGCACAAAGTATACACAGGATAAGCTTTACCATCTTTACTATTTTAAGTGAATACTTCAGCAGTGTTAAGTGCATTCGTATTTGTGCATGTAATCGTCAGAACTTTTTTATCTTGAAAAATGGAAATTTTAGTCCCATTAACTCCTCACTTTACCTCCCCACCAGCCCCTGCCAACCACCATTATACTTTCTGTTTCTGTGAGTTTGACCATTCTGGATACCTCATATAAGTGAAACCACCTAGCATTTTTCTTTTATGATTGGCTTATTTCACTTAATATAATGTCCTCAAGAATCATCCATGTTGTCACACGTGTCAGATATTTTTAAGGTAATAATACTCCATCATATGTATAAACTGCTTTTCGTTTAGTCATTCACCTGTGAATCCAGTCATGCATTTTTTTATTCCAAATGTCAATGGACATTTTGGGTTTCTTCTACCATTTTGTCTATTATAAATAATACTTCTTATGAACTTGATGAGTGCACAGATATCTCGGTGAGACCCTGCTTTATATTCTTTTGGATATATTCACAGAAGTGGTATTGCTAGGTTATATGGTAATTCTATTTTCAATTTTTGAAGAACTACTATACTATTTGTCTATAGCAGCATCTTGGCCCTTTTGGAGTGGGGATTTAGCCATTGAGAGGAACTCTTTCTGGCCCTTTTCTGTTTGGAGGAGAATTTTTCTCGATGGAAATCTTAGTGTTTTTAATTGAGTGAGGATTCAATTCCTGACTCTTTCTGTTGGGTGGAATTCCTCCTGGTTCTTTTCTGCTGAGTGGAATACTCCTAGAGATCTTTCATGAGGTCTTTTTCTGTTTATTTGAGTACCAGCCTAATCACATGAGTAATTCTCACTCCACCAGGCTCCTTTCCTCCTGACTATATGCTCTGTCACTATGGCACTAATGCAGTCTATGATCTCCAAAAATGTAAAAATTTTTGTGAAGGATATTTTGGAGCTATCAATGTCCCCTCTCTGGGGTTCTTTGGGATCTCCCCAAGCTGGTTCATTTATGGGAGGCCCATGCATCTTAAGGGCCAAAAACTGCTTCTAGAAATGGCCTTATTTCTCTTGGTATGAAGAAACTGAAAAGCAACTTCCTCATATCACTTTAATCAGGCCATTCGACAATCTCAATCAGCTTTACCTGAAGCCATTTAACCTCTCAAGGGTCACCTGTCCTCCTCAACCATTACTTCCTCTTCTACTCCAACCTCAAGCACTCTCACACCTGCCTTTTTCTTTCCTTATCGATCTGCTCCTTCAGACTCCTTCGTATCTCCTCCACCATGCTCTGACCCTCCTTGTATCTACCCACCTTCCCTAAACATCACTCACTTTACTGGCTCCCCAGTTCCCTGGTATGTGGACTTCAAGAAAGGAAAGATGAAGGACTTCAATTTTTCCTCCTCAACAAGTCTTTTTTTTTTTTTTTTTTTTTTTTGTCACATTGCACAGCTTGCAAGATCTTAGTTCCCTGTCCAGGGTTCAAACCTAGGTCCCTAGAAGTGGAAGCATGGAACCCTAACCGCTGGGATGCCAGGGAATTCCCAGCAAGTCATTTTTAAGCATTGGTCTCAATCTGCCTTAAATGAAATACGAAAGGACTTTCCTGAACCATGAGAAAACAGAAAATTTCTACATAATACAAATTAGTTTTGGAAACATATTTTCCACGACTTCTAGACCTTTATTAATTAGCTAAACTTCTTGTGGTTCCCAGAGATGCCAGGACCCACTTACAGTTTTAAAAAGCTAATGAAGACTTGTAATTAAATGAAAATTCAACCTAGATCAAACATAGGGCTAAGAAGAGTGGGAAAAGCCCAGATTCTATCCCTACAGAATAGACTGCTCAAATGTTCAAGAGAATAGATAATAAGCAGACGAATAAATCTGTAATTATAGGCATATTTAATTATATTATTAGAAATTGGGAAGGATTATTTAGGCCTAACCCTGAAGACCTCATAGTATCAGGGTTTAGATTTCAGTTTGTTGATGGGGTCTGTGCAGAACTTAGGCTGTTCAAAATCATATTAATTGGTAGAATGTTCCTCATTCCAAAATCCATGCACAGGCTGATAAAATTAAATCGACAATATGCAAGCTCCTGGCTTAAACAACTGGAATAAAATCAGAGGTTTGAAAGGACTACCAAAAAGCACAGTCCTGAAGATGAAGAAATGATGAGAAAAAATAGTGAAATTCCCTGGACAGTGTGACTTCATCAAAATTATAGATTTCTTTTCAATGAAGGACATTGTGAACAAATTTAATAAACATCTAGCAAATTAGGGGAAAGCATTAAATATTATCTGATACTGATGAGGTGCTGATATGTCAAATATATGAGAAACACCTTCAAGTCAATATTGACAGAGAAACCCAATGGAAACAGGCAAACTCTCAGAAAAGTAAACCTCATGTCTGACATGCACACGAAGAGATACATGAAGTCATTAGTAAAATGATGTGAAAAAATTTCAAACTTCAGTGAAATAAAACTTTCTATCAGATTGGTTAAAAGTAAATGTAAAATGGATGTGAGAGTTGGAGTATAAAGAAAGCTGAGTGCCAGAGAACTGATGCTTCTGAACTGTGGTGTTGGCAAAGACTCTTGAGAGTCCTTTGGACTGACTGCAAGGAGATCCAACCAGTCCATCCTAAGGGAAATCAACTCTGAATATTCATTGGAAGGACTGATGCTGAAGCTGAAACTCCATTACTTTGGCTACCTGATGTGAAGAGCTGACTCATTGAAAAAGACCCTGATGCTGGGAAAGATTGAAGGCAGAAGGAGAAGGGGATGACAGAGGAGGAGATGATTGGATGGCATCACCTACTCGATGGACATGGGTTTGAGTAAGCTCCAAGAGTTGGTGATGAACAGGGAAGCCTGGCATGCTGCACTCCATGGGGGTCACAAAGAGTTGGATACGACTGAACAACTGTACTGACTGAAAATGGTAGTAGGAAAGTGGAGGTACAGGAACCCTCATATGCTGCTAGAGGCAAATGGAGTTTGTTCACCCATTCTGTGAAGCAGTCTGGCAGTCCATGGTCTAAATATACATATTCATAAATAAATGAATATATATTGCTAATGTGTATAAATTACATTTAAATAATTATATATAGTCTGTACATAATTTATATATATATTTGCATATAAAGAGATGTATAGACATTTAGACTATATTTATATGTCGAGAGATATTCCTAATTTTGTTCATTTGCCTTTCAGTGTTTTTAAAGATTGCCATCCCTTAGCTGTATTTCTGCCCTGAGAAAGCTCCAGGTCAGGAGCAAAAGAGGCAATTGTATTCTGTCAGTTCAGTTCAGTTCAGTTGCTCAGTCGTGTCCGACTCTTTGCGACACGAAAGAGGCCTCCCTATCCATCACCAACTGCCGGGGTCTACACAAACCCATGTCCGTGAGTCAGTGATGCCATCCAACCATCTCATCCTGTCATCCCCTTTTCCTCCTGCCCTCAATCTTTCCCAGCATCAGGGTCTTTTCAAATGATTTAGCTCTTCGCATCAGGTGGCCAAAGTATTGGAGCTTCAGCTACAACATCAGTCATTCCAATAAACACCCAGGACTGATCTCCTTTAGGATGAACTGGCTAAATCTCCTTGCAGTCCAAGGGCCTCTCAAGTGTCTTCTCCAACACCACAGTTCAAAAGCATCAATTCTTCTGCGCTCAGATTTCTTCACAGTCCAACTCTCACATCCATATACGACTACTGGAAAAACCATTGCCTTGACTAGACGGACTTTTGTTGGCCAAGTAATCTCTCTGCTTTTTAATATGCTGTCTAGACGGGTTCCAAATAGGAAAAGGAGCATGTCAAGGCTGTGTATTGTTGCCCNCATCAATTCTTCTGCGCTCAGATTTCTTCACAGTCCAACTCTCACATCCATATACGACTACTGGAAAAACCATTGCCTTGACTAGACGGACTTTTGTTGGCCAAGTAATCTCTCTGCTTTTTAATATGCTGTCTAGACGGGTTCCAAATAGGAAAAGGAGCATGTCAAGGCTGTGTATTGTTGCCCTGCTTATTTAACTTATATGCAGAGTACATTATGAAAAACGCTGGGCTGGAAGCACAAGCTGGAATCTAGATTGCCGGGAGAAATATCAATCATCTCAGATATGTAGATGACACCACCCTTATGGCAGAAAGTGAAGAGGAACAAAAAAGCCTTTTAATGAAAATGAAAGAGGAGAGTGAAAAAGTTGGCTTAAAGCTCAACNGTTGTCTGAAATTAAATGAAAATAGACAAGTGAGAAAAATAAGTAAAAAGCTACAGAACTGAAACTGGAATGATTTAATTACTCTACCACAAAATGGCGTGATCTTCAGATCCTAGTGTATGGAATAAGTGACTTTCTCAGCAAACAGATACAGTTTATTATCAAAAGTACACAAAGGATTCCTCTGTTCACCTACCTGGTGCTCTGCCAGGTAAAATTAGTCCCTATCACAGACAGGAACTATAAAAAATATATGAAGACCAAAAACTTAATCAGAGGGTAGGAATGTGAAATTGATTTGTTTTCATATTCCTGCTATTGGTATGATTTTAATTCTAACACTGATTTTAAAAATGCAAAGTCATCAATCCTATAACAGTAATTTATGAGATTTACCAAGTGTCAGATATATATTACCAGAACTACAAAAGTCATCTTTGACTGTCTGTAGAGTAACTAAATCTTGATCAAGAATCTACGTTGTTTTCACTGATCTCAAGAAGTCTTCGTTGTTATTCAAGTTTTACTTCAAAGAATTCAGACATTTATGTCTGGCACACACCATATGCCATATACAGTTGTTTCTACAATGGCCAAGTATTTTTACAGGTCAGGTCTTAAAATTTGGAGAAAGAAATCTCATCCTAGTAGCAGCATTCACTTACTCACTCAATTGCTCATTCATTCAGTAACTCAATGAATATTTCTCAGGGGGAGGAAGCAGCTATTTGAGAGAAGATGTACAGTGGCAGGTACTAATACATGGCAGCCCTCACTTCCACAAGATTTATCCCAGTTTTCTCTGTGGGAGCTGGAGGTTGCCTACAGTGTATACCCTAGTCACTTATTTTGTTTTCCTTTGCTTGAATTCTTATTTTGAGAAGTTTCTCAGTACTTTGTTCCTCTGTTATAGAGGACAAGAATCCTGGTAACCAGAATGAATGTTTATTGAAGATTAGTATATATATACCAGTTGCCAGGAGCATAGCAATGACTAATACAAGGGCCTTTTCATCAAAGACCTTGTAGTATAGCAGGGAGACAGAAAAATAAGCTTATAGTTAGATGGAACTATGTTTTCTCTGGGCTTCCCTGGTGGTGCAGTGGTAAAAAGTTCGCCTGCCAATGAAGGAGACGCAAGAGATATGGGTTTGATCTCTGGGTTGGGAAGATCCTCTGGAGAAGGAAATAGAAATCCACTCCAGTATTTTTGCCTGGAAAATCCTATGGACAGAGATGCCTGGAGGGCTACAGTCCAAGGGGTCCCAAAGAGTGGAACACGACTGAGCAACTGAGCACATCTACACAGTAACTGAACTGGGCTTCCTTGAGTCTGGTCTCCTCATCTGTGAAATAGAAACAGTAATTCTTAATCACAGGATTCTTCTGCAAAGTTTAAATTAAATAGATAGTAAATACATGTATTTATTTTACAAGTTAGACTTACTGTTATGGACCCAAGAGGTTTAATTCTCTCATCAGTTTATATTCACATCATAAAAAAAATTCATTTGGTTGTTTTCATTTATTTATTTATTTCATTGTTTTGGGGGCTGAATATGCGTGACATCCTGTGTGTTAGACCACACAGCCATTTCATTGCTGTTGAGCGCTTCAAAAATCTCAAGAGAAATTATATTGTTTACTTTGATATTAAAGTGAGCAAAAGAACTTAGTGGGTCTGAAAGTAAATGCATTTGTTATAGAGCTTCCCACACATTTCCTCTAGATATGGTAACTGTTATTTCTCTTCAGACTTAGAGGAAGACTTTTAAAGACAATCTGGATGCTGCTTTGCATGGACCACCTCTCTCCTGATTTTCCCAATTAGAAAATATTGACCTATACCAACACAGTCTCCTATGGGACATGTCCTCTAACTCTAAAACATATTTTCAGCTGGACACAGATGTGTTAACTGCGGTGAGTTAGGGCTAATCAGGAAGGATGGGAGTGTGAAACCATATGTGCCCATTTGATGAAAAAGTAGTAGGTTGAGAAGTGGGAAGAATGGGCTAGAGAAGAGGCCATAGGAAGAAGTCTAGACAGAGAGGTGGTATTTGATATTCAAGAACAGATTAATAAACAAGAGATGACATTACTATTCAGGGGAGACAATGGACTCCAGGAAGTTCCAGTCAGTAGAACTGGTTGTTCATCCATGTGGGCGGACAAAGCTCCTACATACAGGAGCTGACAATCGGGCACTATTCTAAGATGCCTATATTTTAAATTTCTATATAATATATTCTATAATTTTTAATTCTTAAAATTAAAGCTTAAAGGATTCTTTGAGAATATACATTAAGAAATATATGGACAGTATGTACCAAGAGGTGTTAAAGATCAATTATTTCTGGACTAAGTAAAATTCTTTAAAAAGAACTGTGAAAGTGAATTGACTTCAGGATAAATAATTCAGAGAGAATTAATGATGACAAGGAAAAAAATAGAGGGAAGCTAAAATAAATTTAAAGTTAAAATCATAACTTCTGTGAAATGCATAAACTAAACTTATGAGTTTAACAAAGTTTAAATCTCCAAACACTTTAGATTATAAATAATAATTAATATATAATTACTGATAAAAATGAGTAAGAAAGCACTGTTTGTTGTTCAGTTGCTAAGTCACGTCTGACTCTTTACAACCCCATCGACTGCAGCATGCCAGTTCTTCACTATCTCCCGAAGTTTGCTCAAAGTCACGTCCATTAAGTTGGTGATGTCATCCAACCATCTCATCCTCTGTTGCCTCCTACTCCTCCTGTGCTGAATCTTTCCCAGCATCAGGGTCTTTTCCAATGAGCTGGCTCTTTGTATCAGGTCCCTATGTATTGGTGTTTCAGAAAGTACTTACACATTTGCAAAGAAAATTTCTTGTTAATCCATTCAACTAACAGATCTCTCATACATTTTATTCAACACAGATGTCCATGTTCTGTACCACACGAGCCCCTTACTCTGACCACATAAATCAATCACCCTTGACCACAGGTGCATGTGTGAGCCAGGTGCATCTCCTGCTCCAAAAACAGTGAATCTGTATTCTTTTCAGTGACTTAGGAGGTGCTCCTGCAAAAGGCACCACAGAATCAGAATATACTGTGCATATATGCTTGGCAGAACCATGTAGATTCTTTCTGTGAAGAAATATAACTGTGACACACAAAGAGAAAGTATGTATTTGATGATGGTGTATAGTGAGACAGAAGCTAAAGAGACACAGAGAATAAGAAAAGAAGCAGAAGTCACGAGACAGCAGAAGATGCAAGGAAGCAGGAGCTGTAAGAAAACAGAATCTCATTGATGTGTAGAACTGGAGTGAGGTAACTGGTCGAAAGAGGCAGGAGAAATATTAGCAGAAACATAGAGTAGATGTGTCTGGGTAATACTGAAGCATTCTAGAAAAACGAAATAAAATACATCTGCTGCTGAGATTAATCAAGCAGTTGCAGATGCCAAAAGTGTTATGTGTTTTCAGATGACATTCTAGGCTCTGTGAAGCTCAGCCTTTCCTCTATTCCCATAGCCTGGCTTTGTGGTGAAAACTCCTTTCTCTCTTATTTTCTCATGCACTGTTCTTTGAACCCCCACTGCCTAAAATATCTAAAAATAATTGAACCTAGTACACCATGGAAAGGAGTTTGGATTTTAATCTAAAACAGTAGTCATAAAAGGGACTGACATTTTCATTTCAGAGAGAAGCCCCTGGGATCATTGTGGAAATATGCTGGAAATGCACAAGAGGCAGGATTACATTTTGGAAAGTGTTTTGAATCATTGAAAGATTATGATGGGGTGATTGATGAACTGGGAAGTTATGGAAGAGGATGAATGAACAGAATTTAACTCAGCTTAGGTGTAGTAAGTGAGGGAACAGGATTAGGCAAGTTTGATTCTTAGTTTCCTAGTCTGGGTAACCAGATGGATGGTATTGCCTTTCGCTGAGAATGGTGATGTATGAAAAGGATCAGTGCCTTTCTGGGGCAGAGTATTAGGTGCCAATGAAACTTCCAGGTAAAGATGTCAAGTAGGAGGTGGAGTGTTCATATCTAGATCTCACACAAGAGCTCTGGAGTTATAAATTTGGAAAATAAGGGCTGGATATCATGAGTTTCAGAGAGATCTAAATAACAATTTCTTGGTTTATTTCCATAACACCAACTTTAGGAACACACTTGGACTAGACTGTGTTACCCTAGGGAAGCTGAGACTATCAGTTCAGTNGGGGACAGGAGGAGAAGGGGACGACAGAGGATGAGATGGCTGGATGGTATCACTGACTCGATGGATATGAGTCTGAGTGATCTCCGGGTTTTGGTGATGGACAGGGAGGCCTGGCATGCTGCAATTCATGGGGTCGCAAAGAGTCAGACACGACTGAGCGACTGAACTGGACTGAACTGATTATATGAGCTTTATCAGTAAAGTAATATTTCTGCTTTTTAATATGCTGTCTAATTTTTTCATAGCTTTTCTTCGAAAGAGCAAGTGTCTTAATTTCAAGGCTGCAGTCACCATCTGCAGTGATTTTGGAGCCCAAAACAAAGTTTCTGACTGTTTCTATTCTTTACCCATGTATTTGCCATGAAGTGATGGAATCAGATGTCATGATCTTAGTTTTTGAATGTTGAGTTTTAAGCCAACTTTTTCNAAGTGTCTTAATTTCAAGGCTGCAGTCACCATCTGCAGTGATTTTGGAGCCCAAAACAAAGTTTCTGACTGTTTCTATTCTTTACCCATGTATTTGCCATGAAGTGATGGAATCAGATGTCATGATCTTAGTTTTTGAATGTTGAGTTTTAAGCCAACTTTTTCACTCTCCTCTTTCACTTTCATCAAGAGGCTCTTTGGTTCCTCTTTGCTTTCTGCCATAAGGGTATTATTTGCATATCCGAGGTTGTTGGCATTTCTCCTGGAAATCTTGATTTCAGCTTGTGCTTCATCTGGTCTGGCTCTGAATATAAGTTAAATAAGCAAGGTTGCCAGGATCCAGCCCCGGTGGATCCAGGGTGATTCGAAGCGTGGATGGTGTCGGCATCTTAGAAAGAAGTATTTATTTATTAATAGAAGATTAGATTAGGAAGAAATAGTGTAGTAGGANTTTCTTAAGATGCCATTTTATGTCTCAAACTTTTTAAAGATGTTACTCAATTTCTTTTCCCATTTCTGAAATAAGATAGTTAAAGCAGTTAACTGTTAAAGCAGTTATTTTACACTTATTCCTATTTAATGTAGTTTGGTATATACTTGCAATTTCATCATTAGAACTTGCCCAATAAAGTTTGAATTTTAGGCTTCTTAGGAACCTTAATTTTTCTGTACTTTGGTCTCATTATTCCCCAACAAACTCCATTTAGTAATTTTTTAATAAAGTAAGAAAATATTACCTACCCAATGATGAAAACCAGATGTGCTGCTTTTGGAAAGATGAATATTATGACAAGTTTTATTTCAGATAGTCAGTAGTTTGTTTTAATATCGATTTTCATTGTTTTCTCTATGTGATCTGTTGAAACTTATAAATACGAGTTTTAAAGAATATGGCTGTTTTAAGTATTTTTAAAGAAATAGGCTATTCTGATTACAAGGAAATGCTCTCATTTAAAAATGTCAAATCCTATTTTGTAATTTTAACAATAATTTATAGAACTGGCCATTCTCAGTTCTTATAATAACATATATAAGTAGTGATTCCTCTGTAATCATAATCCTTTGTGGGCTAGCTTGGAGATTGAACTGCCATTTATTACATTATTTCTATTGGAAAATGCACTCAGAGCTCCACATGGTAATTTACAAAGTTCTGAAACTCAATGCATTTCTAACCTAGGAACTTTCAGTAAATCTCATTAGCTTTTTTACTTGAACCTTGACTAAAAAGGTATTTAGTAATTGCACCTACTCTGTGAGGTTATCACAAAAGTAATTTTTGATGTGATTATCTCTGATACATAATTTTGTATATAGTACATGCTTCATGGATGCAAGAACTCTGACCCCTTAACCTGTGTCACTTCTAAGGGGATTCAGTCAGTTCAGTCACTCAGTCGTGTCCTTAGGACGGTTCTTTAGAAATTGAAAAATAACCTTAATTGTGTCACAAGTGTGAAACAAGACTGAAGTAATTAGCCTAATGGTGATGATTTTTTAGGAGCGAGGCTTGACTTTCCAGAAATATTTTGGTTGAATTCATTTTTCCCTGGTAATTTGATAGGGATGCATAATTTGGCTTTTGTTCTTAAAGAGAACTAGTGAGTTTTTAGTGTTATTTATTTTTGAGGGGGAGCAGTGGGTTGAGGTGTGTTTGGTTTTCTAGGTAGCCTTTCCAGGTATAAGAAGCTTTTCTATCTGTATACTGGTTTGCTGGTTAACATTCTCCTAATGTCTTCACAAACATTACCTGAAAAATTGTCATTTTGACCTATGTGGAAGCCTACTCAGGAACTTAATACGATACAGATATGACTGCATATGTACTTTGGAAGGGCTGTCTCCTTTTGCATTACTTTTTAAACAAGGCAGAATGAAGTGAGACATTCTTTGTTTAGACTTTAATAATTACTACCTTTTTAGCCATAGTGATTGGCTCTCCTTTTTTAACAATGAGCTGCATTTTTTTTAAGATTTCAAATCTGTTAGAAAAACAGAAGAGAAGAGTGTTGATAAAGGATAATATCTTACTGATATTTTTTTTCTTATCTTTGGACTTTCTACATAGTTTTTTCCATATTAATTGGTTTCATTTATAAAACAATTTGCATATTAAGTTATTTTTATAAGGGCTATGATTTGATTGTCATTTTATAGTAATTAGATAATAAAAGCAATAGTACTTTTTCCCTCATTTTTCTTAAATATGAATTTTCATGTTTCAGCAGTGTAACTTTTTTTAAAACATAAGTGTACTCGCTAATTTGTTCTGGAATATTTGTATAACTTTTTCTACTTTGTCTTAAAAACTACTTTAAGGCTTTGTAAAATCACTTCTATGTAATTGATATTCAGTGGCCCTCAGAGGCTATAAACTCTGAGGGTTTATGTTTTTAATGAATAAAACCTTTTTGGTCATTTCTGTTTGCACTACTCTGTGGAAACAAATAAGGGGAGTCTAACCGAGCCTAGAAGTGTGTTCAGAGTGAGTTTGTAATTCTTAAGCTGAGTCTTGATAGGATAAGCAGAAGGCAGTCAACAGAAGGAGGAGGTCATGCTAGGCAGAGGAAAATAGCATGTTTGTATCCCGTGTAAAAGAAATTTCATACCGAAGGTGATTGGGAGCCATTAAAGCTTTTTAAGATAGTAACATGATCAAATTTACATTTCCATTACCAGAGGGAAAAATTAGAGGGGATTGAGATTGACGTAAAGAGAGCAGATATTTTAGGGATGGTGGTCTGCATTGAGGTAACAGTAGGGGTTGACGGAAAGTTGCTTGCATTGTGGTAGATGTAGGTGAAAGACTGGGTGTGGATTAGAGAGCTTTAGCAAGTAAAATTAACATGTCATAGTGACGTTTTTTATGAGGAAGAAAGAGGAATCAGTGATGCCTCCCAGATTTCTGGCTTAGGAAATGAAATCACTAAGAGGAGGAAATGTTTTTGGGAAAAAGGAGTAGTGATGAATATTTATTTTAAGCTGATGTGTGACATCCAGGTGGAACTGATCAGTAGGTGTTTGAAAATGATGGTTTGGCACTTAACAAGGAGGTCTCAATTTTAGATTTAGGAGTATCGGTTATACATGTTAGTAGAAACCATAAGAATAGAAAAAATGGTCCAGGAAGAGTGTACAGAATGAGCATATCAGGGCTAAGGAAGGAACTCTGAAAGTAAGAGCATTAAAAGGGAAAGAGCCAGCTGGGATGACTAAGGTTAAGGGTATGGGAGAGAAAGGAGGTACTTGGTGAGAGCAAGATTCCCGAGAAAGCTGGAGTGGCAAGTGCTGAAGTGTATGAACTGGCTTTCAATCTGAGAAGGGACACATTATTTTCTAATAGAGGAAGGTAAGGAGAAAAAAATGGATTTGAACATGATGAATTTGAATGAGGGACATAGTGCAGGGATAGAAAGTTGTGGACAGTTTGGCCTACAGCCTGTTTTCTTGGTAAGATAGGAAACAAGCTCGTTGCTAGGAGTAGTTAGTGGTGAAAGAAGGGATGGGTAGGAAGTTGGAGTGGAGTAGTGGATCATGTTGTAGAAGTGGAGGAGAAATTGACTTGGAACACTTCAAAGTCTTGGCAGGAAGAGTAGTTGAAATGATGATGGATCGTGAGATGTAGGTTGGATTCCCAAAGAAGGCAATCCAAGACAACTTGGATTGGAAGATGGAAAGGTTAAGGAACTAGCAGCTATTTAATTGAATTGGTCCAATTTAATTCAAGAGCAGTGGCATTGGGGAGTGAGAGAGCTAGAAGGATAAAGACAGATGGGACAAAAGGGGGGCTATTGGATTTCAGATTGCTAAGTAGTGCTGCACTAAAGGGTAATGAAATCCAAGAAGTGGGTGACAGAAGAGGAAAGGGAGTGAAGGTCAGTGACTTGAGATGGTCACAATTAGGATTGGGATGGATTTTTGTCTCTTTCTTTTTTTAATGAAGTGGAATCAGTGAAGGTGTATATAATAAAATACAAATAGTCTTCCCAGGTTATGTACTTTATGCTTCCTATACATTTAAGTTTTGTTTGGTAGGGGATTTTTGCCTAAAAAAGCAAAGGTTGTTGTGGCAAAGTTCCTCAGTGTCGCTGGTGTTTATATGCATCAGTTGACTGAGTGGGGCCCTTTGGTGAAAGAGATGCCCTCTGTTTACCGTGACAGGATTCTCTTTATAACTGGATGTTTGGGGACTGAGGCCCAAGTCAGGTGGCTCTTCTGATAGGGTGAAGATCTTATTTTCAGGACCTTATGGCAGTGAATAATGAGGGCTAGATCATGCTTTCATGCTTAATTGGGAACTGTTTTCCTTTAATATCTTACATCATACTATAGGTTTTTTTCTGTTGACATAGGTCAGAGAAATTTGTTTATGGTGCAACCAGTTGTGTTCTTCTCATTAACATGAAGAATAAATCCATGTTTTATTTAGTTTTCATAATTTATTTTCAAAAGTGTCAACACTACTCAGAACAGTGTGACAAGTGTGGTAGGGAGTTATAAATCATTTAGTCAAGACTTTCCTTTATAATACAATTCTGTATAGTTGTGCAGACATGCTAGTGATCTTTGATTTTTGACTCTGCTCTTTCCTTTTTATGTTCCTATTGACTTTATTCCAGGAAAGGCACATTAAACTCTAGGGTCTATTATTTTTTTTTTCTGATAAATATTTTAGATGCTAGCTTTGAGAGTAGTATAAGCAGTAACATTTTCACTAAGACATCTAGGAAAATTTTACAAGCTTACTACAATATTCTAAGAGTGTTTTATAGTGAAAGCTTTTTAAAAAGCTTTTGATTAGTCCATGACATGTTTTATTTATTTCTGAAAGTACCATAACCAGTGAAATTTATTGTTAAAGTGTAAAGCGTATAGCTTATTTTTTTTAACTAAGATTTTGACAGTTGTATTTTTGCTTTCATGAAATTGAATAGAGAGTCAAGGTCAATGAAAACATAGTTTAGTCAAAAAACAATGTATTATATTGTTAGCACTAGGCTTTGGTGATGTGGAAGACATAAAAGACAGTGTTTGAGGCTAATAAACCAAAAAGGAAGACAGTCTCCAAAACTGGAAATATTTTCTTTCTTTTTTTTTCTTTTATATAGTAGTAGTATTTGGGGGCTTCCCTTGTGGCTCAGTTGGTAAAGAATACACCTGCAATGTGGGAGACCTGGGTTCGATCCCTGGGTTGGGAAGTTCCCCTGGGGAAGGGAAAGGCTACCCAGGCCAGTATTCTGGCCTAGAGAAATCCATGGTCCATGGGTCACAAAGAGTCGGATAGAACTGAACAACTTTCACTCACTTAGTAGTAGTTAGACTACTAAGTTGGAGAAGGCAGTGACACCCCACTCCAGGAGTCTTGCCTGGAAAATCCCATGGACGTAGGGGCCTGGTAAGGCTACAGTCCATGGGGTCGCAAAGAGTTGGACACGACTTTTCACTTTCAGGCATTGGAGAAGGAAATGGCAACCCACTCTAGTGTTCTTGCCTGGAGAATCCCAGAGACGGCAGAGCCTGGTGGGCTGCCGTCTATGGGGTTGCACAGAGTTGGACACGACTGAAGTGACTTAGCAGCAGCAGTAGTAGTAAGACTCTTTGCGACCTCATGGACTGGAGTCTGCCAGGTCCTCTGTTCATGGAATTCTCCAGGCAAGAATACTGGAATGGGTTGCCATGCCCTTCTCCAGGGGATCTTTTCTACCCAGGGATTGAACCTGGATCTCCTGCATTGCAATCATATTAATTACTGTATGAGCCACCAGAGAAGTTCTATTTTCCACCATGTACAAAATAGAATGTTTTGTTGCCAGGATCCAGCCCCGGTGGATCCAGGGTGATTCGAAGGGGAGACGGATAGGCGAGGAAAAACTTATTTATTCAGAAATATAAGATTAGATTAGATTAGGAAATAATAGTATAGTAGGAGAATTAAGTGAAGAAAAGAGGCTGAGTAACGTGGTTTACGGGGAAAACCAATAAAACCTCCAGACAAGAGGTTTGTACCATCTACGTTGGGCCACCGGCGCCCACTTGAATCTCTTGGGCTCTCTTTCACGTGGATCTTAGAAGCCAGGATAACTAAGTAGACATGGCGAACCTCCACGCCCTAGATGGGAAGTCAGCCAGAAATTAGAGTAAAGGGAGAGAGAGAAAGAGACACGGGGGAAACCAGTGCTCCCAATAACTGCCTCCCGCCCCTGTTGTCCTTCAAGGGCTTTTATACCTTTTTGATTGTACATAGAGATCAAGGGGTAATACAAATTTATGCAGTGTTAACAGCCCAAACTCTTATCAAAAACCAGGCTTTTCTCTCTGCATACCTAGTTGTATACACAAGTCTTAGGTGATTTACATCATCTTCAGGCCAAAAGGGCCAATTAACATTTTATGGCTCTTTTCTGATAAGGGTTTGTTAACCAGAAGACTTATTTGTGTTAAAAGTGTTGTTCTTCCCAAAGTCTGGTGCCATTCTCAGAAAGCACTAAATAAAGTTACATTCTTACATAGCAATTTGTAACAAGAGGAGTACAGTGATTTATAACAAAGGAAAGGTAATTAACTGAAAAGTCTAGCATTGCTAACATCAAAACTACTATATATCTTTTCCCATATCCTGTTTACATTGATTAACAAATCTTCCTGGGTCCCCAAAAGACAAAGAATAAGGAGGTCTGGCAGCAGTCATTGAATCAACAGTGAAATCCTGTCATCGGTATGTTTTTTAGCTCTTAAAAAGTAGCTTTAAGATACTTCAAGCTTTGTGCCCCTTGCAGTTGGGGGCTATAAGCAATTTACAAGCTGTAAAAGGTCTGGGGAACCTGTTAGGCAAATGAGAGCATTTTAAGTTAGAGCATTATCAGAGGGGGTTGAGCTGAAACACTCCTTTCAAATGCAGAAGACTAAAGCCTTGAATTAACCTTTTCCAGAGAATGTCAGAAGAATTAGAAAAAAGTACAATGTCAGGCAGATTCTTATTTTCTAGGTACATGCTCAGGAAATGCCAGGGGGAAACACTGAGACTCGAATCATCCTTGCCCATCGAGTCTGCCACATGACTATGTCACGGGTGGGAATCCTCATGCTGGCTCCTGGCAGCAGGCATATTCGGATTTCCTTATTTTTGGGGGTGTAGATGCTCAGGGAAACTCGGGGGGAATCTCTGAAATCCGAATCGCCCTGCCCATCGGATTTCTGCCATGTGACCGTTTCACGGGTGGGATTCCCACGCTGGCTCCTGGCATTTTGTTATTACTCTTAAAATTTAATAGAAGTTAGTTTCTAAAGTATAAAGCATGGCAGGAAGTACAAAAATCAATGAGAAACTGCCTTTATCTTCTTTAAGTTAACTCAGAATTGAGTAAAATATCGTCTTTCTAGTAGGGTTGCATCCATGGACTCTATTGCAACATGGCATTTCAGTTTTACAGGTATAGGGAAACTATGGCTTGGAAAGGTCAGTAACTTGCAAAAGGTGTGCGTGCGTATCAGTCACTCAGTTATGTCCAACTCCTTGCGACCCTATGGACTATAGCCCACTAGGCTCCTCTGTCCATGGAATTCTCCAGGCAAGAACGTCGCAGTGGATTGCCATTTCCTTTTCCAAGGGATCTTCCCGACCCAGGGATTGATCCGTGGTCTCTTGCATTGCAGGCAGATTCTTAAATGTCTGAGCCACCAGAGAAGCCCTACAAAGGATAGTGAAGCTAGAAAGTGAAAGAACTGGGACATGAATCCACATGTGCATCCATTTCTTATGTCTTCATCTCCTCATGTTGCAGTCTTTAAAGCATACTTGTTTCTATCACCTTTCCCATGTATCTGCCTTGCTTCNTCTTGCATTGCAGGCAGATTCTTAAATGTCTGAGCCACCAGAGAAGCCCTACAAAGGATAGTGAAGCTAGAAAGTGAAAGAACTGGGACATGAATCCACATGTGCATCCATTTCTTATGTCTTCATCTCCTCATGTTGCAGTGTTTAAAGCATACTTGTTTCTATCACCTTTCCCATGTATCTGCCTTGCTTCATCATTTGTTACTGTTTGTCATTCTTGCTTTGACTTCTGTAACACTCTACTTTCCTATTTCTCCCTCCTCTCAGTATTCCTTCTCTTCTTCTTTACACATGAGTGTATCCCAAGCTCTGTCTGGAGGCCTCTCTATCTGTGCTCATCTCTTTTGCACTTGCATCTACTCCCGTTGTCTCTGGCCTTATTTCAGAGCTGATGGCTCCTAAATCTGCTTCGTTATCTCTGCTCTCTTTACTGAGCTTAGACTTGTGCTTCCAACTGTCTGTTAACACATTATTAATCAGGGGATTTTTGCAGAACCTAATACCTGTAACTGGCGGTTTGTTGTGCAAGTGAATATTGAAACACTTGGTCAGTAACATTCAGGTAGCAAAAGACTATTAATAATGTCTCTGGCCAATAAGTTGTTAAACATATCTACCGGAGTATCTTTCACATACTTCAGATAGAACTTCTGGTAATTGAACTTATTTTTCTTAAAACTTGTCCTATCCCCAAATTTCACTTGTTTTGTTAGTGGAATTTATTATTCTTGCTTACTCTAGTTGTATTTGGCTGTCTTCTCTTCCTCAGCTCTTTATGCTGTATCCGTTGTCAGATGTTTCTTCCACTTTTGTAATTTCTAACGTATCTCTCCTCTTTTCTGTTGTTTTAGCTATTATTCTAGCTCCCAGGTATTCAGTCTTATGCCTGGCCTTTGGTATTCATTAATGGCACAAAAGACCATCCTGTATGTTACCACGAGATTAATGTACTTAAACAACTCAGAAATCCTTAACGGCTACTTTGTACATACAGAACTCTCCAGTATAACATTTAAGACCTTCTTGATCTTCCCATCCTTCCTTCATCACCTCAACTTTTCCTCAAATCCCTTTATACTTAAGCCAGACTCTGTTGCTTGCTCTACATTTTCCAAATATGCTCTACTCCTTCCCTCTTCCATGATGTGGCTTTTGGTAGCTTTTTTTCCCCTTTTGCTGGCCTAAAATAATCTCCTTCCATCTTTTAAAAGTTAAAATCCTACCCTTAATTTAACCCATGTTCCTTGTTCATTTGTTACGTGAATGAACCAGCTTTAGAGATAATGTTCTCATTTCATCCTTCATTTACTCATTCCTTTATTCTTTCATTTGTTCATAAAGTAATTTTTGAAAACCTGCTCTGTGCCATGTACTAGCTGGTTGCTGGTCAGGAATAGTTGCAGCTCCTGCCCAGGGGTTTCAAGCTGACATGTTTTTTTAACCTTCATTGAAACTTACTTTATGTTATTTCCTTATAACTCTTATGTTTTTACCTTTTGCTATGGTATTTTCTTTTCTGTTATTCCTTAAGGAATAACTCCTTAAGGAGTGTCAGTTTTGCATCTTGTTTATTCTTCTGTCTGTCATGCTGCTGCTAAGTCACTTCAGTCGTGTCCGACTCGTCGCGACTCCGTGGNTTCATTGAAACTTACTTTATGTTATTTCCTTATAACTCTTATGTTTTTACCTTTTGCTATGGTATTTTCTTTTCTGTTATTCCTTAAGGAATAACTCCTTAAGGAGTGTCAGTTTTGCATCTTGTTTATTCTTCTGTCTGTCATGCTGCTGCTAAGTCACTTCAGTCGTGTCCGACTCGTCGCGACTCCGTGGGCAGCAGCCTATCAGGCTCCTCCATCCATGGGATATTCCAGGCAAGAGTACTGGAATGGGGTGCCATTGCCTTCTCCTCTGTCTGTCTTATAGTTCAAAGCATTTGTATATCTGAGAAGTACTGGTTAGATACTTGTTGGAGATTAAATTTTTAAAGAAGAAGAAAGGGATACTGTATATATAGGCATACCATATATATCAGTTCAGTTCAGTTGCTCAGTCATGTCCGACTCTTTGCAACCTCATGGACTGCAGCATGCCAGGCCTCCCTGTCCATCACCAACTCCCGGAGTTCACTCAGACTCACGTCCATTAAGTCAGTGATGCCATCCAGCCATCTCATCCTCTGTCATCCCCTTCTCCTCCTGCCTTCAGTTTTTCCCAGCATCAGGGTCTTTTCAGATGAGTTGGTTCTTCACATCAGATGGCCAAAGTATTGGAGTTTCAGCTTCAGCATCAGTCCTTCCAATGAGTATTCAAGGCTGATTTCCTTTGGGATAGACTGGTTGGATCCCCTTGCAGTCCAAGAGATTCTCAAGAGTCTTCTCCAACACCACAGTTGAGAAGCATCAATCCTTTGGCATTCAGCTTTCTTTATAGACCGGCTCTCACATCCACACATAACTACTGGAAAAATCATAGCTTTGACTAGACGGATCTTTGTTGGCAAAGTCATGTCTCTGCTTTTTAATAATGCTGTCTAGGTTGGTCATAGCTTTTCTTCCAANGTATGGCATAATGATAGGCATTAGTCATATGGGGAGATGAGTGAAATACGTGTTTTATCCTCACAGGGCTTACAGCTAGATTGGAGAAACAGACATGTCATAGGAGAAACAGAATAAACCATAGGTACAAACCATAGATGGCTCACAGAGATGGAAGGACTTTTTGATACTTGCCATAGATAAACAAGTTATGGAAGAAATTATTTCTGTCACTGCTCCTGGTGTCAGAATGAGAGACACCTGCACCATCTTCATGTTGTTAGCAGTGGTTTAATTTCAGCAAAGCATTATTTGTCACGTTAAATTAGTGTTCATTTTATTTGTGAATTTTTTGGCTTTATAATTTAAGTTATAAAAATAGGGAGTTTATTTTTAATTTATTAATAGTTATACCTATTTAAATTTGTCAGCAACTGGGTAGGTCCATGAGACTTACTTTTTTTTCCTTTTGAAAGATGTCCTTACACTACTCAGTTTTCAGAGATACCACCAGACGTGGATTCGGGGGGCCATTGAAGAGTGAGACAATTGAGGATGGATGGAGGACAAGGTTTTAAGTGGAGGAATTTCTTACTTTAGATAGATAACAAGAAGTTGAACTGAGGTGTAGAAATGACATCTGAGAAGAAAAAAAGCACAAGATATGTTCACTACGCAGCCTTTGTGGCTGATTATATTTGTGGACTCAGGGAGAAACCGCAGATACCTGGTCAGTGACTGCATGGTTGCTGCTGCTGTTCACAGAAGCAGAGATTATAGGGAGAAGACACCGGCTTTTCTGAGGCTAGGGTGGAAGTCGCAGATGTGCGTATGAGGTGGTAACATCTTTGAATATCTTGAATTTAAGGTGCCTTTAAAAAATATAGGGTAATAAATCCTTTAGTTTAGGAGACAGTTAAGGAAAAGGAATATAATTTAGGATTCTTTAGTATTCAGAAAGTAACTGAAACTATAGGATTGAGATTGCCCAGGAAGAGTTTATTGAGAAGTCAGGCCAAGGATATTCTGTGTTGTCTTGAAAGAGGAGTCAGCGTTTCAGCATTCTATCTTATCTTTTCTGTAATGCTTGCTTCTATATTCAGAGTCCTTGGTGGGTGTGTCTCTTTGGGTCAGCAAAGAATTTTTTGAAAGAGAAAAAAATATTTCTTGAGAGACATTAATTTTAAGATTAACAAATATTAAATGCTGCAGTGTATTTAATACTTTTGGCTTTGTTACCCAATTCATAGATTGCCCTTGGGGAATAGAGATTTTAGACTACCCACCATAACCTGTATCATCCCTATTAAACGCTACAGAACTGGGACTTTGTATTTTTTTTTTTTTAATGAGGGCCAGTTCAGGAAAATAACTATATTTACAGTTGAGTAGTTCCCCTATGGATGTATAAGTATCTAATCTATAAGTGTCTAATCAGAGTAGGGGTTACTTTTATAGCAAGAAGTTAAAGATTCTTCTTCACACAGACAGTCTTTGATAAATAGAAGGAAATCTGAGTGTGAATACTTCCATTTATACAGGGCACTCTTGAAGATGTCCACTAGGCTGAGGTATGAAGTAGCAGTGCATGAGGTGAGGGGGCCGTGATATACAAGTGTTGTCAATAAACATTGGTAATGAAACTTTCCAGCAACACAGGGTGCCAGTGAGAATAGGGTGGTGGTACAGTTTCAAAGTTTCACAATAGAAAGGTGGATGAAAAAAATTAGGAGCTGTGAGATAGGTCCAGTTATATCTGAGTTAATAAACAGTCCTTTTGATGATTTCTTGAGTTTATATACCTTTAAAACACTTGTTACTTTGGAACTAAAGGAAAAACACTCATTGTTTTCCTTATTGTATGAATGTATAAAAATATTTGTTAAACATATATTATAATTTAGTTATTTATACTTGTTTATGATTCATACATGGGTCAGTTCTTATTTATTTGAGGAGATCAAAATAGTGTCTGGCAAATCTGAAATCTGTTACTGACATGTAGCATCCAGTATGCTACAGGACTGATTTTGGAAACTGACTAGAATTCAGAAAGTTAGAACAGATTACATTTTATGATGATTTATTTTGATATCTGTTGATTGAAGTAGAATGAAGGGTTGAATTTGAGCATGGGCACGGTACAGAGGGCCATAGTAAGGAGGGAGAGAGTTTGAACATTTGAAATGTTGTTGGAAGAAATTTCAGTGACCATAGATTAATTTCAGTTGACTTAGTAAGAAAATTACTTAAGACGTTTAAAGTGGGGTGTATGAATATAACAAAGTATACATAATAATATCAGTGTTACTGAATTTTTATAGTAGTAGGTTTGTTTTGGTTTGTACATCTTCATACTAGATCCAGAATCTGACCACTCCTTACCATCTCAGTCATTATCACCTCAGGCCTATCCATCATCATCTTTTGCTTATATTATTACAGTAGCCTCTTAAATGTTGCCCCATGTTGGGATCACCTGAAGATTTTTTAAAATGCCAATGCGTAACTCACACTGGCAGTCATTCTGATGTAATTTTTGGAATGGTTTGCAACCTGGAGAAGGCAATGGCACTCCACTCCAGTACTCTTGCCTGGAAAATCCCATGGATGGAGAAGCCTGGTAGGCTGCAGTCCCTGGGGTCGCTAAGAGTCGGACACGACTGAGCGACTTCACTTTCACTTTTCACTTTCATGCATTGGAGAAGGAACTGGCAACCCACTCCAGTGTTCTTGCCTGGAGAATCCCAGGGACGGGGGAGCCTGGTGGGCTGCCGTCTATGGGGTCACACAGAGTTGGACACGACTGAAGTGACTTAGCAGCGGTAGCAGCAACAATCTGGACTTCATGATTTTTTTTAAAGCATCTGGTGTTCTAATATACACTGCCCCTAGATAATCAGAAAATCAATAATCTTTCCATGAAGTAATTTATTTTGACTACATTTTTCTGCTAGTAGCCATGTGCATTTAATTCGAAACATTTCCATTTCTTAAAGTTTCTTAAAGTCCTAGATATCCATTAGGCTTCTTAATTGTAAGCAATGGTAACTAACTTGGGCTGATGTAAGTGGAAATGAAGTTTACTGATAGAACGTTGAGGGGCTCGTAGAATTGATAGAAGACTGGATGAAGCCAACCTTAGAAAGTACAGGAATGAGAGGAGGCTGAACAGCTAAGAACCACTGCAAAACTCATTGCCATTGAGACCATTACTACTGTCTCTGCTGAACAGTGAAGTTGGAAATTCTCTAGTCACATATAAGGGCTTCAGGTGCTTGGAATTCCACAAAATGACAAAGGTATACATTGTATAGCCTACAATGTGTCGTTTATTTTATGCATCAACCCACTGCTGCTCAACCTAATAACCTATAGGATGCTGAGTTCTTCCATAATTATTTTAAAAACTTCAGTGCCTTCTACTACTTGTTCTTTAGTAAACATTAAGAGATAACAGAATAAATGAACAAGTAGCAAGCAAGTTAATAGGAAGACTTGAATATAATATATGAATACTTGTGTATTATTTTTGGAGGTATAGTCACCAGTTTAAGTATGAAATAGGCATGTTTCTTAATAGTAAAAATTTCCTGAGTTTCTATACTGGAAGTTATATAGCAATATTGTATGTTAGCAGTGTCCAGTAGAAGTATAATGTGGGCAACATATGCAGTCCATGTGTGTAATTTTAAATTGCATTTAAAAAGTAAAAAGAAACATTTAGTTTTAATAATCTATAATGTTTAACACAACTCAGTTCGAGTGGCCACATATAAAGTGCTTAGTAGTCATATGTGCATGTTTAATTGCTAGTTGTGTCTGACTCTTGGCGACCCCATAGACAGTAGCCTGCCAGGCTCTCCTGTCCCATGGATTTTCCAGGCAAGAGTACTGGACTGGGTCACCATTTCCTTCTCCAGGGCATCCTTCCAACCCTGAGATCGAACTCTCGTCTCCTGCATTGGCAGGTGAATTCTTTACCGCTGAACCACGGGGAAGCCTAGTCACATGTAGCCAGTGACTACCATATTGGACAGCACAGTCCTGTGGGATAGTGTAAAATGCCATATGACTGTCAGATACTGCCAGCTCAACTTAATTATGCTGAAATGATTTAGACACCTTATGAAAACTGAATGTTTAAAAAAGCACAACCTAAAAGTAATGACAGGGTTCTTGGTTGTTCCTTCTCTTCTAATTCAAAGCGGTTTTACTTGAGTTTTCAGTGTTTTACAAATTTTTTTTTATGGTTGAGAGAGAAGTGTGAAATGGGAAAGAGAAAACCTATTTTTTTCATTAGTCTTTGATTTTATTATTTTTTATTTTCTGAAGATTTAAGTGTGAGGATTTAGGGTATTTCAGATGCAATTGAAGGCATAGAAAGACAACATGCTTTTGCAGTGCAGAGTTTGCATGAGAATAATCAAGTTAATCATACTTTATTACATTTAGTGTATGTTTCACTACTAGACTTTAGTATCTGAAGTTTGTAAAATAAAAAAGATAGTAGTGACTGACTCTGTGCTTGAGATTGTATCATACATGATTTCTTTCCCCTAGATAATTCATGTCATTAGTAAGTTTTATGTTCTAATTATTTTTATTCTTGCAGGCTGCTGAATCAGGAATAATAAAAGTTAAAACAATAGCTGCACGAAACACCGAAATTTTGGCAGGTAATTTTTTGCATTAAAAATTCAACAATTAATGAAAGTTTGACTAATGGTAAAAGTAGACTCTTAAAACCCATCAGGTTTTTTTTTTTTTTTTTATAGCATCTCTTTCTTATGCTCCAGCTTGCTATCCATAATGATAAAGAACATGCAAAAGTCCCTAATTTATGAACTAATTGGGTATCCCAGAGATGAATGCTATACTGTTCTCTGAAATGAGAAAGCTTAAAACTACGAACTCCTTAAAGGCAAAGATTTTTCATACTCATCTTTGTATTCTCCTCCTCCTCTTGTCAATCACCTAAGATACACCTTACCCATAAAAGGCATTCAATTAATATTTGTTGTATTGAAAGAAAGATTGGTTCTCAGACCACCTTCCCAGATCTCTTTTATCTTTGAAGTAAGCAGGGCGTTATATAGATGTAACATTTTTTGATTGATCCTAGTTTTGGGGGAGGAATTTTCAAAAGTTTCTCTCTGGCACCCTTTTGATAATCAGTCTGCCTCTTCTTTTTCTTCATGCCTTTCTGTTCTTGCCTCGATCATGCAAAGGCAGGAAACTGGCATTTTTGAGAATCTGTTACATATGAGGCATTTGTGCCACTTGATCTTATATAGGACAACCTTGTGAAGAAACATTCTTTTTTAATAGTAGAGCAGATTGAGATGCAGAGAGATTTAGTGGCCTAAGGTCGGTCACTTGGTAAGTGGTGGAATCAAATTCAAATCCCGGGCTGTGCGGAGCCCATATTCTTCCTGCTGCAGTGTGCTGCCATGGTACTGTGAGGTTTCCACACTAGCTCATCTCTTCCAAGTGCTTGTACTTAACTGTTGCTGCTTCACTGGTCCTTCACATGCACTTCCAGTTCCAGTGGTGCTGTTGTTCTCAGCTAGTTACAGGAGAAAAGCAGTCCTATTAAATTGATTTACACAAAGTCCAAATAGTGAAAAACCAATATAACTCTAGGTCTCTTTACACTTTTTAAAGAAGCATACCAGTAAATTCCTAAAGGGTAGAATTTTAAAGAATATTACAAAATGAAATGAAGATGTTTGGGGCTAGTTTAAGGGTGACAGATAAAGAGTGGATTTCATTTACCACCTTAGGGTTAGCCCTGCTAAGTTGCATCTGTTTCTCACACCTCCTCTGATTTTGAACATTCTGATGAAACACCAAAGAATTATATAATATTATTCACAGCATTGAATAATGCTCTGTGTGCTTACTGAGTAAAGGGGTAGAGTGAAGTGGTGGGTAAAGCCAAAGGTATGTGTGGTTGGACTGGGAGGATGGGCAAGTGGGTTTGGGAGACGCATGTTGGGCGGATTAGCTGCCATGAGGAAATTGTTTCAAGATAAATTATGGACATGGGTGTTTTTAAGTTGGAGATGTCATAGGCCAATTATATTAGACTGTCATTGCAAATATTTACTTTGGTTTCTGTCATTGCTGATATTATGGTAAGTCCTTAATTATTCTTCAGTAATAGAAATTTTCATTGAGTCTGTAGTTGATAAAAACTGTTCTCTTCAGAGGATCACTGTCTGTTACAGAGTTCTGTACCACATAAAATGTCAAATTCATACTAAGGACAAGTAAAATTTTTTTCTTAGTTACTATGAATTTAATATTTAAGTGGATTGTTAATTTCATTTTAATTCAGTTAGCTTTATTACAATCAGGTTAGAATAAATCCTTATGCACATACAGTTAATAATTCTTGCTTTAATATCCATAGTATCCAGAACCATGTACTCGCGGAGGTATATTAGCATTTAAACTTTTTCCTAGTGTTTTAGTCAAGTATTTACAGCAGTTGATTGATCAGTAAAAATTTATGATTTTAGACCACTGTCATCTCGAAAAATCATGGGCTCCAAAGAAAAAGGGAGGAGTTTAAATTAGTCAGTGTGTCATTTCTCAAGTACTTAATTCAGGGTATAGTTAATATTGAGAAAATTTTTTGGTAACTTTTTTTATTTCCTGAGAAATGTTCACTTCTCTAAAGACTATAGGTTACCACTTTTATGCTGTAATGGATGTTAAAGATATCAAACAACTGAAGAGTCTTAAATGATATGGGAAATATTCAGAAAATAAGAAAGGTTGCTATAAAAATTAGAACCCTTAGTTAGGGTTGCTTGTCAGAGGAAACAGTACTTAACACAGATTTTAACCAACTTGAGTTTTCTTAGATTTACTTTCCAAGGGAAGGTTATTTACATTATAGAATAAATCTTTGCTTTACATCTCCACTTCTTTTAAGCATCCTCCTTTAATGTTTATTTTTCTTTGTTTTCACTGCTGTCATGAATGCTGACATAAGTGGAATGCTATGCCAGGTAATGTCAGCATCAGTGCACATATACAGATCATTATCTCAACATTGCCTTTTCTTTAAAACTGCAAGTGAGAGATAGCAACATGAAGTTTTTCATTTACAAGGCCAAATGCCTTAATCTTACATTTGACTATCATATATTACAAATTGTTTTTATTATCCTAGCTTACAATAAATATACTTGAACTTGACTGAGAAGATTGGTGTTACACAGAAATTATATAAACAGAGAATCTGCTATTTGAATAAATATTAGAAATAAGGAAATCAGTGAAGTTGTGCAGTCTTTTAAAATTGTATATTTAACCTCTGACTCAAAACTGTAACAATTACATCCACCTAACACCGCTTTCAACTACTGTCAGTATATAGAGAACATTTTTACACAGATAATCATTATGTATGACTTGTGTTCTTCTGTCCTCACAGTTTCCCTCATTCTTTTCATATCTATACAGTCTTATTGCTAAAAATTCTCTAATTTCAGTAGCAATGAGTAAATATACTTTGGAATTTTTTTTCTGACATTAAAATGTTATTTATCTGCTGATTTTATTCAGTATATTCTGTTTTATCTATATATCTGTGATATTTTACAAGCATCCATAGAATATCCCATATAACATATTCTTAATAAATAATTATGTAAGAATCACTGGTGGAGATACAAAGATGGGTAATATAATTCACCTACAATCTATGTGTTAATGCAAGAACTATATTTGAAAAGTATGTTTGTACCATTTATTCTGTTTAGCTTACCTGCTCCTTCATTTACTTTTTGGAGCTCTTTGTCAGAAGTTTTCCCTTGAAGACATAACTTCTTGAGGTCAGGATCAATATTTTATTCTTCCTTACATTGCTGCTAGATGGCGCATTACATGGGAAATAGTAGTGAAGTGAAGTCCCTCAGTTGTGTCTGAACTCTTTGCAACCCCATGGACTGTAGCCCGCCAGGCTTCTCCATCCATGGAATTTTCCAGGGATGAGTACTGGAGTGGGTTGCCAAGCCCTCCTTAAATGTAGGGTGATAAATGAGTCACTCCAAAATGCAAGTAAGACTCTTTGAGTGTTGCCACTAGTACATTATCGACCTCTCTTTAATTTTACGTGTTATGATTGAGTACATGAATTTTGTCATATTTAGATCATGTCAGCCAGTTAACAGAGTAATGAAGGAGACAGATTCTAAGCAGAAAATTCTGAGGCTTATATGGTAAATGTCAGGTGGAAGTATAGATGGGCCTGTTATAAGAATATCAGGAGGACTCCTAATCCAACCCGAGACTATGAAGCTGAGTCTTGATGCTTGAAAAGGAATTATCCAGGCAAATAAGGTGTAGGAGTAATAAGTAAGGGAAGTTTCTTAAATGCATGAGGTATAAAACAGTTTGGTCTATTTGGGTACCTGTCCAACTACTGCCGTTGTGTGACTTCCTGAGTAACTTGATGGAAAGAGTTTGAATTAGGGAGGTGACCCTTTCATATAAGTATTTTTATACTCTGTACATTACTCTGACAGCAGTGTGAAAGGCATGTTTCAGTGCATCATCAGTATGGAAGGGGTCTGTTGGTAGACTGCTACTGTAACCCAGGATAGAAGATACGGGGGGGCTGTACTTTATTGCTTGCTAACAAATTGATCTAATGGATCGGAGAGCTTTCTGTGCCCCCTTTTTAAAAAAACATTTTAATTTTTATCCTGCCTTTATTATATCATACTTTTTTTGATACCATATTTTCTAATTTTTTAAATTGTTCCAAAATATTTCAGCAAGTGATTGTAACTTAGGTATGTTTCAGTATTTAGAATTATTTCTTTAAGATATATTTCTAAGAATGAAATTATTAAAAGATATGAACCTGTCCTTGGAAGTTTTTCATCACTGCTTTCTAAAAAGATAAAAGTTTATGCCTTTACCAACTATATGTGAATGTATTTTTATAGCATCCTTGTAAGATTGCTATTTTAAAAAATCTTTTCAGTCCTTGAACAAGCAAATGACTTCTCATTTTAATTGACATTTCTTTTTAATGTTGAACATTTTTCTCTGAATATATTATTTTTTCATTTTAGGTTTTTTTGGAGTTTTGTGTTTTCTTTATCAAATATTTGAGCTATTTATATAGCAAAAGAGGAATTTCTCATGTTTATATCATATTATCTGCATTATTTACTTAATTTTTTATCTGCTGCTGCTAAGTCGCTTTAGTCGTGTCTGACTCTGTGTGACCCCATAGACGGCAGCCCACCAGGCTCCCCCAGCCCTGGGATTCTCTAGGCACGAATGCTGGAGTGAGTTGCCATTTCCTTTTTCAAGGCACGAAAGTGAAAAGTGAAAGTGAAGTCGCTCAGTTGTATCCGACTCTTAGTGACCACATGGACTGAAGCCTGCCACGCTCCTCTGTCCATGGGATTTTCCAGGCAAAAGAGTACTGGAGTGGGGTGCCATTATCTTCTCCATAATTTTTTATCTAGATGCTTTTTATTTTTACATAATCTAACTTTTTTGATTTGTTGCTCTATACTTAAGTAGTCTTTGTCCTTCCATGTAGTTGATAGTAGCTTTTACTTTCTTCTTGTTTTTCTACGGTTTGATATTTTTCTTAATAATACAGAGTTACACGAGGACCTAGGTGTTTTTTCTTTAGCTGAATTACTGACTGTAGCAACATCATTTGTTGAATAATCCTTCTTTTACCTGTAATGTACTTTTACGATGACAGTGTTCATAATTTTATTTGTCCTCATATTGAATCATTTAAAATATTTTCAGACATTTTGAACCATTAAACTTTTTTTAGCGTTTGAAGTATCAGTTTTTCCCATAACTAGATTTTAAAGGTTTTGAGGATAGCAATCATGTCTCCATCACATTTTATTTCTTTCACAAGAGCTATAGTTTGTCATTTAATGACTGGTAACATTTTAAAAACCTTTTATTAACCCCTGTTAGTGTGATTCATAGTGGGGTACCCTAGTTTAATTCTTTTTTTCCAGGATAAAACCTGCAATTTTGCAGTGAAACTGCTCAGAGCAAGGAAACCCCTAGGATATGGGGACCTGCTGGATCTCTTTCAGGTGTGTGAAAGTGCATCATTTGATCTCACAGTTACACAATTTGGAAATAAACACAGAGTTTCAGTCTATTAAAGGAGTTGTGCTTCTGAAGGGACGTATGTAGAAACTAAACTTTTTCTTTTTTCCCTTCTCTCTACCCACTCCTCCTCACCCCCCGCCCCCAAGTTTTGATTAAAAACCATTGACCTTTTCCTCTTTTTTCCTCTAGATTAAAAAAAAAAAAATGGTTAAAGCAACATACACGTTGCTTTATATTTTTGCACAGCCTTTTCCTCAATGTGATCTCTAAACTGTAAACCTATAGGAAGGTTTTTATGTGAAGCCACCCTTATGATGTGTGTAATTAAAATTACTGTTTATAAAGAGAAAGCAGCAATTGCCCAGTTAGAAGAGTAGGATTAATTTATGATTAATGATTCTTAAGATCATTATGACATTTAGAAGAAGAGAAAAATAATTAGCAACTTTAAAAAAATGATCTTTATCTTCGTTGTGATCTAGATCTGGTAGATANAAGAGTAGTGAACCAGGGATTAGAAGACATGTTTTTGGATTCTGGTTTTGCCACCTACTTTTTGTGTCACTGGGTTCAGATCATGCCCTATAAATTCTGCGTATTATGATACTCAAATGAGAAACACATGTTAATGTCATGAAAATTTTAAATGCAACTTATTAGTATTGAAAACATATTTGTCTGAACAAGATTTAATAATTTGGAATGTTCTGCAGAGTTGCGGTGGCATCAGACTTCAGTGATTTTGGCACAGTTGAATATAGCAGGATATTTACTGCTTCAGAGTAGTATTTTTTGAGCTTTATTGTCATCTTTTAATCATTCATAAAAATGTTTTGTGACATTGTTATGGAAATTTTCTGTCTCTGGTTTTGAAGCAGAACTTTGATGCACAAGAAAGCAAGGAAATAATGCAAGGGAGCTGTTTTCTGGAAACACTGTTAATTGCCAGTCATATTTGCCATCTCTTAACTGTGATTTATGCTGGCATACTGAAGGATTTTACAGAGCATGTTGTAGGGAATAATAGTCTTTATTTGCCATACTATAAAGAAGCTTTGGGAGAAGAAAGAAGAGACTTTAAGTGATAAAATTAACATTAACACTAGCTTTACACTTTTAAAGGTGACTCTGGGTGACTTTCCCACAATTTTTTGAAAACTATGTTAAAACTCAAGTTTTGTGTGACTTTATTACAGGTTTTAACCTATTAAAATAATTGATGTATGCAATACATTTGAAAGCAAATACCAAACATATAAGTTTAATGTTCTTGTGACTTGGAATTTTATGTTATTTATTCAAATTCCCTGAGGATGACAGATGTGAAATGTCTTATTCATCTTTGTGTAGCTACCCACTAAGTGAGTGTGTACTGATTTAACTTCATTTTGTAAATTTAAATTATGTACAATTCAGTTTGTGCATTTTCTAATCTTTTACATTTTTGTTGCTATTTGAAGACTTCTGAAATAACTGGCTTGGTAGAAGGAGTTATTTTAAGATTTGGAATTATAGCATGCTCATCCAATTAATTTAAAGCAATACTTCAGTAATAAGAGTAGTAATGTTATTGTTTTTAATGGGTTTACTTCTTGAAGAAGAAATTAGAGCCAGTGATTTAAAGGCATGTGGTAGGGTTGATGTATATACTATTTTTAATTACTTTTGTGCTCTAGAATATGAGTTCTTATGCCTATTTTCCCTTCTACACTATTGAAGAAATAGTGTTACTCTGAGGCAAGATAGAACTGAGAAGTTGCCCTTAAAGAGTTTCTAGAAGATGGAGGAGAACCAAAGGACAGAGTGTCAGGAGAAAGGCATGGGAAAACTGTACTCAAGGAGGGTAGTTTAGGTATAGAGTCTGAAGAATTTTAACTCTTACTGCTTGATTTTTATTTTCATATTTATTTTATAGTAAGTGATTTTTATTAAGATTGTCATTACTGGTTGTAATTATGTGAAAATGTTCTTATTTATGAATTATGTTTAAATTTTTATTTTATATGTGTTCTAAATAAAGCATTGAAGGAGAACAGCTCAGAGGTTGTTCAGCCTTTTCTAATGGGTTGTGGAACCAAGGAACCAAAGATCACTCAACTATGTTTGGCTGCCATTCAGAGACTCATGTCCCATGAAGTGGTATCTGAGGTAATGTGAAGATTTTATCTGAACTGTACACCTACAAATCAGATCAGGAGTTTTCTGAAGGAGAGAATAAAACATACGTGGTATTTAATATAAATCAGTGCTTGAAGGTCATGGCTTCATTTTCAGAGGTTGCCAAATTGTCTCATTGTTAAGCACTCAGTATAGATGGGCTAAATTTTGTCAAATCTTTTGGAATCTAAGAAGTCATGCGTGCTCAGTTGCTTAGTCATATCCGGCTTTTCATGGCCCCATGGACTGTGGCCTGCCAGGCTTCTCTGCCCATGGAATTTTCCAGGCAAGAATACTTGAGTGGGTTGCCATTTTCTACTCTAGGGGATATTCCCAAACCCTCATCTCTTGTGTATCCTGCATTGGCAGGAGGATTCTTTACCACTTGTGCCACCATAGTTCTTTAATATAGATAATTTTGAGAACCAAGCAAATTTTCAATATCAGTGATGAAGAATATCATGAATTACTTTTTTAAAGGTAGGAGAGAAAATCATGACTATTTCCTGGATTGTCTGAAGTGTTGCTCATTAAGGGTATTCATATCTAACCTCATGATGGTAAAATAGGAAAAACATTGTATTACTATGAATCTGCATCCTGCTTGTCTGCTTAACTTTGTACTTCGTAGGGTACTTTTTTAATAGAAATGGTAAATTCTTTTGCCTTTGGTATAACATTCTAAACAGTATCGGATTTAATTGAGTTTGTAAATGTGTTGTTAATTTGAGTTGTATTTTTTTCTATAACTCATTTTCCCTCTTGTCAATGAAATAATATGTAAGAAACAGTAACAGACTCATAATTTGTACATGTTTATATTCATAAGTGTCCAAATGAAATATACCCCTATTATTCTAGAAATGAGCCTTGATTTTGGCAAGATATCAGAACTACATGTTGCTGTTTGCCTGTATTCAAATGGTACATTTTAAATCTTAAACCATTTTTTTGAGAAGAAAATTAATTGGTTGTAGTTCTTAAATTAGTTGAGAGACATGCATTTGGACCTATAGATTTAGAAACATGGGTTTTTGTTAATATGATCAAGAAATTCTCTCCAGGTAAGATTATATTTGCATACTTTTTCTTGCTTAGGGACCCAACATACCTATATTTATTTCTTGACAATAATTAAAATACTTGTTTTACAGACTGCAGCTGGAAATATAATTAACATGCTTTGGCAGCTAATGGAAAATAGTCTTGAAGAACTTAAGCTGCTTCAAACAGTTCTTGTTCTTTTAACAACCAATACAGTAGTTCATGATNACCCAACATACCTATATTTATTTCTTGACAATAATTAAAATACTTGTTTTACAGACTGCAGCTGGAAATATAATTAACATGCTTTGGCAGCTAATGGAAAATAGTCTTGAAGAACTTAAGCTGCTTCAAACAGTTCTTGTTCTTTTAACAACCAATACAGTAGTTCATGATGAGGCACTCTCTAAGGTAGGAACCTGTTTGTCCAAGTTCATTAAGTGCTTTGGGACAGTATTTGGATAAACTGACTGAAAGAGGAAAGCCTAGTGCTGTATGAACTAAAAGCAACTTTTCTGTAGCTATTGTGATAATGCACACTGCATGTTAAAAGCCTTCGGTGCCTTATTTTCAGACTGATTAAACAGGTGATTAAGCAGGCTCCCTTGGATATAGCTGACAGGCTTGGTTATGAACACAATATAGAAAAGAAAAGTAGCAGAAGAAAGGAGTAGAGAAAGAAGAAAAGGAAACAGTATTTGTTTCCAGGTATCAGTGTTGGTGACCTTGGGTGTTCCTGACAGCTCTCTCTTTCCCCCTTTCAAAGTAATTTCACATGTAAAAATGTATGTAAGCCAGATAACTTAAGTCTGCCCCTGAAGCAGCTGGAGAAGTGTCATTTTGGCATTAATACTAGATAAGGCTGCATGTATGAAAGCTCTTTCTCATTCCTACTCTCTTTGAAACATATAACAACTGTTATATTATTTGTTTCATCTTTAATTTTTTTTTTAAATTGTGAAGTATTTCCAAAGAACAGGAAGTACAGAGAGTAATGTAAAAATAGCTTCAATTAATAATTTATTATTTAGGGTAAAAGGTGCATTTCACATTGCCTTTGCTAATCTTATGTGTCTTTATATTTACTGAGAGTTTGAATTATTTAAAAATACTGAAGTTTTTGTAGCTTTATTCTATAAAAGAGTGAGACTTTAAGCGTAGGTGATTGAAACAGCAAAACAAATTATTTGCGGTTACATCAGATAAAGATAATAACCATATTCATCAACTTATTTCACACTAAATGAAACTTGTTTTTTCAGGCAATTGTTCTTTGTTTTCGGCTACATTTCACAAAAGATAATATTACAAACAATACAGCTGCTGCTACAGTGCGACAAGTTGTTACTGTTGTTTTTGAGAGGATGGTTGCTGAAGATGAACGACACAGAGGTAAAGTGATGAAAGTTGTGTTTCCTTTTGCCTGTGGGTGGCTCTGATGTCCATGATTATTCATTTAACGATTGTCCGCCATTGCCCTATGAACTTAGGCTACCTAATAATTAAAATACTTTAGAAAGTGTATTAGCGTCTTTATTACTGATAATGGAACCAGAAGGTAAATCTCTCACAGTTTTGTCACCCTAAGAAGTGGACCCTGCCTTCTCTATTTATTTCTAATATATTCAAAATTTTATGTTGAAGATGGTAATAGCACATTTTATACAAGGTGTTGCATTGTAAGTCTTTTTAGTCAGACATTACATATGATTATTTTGTGTTACATTTTAATTTTTGTAATTGAAATTTTAATTAGTTGCATTATATTTTGTGGCTATTCTATAATTTAATGAACTGCTTATGTTCTGTAGTTTAGTATTGTTCTGAGTGTCTTTCTACATATGTATTTCTATTTGAATTATTTCTTTAGAGTAAATTTTCAAAAGTGAGCTTCCCTCATGTGAATTTTTGTCTTTGCCTGTTAGTATATATTAATCGAGAATATTTATTAATGTAAAGCCTGCTCTTCATATTTTCATCAAATCCTTTTATTTGTAATTTTTAACATTTTCATGATTTGAAACATTTCCTAAAAACTTAGAAACATATTCTGTCTCAGAGCTTATGGATACTCTGTTTCTGTTATAATTTTTATAATATGATAAATTTTAAGTTTTTTTATTTGTTATCCTTATTAGATGAAAAGTAAAAATTTTCCACATGATTAGTTGAAAAAAATCATGAGCTTCTGTCAAGAACAGCCTCTCTATTTTATGGGGTCAAGAAACAAAAGATTAAACTTTTTTTTAAGTTTTTTTCACCCCTAAACTCTTGATAATATGCAGTCTTTCATATCATTTGGTGTTATTTTGGTAATATTGGTTAAAAAAAAAATAGCAATATTAGTAAATAATGATAGTTCTGCCTACTCTAATAATTACTTCACTTTATCTGAATTTAACCACTGGTCAAATTTTT
Source organism: Neotragus moschatus (assembly GCA_006410615.1). NCBI lineage: Eukaryota > Metazoa > Chordata > Mammalia > Artiodactyla > Bovidae > Neotragus > Neotragus moschatus. Next base: position 423,144 of record SJYA01000848.1, on the reverse strand, counting down.
CACATTCTGTTTCAGGCATTTTTCACTTATTTGTTTAAGATATTCCCACTAACTTTTGTCTCACTTTTCCAAGGGGAAATGCAGGTGGAATTCTAACAGTTTGAAACATAAAGGAATTAAAGGTAGAGGATAAAACAGAGCAGTTCTCCAGTTTGAATGTCTTATATACCATAATCTTAATGTAATTTCTGAATTGATAGTTTGGCTGTGTGTCTAATATCACACTTAATATGTTCTAATAAGGTAGAAAATATTTAGAACCTCTTCCTTTTCAAGTAGTCATTAGTCAAGATTTATTTGAAACAGGCTGCCAAGACTTACAGGAAATAATATCTTGTTAATATTCAAAGAAATTGAGAAGCACCATTCTAGGTGACTCTTGGCTAGTCAATACCTGTCACTGACATAGTACTTAATGGCAGATCAAGCAGTTAATTCTCTTGAAGATGGTGAGATTATAGAGGAATTAACTCTGGTAAATATTTATATCTTTGATATTTAAAGGTACATTCAAATATGACATGGGTTTCAAATCCATGAAATAAAAGGACTAGAGAAAGGGGTACTAGGAAAATCATATGTATGGACAAAGATAATAAGTTTATTAAAATGAACATGAGATAGTGAAGAGTTTTTTTTATGATATGATGTATAAAAATGTAATTCCCAATTTTCTTTCCATTTTGGAGGCATGGTTGTGAACTTGAAGTTTGTAATTCTGTAAATACATACTTATTTTTAATATACCTTTTAGACAGTATATATGATTTATTAAAAGCACCAAGAACTCCTAAAACCGTTCTTACTTTGATTGCAGATATTACAGACCAACCAGTACTAGTCCAAGGAAATAGTAACAGAAGATCTGTCAGTACCCTCAAACCTTGTGCTAAAGATGCATATATGCTTTTCCAGGTATTTCCGTTGATAAGAATAATTTTTATAATATAGTTTTGTGTGAATTTTTGATTTTGGAATTTTGTATCTGATTTAATTTTTAAGTGTTTTTTTTTTAATTGTCATTTTAAAGTGTCAAAAAGTAGTATAGGTTTAAAAAGAAAAAAGTAGTACAAGTTTCCTCCACTATCTGAAAGTAGCATATTTCTGTGAAACTTCAAAATGCCTTAAGTGAAAATGCAATTACATTAGGACACAATTACCCAATGAATGCACAAAATAAATCAAGATAAAGCACAGACAACACACACAGCTCAAAGCTTTGGCAGCTTGATGGTGAGATGCTGAGTATAGTTCCTGGAGAAAGAACTTGAAGGTACCACTCTTGTGCTGGGGGTGTGTGCAGCCTGTGTTATGGCCTGCCTNAGTGAAAATGCAATTACATTAGGACACAATTACCCAATGAATGCACAAAATAAATCAAGATAAAGCACAGACAACACACACAGCTCAAAGCTTTGGCAGCTTGATGGTGAGATGCTGAGTATAGTTCCTGGAGAAAGAACTTGAAGGTACCACTCTTGTGCTGGGGGTGTGTGCGGCCTGTGTTATGGCCTGCCTGCAAAACAAACGTGGAACATGGTTTTTATTTTTGTCTTTTTTTAAAGAAAATTGAAAATCTTCAGATTTTCTTCTGGTTAAAGAAAATAGGTGCTAATCTAGGTCTTTTGTAAAAACTAAGTGGTGATGAACTTTTGGAAAGCATGTGATATCTGTCTAAAACATTAAAGAGTGTCTGTACCTAATTAGCATGATAAAATGTTACGTTTCACTTTAAGGAAATAAAATGAGTGAAATCCTGAACTAGCTATATTAGGAATGACTAGTCATATAAAATACTTCCTTTAATAGGAAAATTAAAGTATTTACTTAAATTCTACTCTATCTGATATAACATGGTATACAAATACCTGATTTTTCATCACTTGTCATGAATAAAATAAGACTAACCTGCACTAAAAATTTTATTAATTTTGATTAGCAAGTCTTTAAAACAATGTTAGAATAACATTTTGTCTCTACTCTGTATATTAAGTTTACTTACATTATCAACTATACAATTAATTAAAATTTGAATTATCAATACTTAATGAAACCTACTGATAAGAGATACTTCAACTAATTTTTTATGAGCTATGAATTTTGAAAAGGACTTTGCATTCCAGCATGTGAAATATTTTATTTATTTTTTATTTATTGTTTATTTTCCAGGACCTTTGTCAGTTGGTTAACGCTGATGCCCCTTACTGGCTAGTAGGTATGACAGAAATGACTCGAACATTTGGCCTTGAATTACTTGAATCAGTCCTGAATGATTTTCCACAAGTCTTTTTACAAGTAAGCCATTTGTGGTATCTTGCAACAAAATTAATCTTTTCTTTTTTTCAGAGATAGTTTTCAAGAAAGCAAGATATATTTTTACCCCACATTAAAAGATGCAAAAAAGTTATAGCTTCAGACTTTAGACATAATAATCTACTGTTGTTCTAACTTTTGTTGTGCCCAAGCATTTTGAAATTTTAATGTTAGAAGGAAACCCTAGAGTCTTGTCTGGTCAAGAATTTCCAAATCTAAGGGTGTATGAAGAAGCTTTTTTTTTTTATAATGTTTATAAGTATATATTATATATAATTATACATATTATAATGTTTATGATGTGAGCTCTTTTTATAATATTTAAAAGCCTTAAAAATTGTTGCTAATTTTTGTATGCAGCTGTATACTTTTATGTAATTTAAATAGAAAAAAGAAGTCATCAATGCTTATTTAATAAATTTAATGTGCTGTGCAGAATATTTCAAAACAGTTGATAGGGGAAAAAGTGAGAAAGAATTCAAACTTTTCATTTTACTTGTAAGAAGCTAAAGTCCAAAAGTGATTCACTAATTTACGTGAGGTTCTTCAGTTATTTGCAGATCTTGAACTAAAATTTAGAACTTTTAGCTGTACTCTAGCTCCTTTCCCTTATATGCTGCCCCTCCCTAGGTCAGCTATTTGATCTTTGCTTTTACCTACAACACAAGTGAATCAAGTGCCACAAAAGTAGAAGACCCTTTAGACCAGGAGTTGGTATTGAAATCTTAACTACATGGCTTATAGTTTTTGTCCATATTAGATAACTCTTCAGTGCTTTCAGTGGTATTGAACAATATTAACTGAGGATTCCCTTTCTTGTATTAGCATAGGAGAAGTTAAGGTATAACTTGATTCATAGTCTTGTATAAACTGGTAGTTGCAACAGCTATGACTTTTGACTGCCTACTCTGTGCTAAACTTTGCCAAATTCCTTACATATCATACTCTCTTTAATCTTCACAAATACTTGAAGTACCAATTATTTCTATTTTACCCAGGAGGAAGCTAAGACTCTGAGGGTTAAATAATTTGTCTAAAGGTTCATAGTTTGTGAGTGTCCTCATCCTTTAGCCTCACTGTCATTTTTGTTCCTAAATGACCCAAGTGGACTCCTGCTTCAAGGCCTTTGTACTTGCTGCTGCCTGGGCCTGAAATACTCTTCTCCCATATAGATTGTTCTCTTATACTTTTGAGGACTTTACTCAGTGATCAACATATGAGACAAACCTTCCCCACCACTCTGTGTGAAATGGCAGCTTCTTTTCCTCTCAGCACTCTTGTCTTTCTGACTCCTTGTCATTTTTCTTAGTACTTCCTGACATATGTGTTTGTACATGAGTTGATCTATTTTTTCCCCTCATAAAAAAGTAAGTTCTATGAGGCAGGGACTTAGTTCATTGTTGTACAAGTGCCTATAATAGTGCCTGGCATATGGCAGGTATTTGATAAATATTTGAATAAATGAGTGAATGAACTTAAATGAATTTGAATTGAAATTTCTGTAGTTTGGATTACATTTTCTAATTTTGAAGGGAAAGGTATGAAAAAATGGTTTTAGATTTATTGTGCCCAAAGTAAATCTATTCTACTTTATTATTCCTGCTATAATCCAGAGGAGAAAAAAGAATTACCTTGTATAAGATCCTAAAATTTACTTCTACAGGTCCCTTAAAAAACTAGGAATAAAACTACCATATGACCTAACAATCCCACTACTGAGCATATACCCTGAGCAAACCATAATTGAAAAAAACGCATGTACCCCAGTGTTCATTGTAACACTATTTACAGTAGCTAAGACATGAAGGAAACCTAGATGGAATCTAGAAAGATGGTACTGATGAACCTATCTGCAGGGCAGCAGTGGAAACGCAGAGATAGAGAAAAGACTTGTGGACAATGTAGGGGAAAGAGAAGGTGGAACGAATTGAGAGAGTAGCATGGAAACATATATGATACCATATGTAAAATAGATAGCCAGTGGGAATTTGCTGTATGAAGTAAGAAGCTCAAATCCAGTGCTCTCTGACAACCTAGAGGAGTTGGATGAGGTGGAAAAGGTGGGAGGGAGGTTCAGGAGGGAGAGGGCATATGTATACCTATGGCTGACTCATGTTGATATATGGCAGAAACCAACACAATATTGTAAAGCAATTATCCTGCAATTAAAAATAAAAAAATTGCTCCTACGAAGTTCTCTTCAAGAGATAAATGTTTGTTTTCATTCACTCATTATTCACTCATCCAATCAGAATTTACCAGTACCTTACAATCTGCTGGTGAATGTGTTTAATGCAAAGGATTCAGTATTTAAATAAGATAAAATTCTTGCCTTTATTGTGCTTATCAGTTTAATTGGAAGCAAAACATTACTGAATGATAAACTGTGATGAATGCAATGCGAGAAAAGTATAAAAAATGCTATTAAAATGAGTAACATAGGTACCAAACCTAGTGGAGAGTTGATGATGAATGAAGGCTGTGAAGCTTTTACCTGAAATATGAAGAGTATTTAGTTGAGATAAATAGGTAGTATAGGAAAAGAATATTTTAGAGCAATGACTCTAAGAAAGGATCTACCTTCTCTTTTAGAAAATAAGCTCTGTAAGAGCAGGGACAAAATTGAGCTTAACTCTGAATTTCACAGTGATCATAGGACTGGAAAAGGTCAGTTTTCATTCCAATACCAAAGAAGAGCAGTGCCAAAGAATGTTCAAAGTACCACACAGTTGCCCTCATTTCATATGTCAGCAAGGTCATGCTCAAAATCCTCCAAGCTAGGCTTCAACAGTACATGAACAGAGAACTTCCATATGTACAAGCTGGATTTAGAAAAGGCAGAGGAATCAGAGATTAAATTGCCAACATCTGTTGGATCATAGAAAAAGCAAGAGAATTCCAGAACAATATCTACTTCTGCTTCATTGTCAATGCGGATGCCTTTGACTGTGTGGATCACAGCAAACTGTGGAAAATTCCATGGTTTTTCCAGTAGTCATGTATGAATGTGAAAGCTGGACTATAAAGAAGGTTGAGCACTGAAGAATTGTTGCTTTTGAACTGTGGTATTGGTGAAGACTCTTGAGAGTCCCTTGGACTGCAAGGAGATCCAACCAGTCAATCCTAAAGGAAATCAACCCTGAATATTCATTGAAAGGACTGATGCTGAAGCTCCAATACTTTGGCCACCTGATGTGAAGGGCCGACTCTTTGGAAAAGATTCTGATGCTAGGAAGGATAGAAGGCAGTAGGAGAAGGGGATGACAGAAGATGAGATGACTGTATGGCATCACTGACTCAGTGGACATGAGTTTGAGTAAGTCCGGGAGATAGTAACGGACAGGGAAGCCTGGTGTGTTTCAGTCCATGGGGTCGCAAAAGTTGGACATGACTGAGCAACTGAACAAGAAGAATATCACAATTCCTGACACAAATTATACAGTTGGCAAGTAAATGCTGAATAAAGCACTGAAATGTGAGGAAGTAGGCAGTCTTTTACCTTCTTCAAAATGAACTTAGTGAATTATAGAACTAATTATATTTTATTAATCAAAGATGACTTCCAACTTTATGGGTTGAGCCATAGAGAATATTCTATGAGCAGCACATTTGCTAGAAAGGGTAGTATGTTCCCTTTTGAACTTACTCCTTTGGAGATACCCAAGTGTACGCAGAATAGTAGTTTGATTTATATATCTTGAGCTTGAAAGTAAGGTTTTGGGCTCAAGTTATAAATTTAAGCTTCCCTGGCACATATGTCAGTGAATGAGGTCACCTGTGGTGATAATGTGGTAGTAAGGACCTGATAACATAGAGCTCTGAGGACCCTCATTGTGAAACAGTTGGGCATGAGAGGATGAGCATATAGGAGAGACTCAGAGCACGGGGGCCAGAAAGGTAGGAATGCAATTGAGTATTCCATTTAGGAAGCAGTTATATCAGGTGCTTCAGTGAAATGTGGTAAGACTGCTAGGGCAATATTTGCTTTGGCCACAGATAAATACATCATGATGTGTATAATGAGAATAGTTTAAATGGAGATGGAATATAGATTCATGGGGGTTGTTTAAGAAACACAGCTGTAGTTAGTTGAATAGTGAGGGGAAAAAGTTAACGTAAAACTTTTAGGAATTGTCTGAAATATTTATGAATTAACTAGTATGTAGAACTGGACGTGGAACAACAGACTGATTCCAAATAGGAAAAGGAGTACGTCAAGGCTGTATATTGTCNAGTGTGAAGATAACTCATCTTCTGTTAATATGTTGAGTGATTAGAAGAAATAAGAATGCTCCAGTGATTCAGGTACAGATATAATGTAGCCAGTACACCATGTTCTTTCCACATTCTATCATCTGAGTTAGGTGCTCTTCTGCTCTTTCGATATGCTTAGGCTCCATGCCCAGATGTCTTTCTTCAGGAAGGTATCTGTAAGGAATTTACTAAACTTAATTATTAGTGTCTAGCATATCTCTCTTTTGCCTTTGACTTCGTGCTTTTAAAAAGGAATGTATTAGCTAAATTGACTTGGGCAAGTTCATTTTCCACCTCTGTAAATATATATATTTCTCTCATAAAGGATCTTATCACTAACAAATCCACTAGCTATAAGGTTAACACTAAACAGCCCCTGGTAAATAGACTCTTGCATTTAAATATTCTCCAAGACTTTGTTCATTATCTTCTAAGCATACAGTTATCTTATTATATACTTGAGTCCCTAACAGACATCTGTCATATTTTGATGAGAATTTTCACCAGGATGACTTTGATTCATCTTAAAATCAGTTGTTTTTTTGACTATTGTCTGTTACCAAAGGACTATAGGAATTCAGAAACATTCATCACCCTTCATGCTAGTATGATGGTGTTTACGAATATGCCACAAGAATTGGACGTGGGCCATAGATACCTGTTTCATACAAGTGCAACTTCTTGGGGGAAAGCCTTAACTTAGAGTCATAAGGCACCTTCCATTGATACCCTTGAGAACAATTCATTGTCCCCAGCCACTACCTTTCTGATCAGAGTTTCACACTTGGCAGGGAGGGAGGAAGTGAGAACAAAGCTCCAGTCCTCAGGAGAAAGTCTCTCCCTTTTGCCCAAATCACAAGATTTTAGTGGCTATAGTATAAAATTGAGTGTTTGATTTATACTATAGTCACCTTTTTCATAGGGGAAATGAAAGAAAACTCTTCAAGGCAAGTTTTGTAACATTAATAATTCCCTTGATGGGACTTCTCTGGTGATGTAGTGGCTTAAGATTCTCGGTTCCCAGTGCCGGAGGCACTTTGATCCCTGGTCAGGGAACTAGATCCCATGTGCCACAACTAAAGATCCTGCATGCTGCAAGTAAACAACCGCATGCAGCCAAATATTTTTTAAAAATTCATTTTTCTTTTATATACTTGATGTTTCTGAGAGCCTTTATTTTCTGGCTACATAACCTAAGAGCCTTCAATTCTACCACCACTTTAAATTCCACTTTTATTCTAAAACAGATAATATACATTTTGAAGAACCTACTCATGTTAAAATTGTTGAGTAGACACAGCTGTTGCCCAGGGAGTCACTAGAATGATTCTTTCTTTTTTACTTCTTTAATAAAAGGGAGTAGTTTTATTTAGAAAAAAATAATAAGCACTGTGTATATTTGCATGTCACTTTGCCATGTTTAGGGGGGCATTTTTACTCTTTCATTTTTCTCATTTGAGTTCTCAGCAAGGTGCAGGTTCTTTTATCCTTTATTTGTAAGATTACCTGGCTTGTTATCGTCAAAGTTGGTGGTTAAGCTGAGCCTTGTGACTTAAGATCCTACTGCTTTTCAACCATATCAAGTTTCAGGCAGTCACAAACCTCTGCCTGTGACTTCCCAGTCATAGCAGTCTAAGAATTATACTGTTTTTAGTTATCCCTCCGACATTATCCTCATGATAATTTCTATTTTTAAAGCATCTACCTAAAAGTCATTAGAAAATACCAGCTGCTGAGACTTTGGGCTAAAATCCTGAGGGCTACTCTAGTCTCAAAATTCCTTGCCCCACGTTATGCGCACTCATTTTGGGACACCCCCAACTAAAACATTCAATAACTTGCTGTCCTTGGTGTAGGAGTATGATTCAGTTTGGCCTAGCAACCAGTGTCAAGGTAATTCTTACCTCCATGAGGTTCCCGTGTGTCCTCAACAAATATATAACAGAAACAATTCATTAACCTTTGAATAAACTGGTTACTTTTTGTTTGTTCATTCAGTTATCAGACATTTAATGAATAAGGTCAGAAATATGCTTTAAATGGCATTACTAATTTACAAACAGCTTGCAGAGGAGTTGGTTTAATACCAAAGGTAAAAACTGGTAGTTAATAAAGCAACACCATGCACCTAGCCTTGTTCTGAGTACTTTATTACATAAACTTAACACCTGTCAACTGCCCCAAGTTCCTTCTTGTTTTCCTACTGGAAAATATATGTTAAACATTCTTTAGCTCATTGCCTCTTTGTTTCCTAAGCAGCATAAGATCATGTGAAGAATGTTTGGTATACTGAAGGGTGCTTGAGCATACGTGATGCATGCTGTCTTCCAGGAATGAGGACAGCCTGATGGTGCACTGTGCTTTCTAAAGAATAGGGATAAAAGATTAACGAAGTTAGAAGATCAGTAGGGTGAGTTTTTGAGGATATATTTAGAGAGACACTGCTTATTTTTACTGTTATCTTTTCCATATATAACTACTTATTTTTCTCCACTGCCCATTAAGGATCTTAATTTATTTAAAATTAAAAGGTTGTATTTGGTTTGTCCATAGGACTGAGTTAAGAACAAGAATGTAACTTATTCTTAGATTTAAAGAAATATTATTAAAAATCTTATATTTTTTAGGTAACTGAATGTGAAATATTTCTGTCACTTCTGGTGAAATTTCTGGATGCAGATAAACCACAGTGGCTACGAGCTGTTGCAGTGGAATCAATACATAGACTTTGTGTGCAGCCTCAGTTGTTGAGGTAAAACCTCAGCAATATTTTGTTAAATAGATAGGTTAATACTTATACTACTAGGTAAAGTTTATTTATTTCCAAATAATGATTTCTAAACAAAGAAAATTGTATATAGTATGTATATAGAGGGGTGTAGGTATGGACAAAAAGTGTAATTAGTGATTTCTGTCAGTTGAATGTACTGAGTTAATATGACCAAGATAATTTTTTTAGGACACCAGCCTCATTCTGAACCTTAGTCCAGAGTTAGTAAAGTCACTCAAGTATAATGAAGAAGTTTTAAGTATAGCATTGAGACTGATTGATCACCATTACTTTCTATCAAAAAATGTAAAAAAAATTTAATATATATTTTCTCTAGAAACATTTAAAATTATTTTACAGGTCATTTTGTCAGTCCTATGATATGAAACAGCATTCTACCAAGGTTTTTCGTGATATTGTGAATGCACTGGGATCTTTTATCCAGTCCTTGTTTCTTGTCCCTCCTACCGGAAATCCTGCAGCAACAAATCAAGCTGGTAAAGGCTAAGTCACATTTTGGTTTTTATATCCTACCATAATTTACAGTATTCACTATTCTGAGAGGATACTGATCGAAATCCTCTGACTAGAGAAATTTGCGTTGCCTAAGTGTATTATATATGTTTACTTTATAATATTTTATATTTCTTTATGTTTTATATGTAACTATAAAGACTTAAAGAGTAATTTGATCACACTGACGTAGCTGTGTTTATTTCTTTCTAGAATATATTTTCTTCTCATATACTTTCGGTTCCTCTCATCACATATGAACACAAATCCATAGTACAAGTTCTGGTACTGATTTTCATTTTAGAAGAATCTTCATTTGATGCCTCTTTTAAAGAGTGGTTACTACTAATGTATCTATCAGTCTTTCTTTTAACATAACAGGTGAACATAAGTTTAGAAATCTGTGTATAACTTCTTGTTCCCTTTAGCTTCCTTCACTTTCACTTTTTACTTTGTGATTAGTGGCCTTTGTTTTTCTTTATTCCTACCTCTACTAAAAGATGATTTAACAAAAAATACATTGCAATGTTTGTCAGTGTTTTTACTTATTAGTACCTTTGATATAAAGAAGGAAATGGTGTTTTGGGGAGACCAGGAGATGCTCTAGTAACCAAAATAAGATTGATAAATTTCATTTATTTGTGCAGTATCCATTTTTACAGCATAATATTAAAAACTGACCAGGTGTTTGAATATTACAGATTTGTATTTAAGTAAATTGGTATCTTTGATTGCTTTCCCTTGTCTGACAGGTAACAATAATTCAGGTGGCCCTGTCTCAGCACCAGCTAACTCAGGAATGTTGGGGATTGGTGGAGGTGTTACTTTGCTACCAGCATTTGAATATAGAGGAACTTGGATACCTATTCTGACTGTAACAGTACAAGGCAGTGCTAAAGCAACGTAGTAAGTAGTAGTAGCATTATTTTGTAAGGAATGGGGTTTATATTTTATACTAAAGTATTTCTCTCTGCATTATGCTTAAAATTTTAGACATACTATTTCTAACAAATTTAAGAAGTAATTTTCTTTTGTCATCTTTTAAGAATTTTATCTATGACTGGATTTTGTTTTTCTTTTGTTCTACTTGAGGACATTAACAGCATTATAAAACAGTGTGGTTTCTTAAGGACCTACTCACTTGTTTTGTATGACTTTTCAGAACTATGTGGTTTGATTTTAGGCCTTGTGGACTTAGGTCTTCTGATACCGAGTAATTCACAGCAAATTAGTTTACCTATTTAAAAATATCAGCGTCCTCAACTATAAAATGGGAGTAGTGATATATTCACCTTTCAGGACTTTATATGTGAAAACAGTTAAGTGTTTAACTGACTGCACTTTTTGGGTTTAACACAGAACTTTTAGTGTAATTAATTAAAGTGTTTAATGGATTCCACATGTGTTATTTTAAAATTTTTGTCATAAGCCCTTTTTAGTTTAACAACAGTTTTTTAAATATTCAGCTATGTATTGTTGATTTTTTCTTAAACCTTAATGAACTGAGATAGCAAACTTAGTGCTTACATAGATAAAGCAAGGAATACTACATGTGTTTAACATTGCCACAGTTAACTGTGAGGCAGTTAATTAATATATTTTGAGTAACTGATACACATATGGGCTTCCCAGGTGGCTCAGGTAAAGAAACCACCTGCCAGGCAGGAGACATGGGTTTGAATCCTGGGTTGGGAAGATTGCCTAGAGGAGGAAATGGCAACCCACTCCAGGATTCTTGCCTGGAAAATCCCATGGACAGAGGAAGTTGGTGGGCTATAGTTCATGGGGTCGAAAAGAGTAAGACACGACTTAGCGACTAAACAGCATCTGCAGTTGATATGCATAATTAAAACATTATTCCAGTGACAGTAAGTCAAGACTGAAAGTATGAAGCAGAATCTCTGAATAGTTTAAATCGTGAATTTATGTGGTGTGTCAGCCTGCATTATATTATCACAATGATACTTTACTGTGCAGCTTTTTATTTTGCCTGAAATTGTAAAAAAAGAATCATGGAACACTGAAATATTGCTACTTTTAGTTATTTAATAGGGACTTCCCTGGTGGCTCAGATGGTAAGGCATCTGTCTACAATGCGGGAGACCTGGGTTCGATCCCTGGGTCTGGAAGATTGCCTGGAGAAGGAAATGGCAACCCACTCCAGTACTCTGGCCTAGAAAATCCCATGGACGGAGGAGACTGGTGCAGGCTACTGTCCATGGGGTCGCAAAGAGTTAGACATGACTGAGCAACTTCCAAGAAAGTTACTAATGTCTCATGTACGCTTTGCCTTGCTGTAAAGATGAATAATTTGAGTGTACTGGAGTAAAAGTGAAAGTAAAAAAGTAAAAGAAAAAGAAAAAGAAAGTAAAAATGTAAAAGTCACTCAGTAGTGTCTTGACTCTTTGCGACCCCATGGACTACACAGTCCATGGAATTCTCCAGGCCAGAATACTGGAGTAGCCAGTCCCTTCTCCAGGAAATCTTCCCAACTCAGAGATCAAACCCAGCTCTTCCGCATTGTAGGTGGATTCTTTACCAACTGAGCCACCAGGGAAGCCCCTGGTGTATGCTCCAGTATACTAGAATAGCAAGTTGTAAAAGAATCAGATTTCTAGCAGTGAAGGAAATATTGATAATTGACCATAATCATTTCTGTGGGTTGTTTTTTAAACCGAAACAATCCCAACACAGAACAAAATTGCTGCTCTTGTGAACCTGATATTTTGGTGAATGAAGTAGTCAATAAAGACACAAATAAACATACAGTATCACCTTGGGTAGTGATTAACTGTTTGGAAAAAAAAAAAGTAAGTTATAAGGGCATAGAGAGTAAACACACTGAAGGTAGGAACAGAAAGGATATATCTGAGGAAATAAGATTAAGCAAAGACAGTTAAAAGGAAGGCGTGAAGATAAATGATACAGGAAGAAAAATAAAAATAAATGATAGAAGAGTAAATACTTGGCCAAATTGTAGAATTTCTTTTTTATTGATAAAATTCTAAAATTGTTTATTGATCCTTATCAATTAAGAGTTTTGAATTTTAACTAGTTTTGCTACTAAATACTATGATTTTGAGTAGAGCGTTTTATTTCATTTGATCTTTTCTTATCTTTAAGACAAGGTTTGAACTAAATCTCTAAGAGAACATATAGTCTTTTCTTGTTGTTGCTCTTATTAGTTTTTTTTAGTGCTATAGATACTGAGATTCCCACTTCTGAAATCATAAACAGCAAAAAAATATTGGGGGTTCTTTTGTTGAATTGGTATCTTTAATTCATTCATTGTGAGGTTTAGTATAATTTTCACTGCTTTCTTTGTTATTGTTCAGTCACTAAATTGTGTCCAACTCTTTGTGACACCATGGACTGCAGCATGCCGGCCTTCCCTGTCCTCAGCTATCTCTTGGAATTTGCTTAGTTTCATATCCATTGAATCAGTGATGGTAGCTAACCATTTTATCCTCTGCCCCACCCCCTTCTCCTTTTGCCTTCAGTCTTTCCCAGCATCAGAATCTTTTCCAGTGAATTTTCTTTGAAGCCATACATATAAATCTTAATTGTGTATTCACTTCTTTTATTGACTTAAGTGTGTAATAATTTGAAAACTTCAGGGACATATAGACAGAAGTTGTTTTTACATAATATTGATGGCAGTATATTCTTTCAGATTTATTACACTCCCTTCAAAGTTGGGCTTGTGACAGTTTTTGCAACTGGAATTTAATTTAAAAATATTTAGATAAATGGGTTGCATTTTATCTAAAAGTGGAATTTGTATAGTAGTTATAAAATAGCAGTGAAACAGAGAGGTAGGAAAGTATGGGCTTTGTTTAGGTTTATACTATAAAAACAGGTATAAATTACCTTTTTTTCCTTAACTACTCTAGCACTTAAAGTCTATACTATAGAATTTGGGAATTCGAGTTTCTGGTGTTTGGAGTATTATATCTGATTTAGATGCATTTTCCCAAAAGATGACATATTCTTTGAGAACAGATATTTGTCTTAACAAGATGCTTGGCACTGATTCGTTTATTATATGGTTCTTGAATGCTAATTGGCCTGGGAAGGATTAAGCTACTTCCTCATGTGAACTTAAATATCTTGATCAATAATATGAATATGATTGTATTGATTTTACAATACATTTTAAAATACCTAAATGTTGGCACATGGGGTTAAATTGATAGACTTTAGAGTAATAGTTGGAGAAGGCAATGGCAACCCACTCCAGTACTCTTGCCTGGAAAATCCCATGGGCAGAGGAGCCTGGTAGGCTGCAAGTCCATGGGGTCTCGAAGAGTCGGATACGACTGAGTGACTTCACTTTCAATTTTCACTCTCGCACATTGGAGAAGGACATGGCAACCTACTCCAGTGTTCTTGCCTGGAGAATCCCTGGGACGGGGGAGCCTGGTGGGCTGCCGTCTATGGGGTTGCACAGAGTTGGACACGACTGAAGCAACTTAGCAGCAGCACAGTAAGAGTTGAGTTAAAAACTGCTGATAACTGTGTGATTGTCCACAGTTTCATTGTCTGTATCTTTTAGGGTTTTTGTGAAGAGTTAAATAAGATACATTAAAAAAAAACAAAATTTAGTGCTCCAGACTGAATTTCTCAGTAAATGATAGGTATATATGGTATTTTTATTGTTTATTCTGAGTTTTACATCTTTGTAAACTTCCTANTAACTGTGTGATTGTCCACAGTTTCATTGTCTGTATCTTTTAGGGTTTTTGTGAAGAGTTAAATAAGATACATTAAAAAAAAACAAAATTTAGTGCTCCAGACTGAATTTCTCAGTAAATGATAGGTATATATGATATTTTTATTGTTTATTCTGAGTTTTACATCTTTGTAAACTTCCTACCTTATCTAATATTGATTATGGTTAGAAACCTTTAGAACTTGAGATTGGAAATTGCTTTTCTTTTAATGATTGTTAATGATTTTGGTTGTGTTTTAGATTAACATAAGATAAAATTTGCCTTTTTGTAGTTTACAATTCATGATTTTAATATATTCAAAAGTTAGGCAACCATAAGCACCATCTAATTTCAGAACTTTTTCATCACTCCAGAAGAAAAACTCGTATCTCTAAGCAGTCAGTCACCAGTCTCCTTTCCTTACCCTTTCAGTTCAGTTCAGTCGCTCAGTCGTGTCCGACTCTCTGCGACCCCATGAATCACAGCACGCCAGGCCNGGTCTCTTTTTGAGGAGTGGTGGTAAAGAACCCACCTGCCAGTGCAGGAGACATAAGAGACGCAGGGTTTAATCTCTGGGTGGGGAAGGAAATAACAACCCACTCCAGTGTTCTTTCCTGGAGAATCCCATGGACAGAAGAGCCTGGTGGGTCCATGGGGTTCCAAAGAGTCAGACACCACCGAAGAGACTTAGCACACACAGTTATTACAGGGGAGTGGGTCATGGCTCTATCAGTTGCTCCATCTAGTCCACACACATTGCCCATCAAATTTCTCATCTAAAGTAACACTCTCAGTTTATCACTCTGAGACACTTGCAGTCTTACCGCAGGTTTTTAAAAAATATTTATTTGACAGATCCGGGTCTTAGTGGCCTCATGTGGAAACTCTTGGTTGCTGCATGTGGACCTAGCTCCCTGACCAGGGTTGGAACCCAGGCCCATGCATTGGAAGCACAGAGTCTTAGCCACTAGACCACCAGGGAAATTGCTAGCATATGTTTTAAAGCAACTGATACGGAAGTTCATGCTGGCCACTGTGACTCCATTTTGAACTGCCTCACCGAGTTTTTGTTGTTCCATCGCTAAGTCGTGTCCAACCAGAGCATGCCAGGCTCCTCTGTCCCACTATCTCCTGGAGTTTATGTCCATTGAGTCAGTGATGCTATCCAACCATCTCATCCTCTGCTGTCCCCTTCTCCCAGTTTAACATTGCTTAAAGGTTTTAAGTTTTTCGCAAGATGAGTAGGTATCAGAACACAAAAGGAATCACCTTTAACAGCAATAAAGTGGGGCAAGAGAAAAGGGAATGTCTCTAAAACAGGCCCAGGTTATACCTTGAAAACCACACGACTGGTTTGATTCCTTCTGGGTTTTCTAAAGGAATGTCCTACCAAGTTTTCCCCTTCAGTTCAGTCGCTCAGTCGTGTCCGACTCTTTGCGACCCCATGAACCGCAGCACACCAGGCCTTCCTGTCCACCTCCAACTCCCAGAGTTTACTCAAACTCATGTCCATTGAGTCGGTGATGCCATCCAACTATCTCATCCTCTGTCGCCCTCTTCTCCTCCTGCCTTCGATCTTTTCCAGCATCAGGGTCTTTTCTAATGAGTCAGTTCTTGGCATCAGGTAGCCAAAGTATTGGAGTTTCAGCTTCAGCATCAGTCCTTCCAATGAATATTCAGGGCTGATTTCCTTTAGGATGGACTGGTTTTCCCTTTAACATTCTGATTAGGCTTTGTTAGAAGTAAAGCTGCAAATTAGAAAGCTTTATCTTTTATTAATTTTTATTGGAGTATAGTTGCTTTACAGCGTTGTATTAGTTTCTGCTGTACAGCAAGATGAATAAGCTGTATGTATAAACATACCCCCTGCAGTTTGGCCAAGTCACTTGATCCTTGGTAACTTCCTTGGATTTAAAAATGGGCTCTGCTGTCCAGGTTCAGAGAAGGTGATGCAAACAAAGCAAGGGGGCCAGGGGGGCCTGGCGCATAATAGGCACTCAGAAAATGTGAGATGCAGGTGTATTGTGCTTTTATGGGGTTTGCTGCCTTTATTGTTGAGTGCAGGGGAAGCATGCTCCCGCTTTGTTTTGGTCTTGCAGGGACCTGTGCTTCCTGCAGTGGAAACGCAGAGTCTTAACCACTGGACTTCAGGTGGCTGCATTCCTCTGATTACAGATTGCACAATCTTGATGAGTATGGTTGTGGAGATTACCTGCGAAAATAGAAATTGAGCAGGGGCAAATTCTGGGAAGGGGCTAGATTTTGAATTTTGCTAAATTCAATTAAAATTTGACTGACTTGTGTATCTCCACTTTGCAGGTTAAGAAGGCAGTGGAGGCTCTGTTGGCACATTCCAGATCCAGGAAGAACGCAAATGGATTACTTCTGAATGAGAATGAAAATTTCTTTTTAATGGTGGTATTATGGAAAATTCCAAGTAAAGAACTGAGGGTCAGATTGTAAGTTCTTGTTTTCTGCTTTTGCTGGTCTTAACTGCTTGGCTGTTTCGTGGAACTTTTAACAACTGTCAGCTTAGTTTTTGGTGGAAACTTTGCAAACTCAAAATATCTGATTTGAAAACCATCCGATTTAGACATGCTTAAATTTTCTAAAAATTCCATCAGTTTTCTGAGTGGTTGGTGGATGATTTGACTAAAGCCAGATTCAGTTCTGTTGAATCTGAAAACCTGGTTTTTAAGAGGACAAAGGTTAGAATAAATGAAGCAGCTTTTGTATTTTCATAGAATCTGTTATCTTTCCATGTCCAACTAGTTGCAAGCTAAAATTACCGAGGCACTAAACTCATTCCTATATACAGAGACTATTAAAAATTTGACAGTGAATTCCAGAAAAGAAACCCATGAAGATTACACATTCTTATTACTATAACTGTTAGGTCAAAGAGGCCAGACTTAGCAAATAAAAATACGGGGGAGTTTTTTTGTTAGTGTAAGTAGGTCTCATGTAGCATGGGGACGTAATTATACTTAAAAAATGATTCGGGTTTAACTAGATGTCCTATATTCTGTCTGGTCACCTTCCTCTCTGTGGAATCCTTCATTTCCAAAGCTAGCTCTGTTACAGAAAGCAAGATGTGGGATGGCTTTTCTTTCCCCCGTAAGAGTGGAGGATAGGGGTTATGTATAACTGCAACTGGAGAGGTTATCCCCAGGTGTCCAGTGGTTAGGGCTTCCCCTTTTAATACAGGGAGGTGCAAGGTCCATCCCTGATTAGGGAGCTGGGATCCTTCATGCCTCTTGGCCAAAAACAAAAAACAGAAACATTGTAACAAAGTCAATGAAGACATCTAAAGAATGATTAGGAACTGGGAAGACCCCTTTAACCCTCAGACTCTTAACTCGTCGCCATGTCGTTTTAGTTGCTGCTTCACACATCCGGGTGTGTTCTTTGTGTTTTCCGCACTTTTGCCCTCACATTGTCCTCTTGTGATTTCTGCCACTTGCCATCTCATTGTCCAAGTCCTGCTGCTGAGATTTGCTGTCCTCTTAAACTAAGAACATGTTTCCTCAGGACACGTAGACCTAGCGCCCGAGCTAAGCCTTTTTTTTTTCCCCTTTTTGAGACTCAGCATAATGCATGTTTGCTGGTCCCTGTGGTTTTGCTCCGGTTTCTGTTTCAGCTCTTAAGAGTTATGATTATGGAGCCCAGAGGTTTCTGCAAGGTAGCATTCTGAACTACAACTGCCCTGATGAAACTGAATTATTCTAGCATTTCATAGTGCTATATATACGCCAAACATATAAATAATGACCAGACTTCCCTAGCGGGCCAGTGGGTAGGATTCCACCTTCCAATGCAGGAGGCATAGGTTTGAACCCTGGAAGGAACTAAAATGCCATGTGTGTTGCGGCCAAATAATAGTTACATTTGTACTATTTTGAGTGTCCTTGATGTATTTTAACTCTTAATCGCATCCCAGATGTTAATGGTATTTCGGTCTGTGGATACTTGTGGTGATTTAGTATTTGAATCTTAACTTTTCTGTACCATTGAAAACTGTGTCTGTGTGTGTGCTGTGCTCAGTAGCTTATTTGTTTAAAAACCATGAATAAAGTTTATTGAAATGATGATTTATTGTGTATTGTGTGGAATATAAACATATATATGATCAGTTATAATGCTTTATTCTTTGGTCTGTCTCATGTATTTTGCAGGTCTTTGCCTCATAGTATTCGATCAGATTTAGCAGACGTGTGTTTATTTACCAAAGATGAACCAAATCTAAGCTCTGAACAAACAGAACGTTATTATAAGAAGCTTCTAAATAAGCATGGGATCAAAACCATTTCTCAGGTAGGGAGCAGGTTAATATTTTCAAGGCAACTAAAGTTTGGATTCAGTTGAAGTGACAAGAGGGTCTTCCCTGGTGGTCCGGTGGTTAAGATCCTGTGCTTCCACTGCAGGGGGCCTGGGTTTGAGCCCTGGTCAGGAAACTAAGATCCCTCATGCCTTTTGGCTCTCCCCTGCTCCTGAATGCCTCTCCCCCCGCCCCCCACCAAAAAAAAAAAAGATTTCCGTTGAAGTGACAAGTAATACATTACCTAGTACTTGTTCCTCTCCTGGGATTTTATTTTTAACTTAATTTTCCCTTTTAAATTCTCATTGGCTTTGGGTAGGGCATACTCCCTCGAGCTTGTAATGAATGAGCTGTCGAGGTTGGTTGGCCTAAGAGCTCTACATGTGCATCAGTGATGCTTCTATCTTGAAGAGTTTACAGAAGGTTCCTCTGTTAAATTGCTCCTTTCTCCTTCGGGGTGTCCTGGGTTTGCCTCCGGCTCGGCACCTCTCCAGGTCTATCGTTGGCCATGCAGTTTCTTTAGCCGAGGGTCCCACTCATTCCTCTGTGTCTCCAGCAGTCAGCCTGCCTGTGCAGGCACAGGCACATTCGTGCCCACTCAGCTGTGACTCCAGGGCATTTTAGAATCTAAACACAAATTGTCCCTCTATTTCTTCTTCTTGTCCAGGTTCTTAGTTTTTTTGTGTTTTTATACTTTCTTTTTTTCTCCCCTCTGCTTTCTTTCTCCTTTTTGTTATCAAAGTATAGTTAGTTTTAAATGTTGTCTTACATTTTCTTAAATTTTCTAGATTATCCCTCTCCGAACTTTAAAAAAGGAATATAAAGCCTATGAAGCCAAGCTCCGGCTCCTGGGTAGTTTTGACTTCTTCATTACAGATGCCAGAATCAGGCGGCTCTTGCCTTCACATCTGGGGAGGCATTTCTACAACAGAAAGAAGTAAGTTTCTCAGCAGTGACTGGACTTGAGTAACGTGATGTTTATGGCTGTTACGTGCTGCGGTAAAGAGCCATTGTGTTTTTCTAGGGTTCCAGTATCTGTAAACCTTCAGTCCAAGACTTTATCTAGAGAGATCAATGACTGCATTGGGGGAACTGTCTTAAACATCTCTAAGAGCGGCTCTTGCAGGTAGGTAAAAGACGTGAAGGTGTGCCTCTGTTTAATTTTATCTTTAGTGATGGTTTTATTGGGGTTGCAGAGTTGAACACAACTCAATGACTAAACAACAGCAGTGGCTGTTTAAACATTTATAAGATGGTGTTAATGAAATCAGATTCTTCAGATAAACTAAGATTTATTCCTTAGCAGTATTCAGTTCTCTAGAATGGTGCTGCCCCCTGTAACCTTCCCCAGTGCTGGAGACAGTCTGTGGCTGTGCAGTCTCACAGGAGAATGGGCCACGCGTGGCTGCTGAGCTCGTGATGTGGCTGCTGCAGCTGAAGAACCGAATTTCCAACTTCAGTTGTTTTTAGCTGAATTTAAAAAGGCATGTCTGCTGACTTTTACTGTATTGGATAGGGCATCTCCAGATATTCAAGAAAACAGGAGAATGAGACCGAAGCTTAGGGAATGTTAGTAGTTCTGGGCTTCTGGGTTGGCCAGCATCATTCGTCCTTTAAAGTCAAGGCCCATTCCAGTCTTGCTTTAACTTCTTGAGAAGTGAGTTCTGCATTTCCCCTGTCTGACCAGCCCCTCTTATATCTCGGCATGGTCTTATGGAGCTTCTCTTTCCTGGAATGCTGAGCTGGGTGGAATCCCCCACCCACCAAAGACCTCTTAGGACAGTGACTGCATCCCAGCCTTCAGGTGGATAGATAGCAGCTCAGCCTTTTTCTTTTTTTTTTTTTAATTAGACTGAGAAGCAGGTTGAGTTTGAGTGCTTGAAGGGAGGGTTAAGTTTGAGTTGTGTGGAGG
The DNA here is from genome assembly GCA_006410615.1 of Neotragus moschatus. Taxonomy (NCBI): domain Eukaryota; kingdom Metazoa; phylum Chordata; class Mammalia; order Artiodactyla; family Bovidae; genus Neotragus; species Neotragus moschatus. The sequence goes on along the minus strand of SJYA01000848.1, from coordinate 402,352 downwards.
AACATAATTCATCATTTCGTAAAACACGTAATCTGATGACTGGGACATCTGTGGTGTAGGGATGAGCGGCTGCCAGTACGGCAGGCTGTAGAGCCTTTCCACCCAGAGATACCCCAGAAGCCCATGTGGACCCAGTGGTCACATCTATAACAAAACAGGATGTCTTGGCTCTGCTCACCAGGGATGCCAGCCCTCAGCAGTGTCTCCAGGTGAGTTAGAACAGGGCATGGTTGGGGGGACTGGTGGACTCTGGTGTCATCTTCTGCCTGCAGGTGGGAACCATCCTACTTGGGTGAGTTAAGAAGCTAAGTAGAGTTGATGGTCAGGCCTGGACCTCCCACTCTGTATATTATAGGCTGACATAAAAGTAGTGCTTGATGGGAATCAGTTAGCTTGAGGGTCAGGGGCCTGGTTCAGGGTGTGCTTGCAGGTCAGTGCCAGCGGGCACACAGAATTGGCGAGCCCCTTCTTTGGTTTGAGAGGGGATGGGGTCACCAGCCCGTGTCACCCTCATTCTTCAGATACCCCACCAACAGCCAGCCTGCTGTTAGCTCCCCTGGTAGGGAGAGTGGGAGCTGGTAGGACCAGGGGACCTGGTGGCTGAGCTGTGGGCACTTTTGGGCTCTCTGCTGGGCCGTGGGTGCCCTCTGCTTCAGTTGAGGAGATAGTTTTGCTTTCGGCCAGAAGATGCTGTTCCACAAGCAGCTGATGCTGCTTCAGGGCAGTGGGGTTATAAAGAGAGCAAGCGGTCCACCTGGGAGTGAGTCCTTGGCAGAACAGCCACTGTTGGGGGTTATCACCCTCAGCAAAGCGTGAAGGCTGGCCCGGGGACCTGTGTTCTCCAGAAAGAAGGTAGAATTTCCTGTGGCCCTCCCCACTGACCCTCCCAGCCTCACACAATTATGTGCCAGCTCCTCAGTCGCTTCTTATTTGTTGGCGAGGGTATAGTTATTTCACAAAGTTGTACTAGTTTCTGCTGTANAAGCGTGAAGGCTGGCCTGGGGACCTGTGTTCTCCAGAAAGAAGGTAGAATTTCCTGTGGCCCTCCCCACTGACCCTCCCAGCCTCACACAATTATGTGCCAGCTCCTCAGTCGCTTCTTATTTGTTGGCGAGGGTATAGTTATTTCACAAAGTTGTACTAGTTTCTGCTGTACAGTGAGGTGAATCAGCCGTACATACACACGTACCCTCTCCCTCCCTGATTTCCCTCCCATGTAGGTCACAAGAGAGCAGCGGCTAATCACCTCTTGATATTTCAGGAGGAGGGTATTCTAGAACAGGAAAGATGATCATCATCTTTTAAGAATAAATGGAGGACCTGAAGATCTTAGTGTTTCTACCCTAAAAAAAATGTTTGAGTTGTGTATTTCTGTTTGTCACACACCAGCCTGTGCTTTATTTTGAGAAGCAAGTTATATTTTCACATCTCTGTGTCGGATGCTTTTCCAGCACTATCCGCATCGGTCACACGGGGATGCCGATTCAGCACATCGTTGAAAATGTCGTTGCTGTTGCGAAAAGGCTCTCGCAGAAACTGCCAGAGGTACGGTCTCGCAGACATCTCGCAGTCAGTTCTCCAATTAAAAGAAGCAAAACCCGCACGAGTGACGTTGCTCTTCTCTCTGTTTCAGAAGTGGGAGAGTGTGAAGCTCTTGTTCGTGAAGACTGAGCGGTCGGTTTCCCTGCCTGTCTTCTCTTCCTTTGTCAGCAGTCAGGGTGAAGCCAAGGGACTCCGCACACGAGACCTGTTGAAAAAGGTTAGTAGAAGTTCATATCCTGGACAGGCTTCATCATGTCTGTAAGCACAGCCCAAGAAGAGAGAACAGAGGTTCAGAAGAGCCTGCAGGAGAGGCTGAGAGAAGAGGAAACCCAAAATCTAGGCTGTTGAGTACTTGGTTATTTGTGGGCAAAATGTAAGACTGCTTAAGGCTGACATGCCTCTTGGTTCTGGTTTGTGGGTTTTAAATACTGCTGGTACTATTGTAAAAAGTGGCAGGAGAGAAAGTGGGCCCTTTTGTTATTGGTTGGACCAGACTCCTAGTTGATTCAGTCTTTCTCCAGCCATGTTCATCCATATGTCCAGTGAGTGGTTTTTTGTTTGTTTGTTTGTTTACATGCCTAAACAATAATGTCCCGTATATAAGGTAAACTATATATATTCTCCTGTATACTTTAAATCATCATTGTTATAATACTGAATGCAGTGTGAATGCTATGTAAAGAATTGCCAGAGTGCAGCAAATTTAAGTTTTGCTATTTTGAACTTTGGGGATTCCCCGCCCTGAATATTTTTGATTCACATCTGGTTGAGTCTGTAGATATGGAACCTTGCATGTGTGGAAGACCAGCTGTTTCACAACACATACTGTACAGTTGCAAATTATTCATAACTCAACCTATAGACGAAGTTGACTTCCACACAGCCGGTGACCACACGCTTCACATACCCAGATTCTGGATAGAATTCACCACATACAATGCATCTTTTGCTGTGGCTTTGAGACAGAGTGGAGTTGGGTTTCAAGTGGTGGCAGTGGGGCTTGTTTGCTTGGATCTTGTGCAGATCTAGGCCCTTTCAGGTGCTGACGAAAGACTTGACTACATGTGCTAAGAAGATTCCACTCTTAAAATTATGCTTGGTTCTTTTTGGAGGAATCAAAGAAAAGCCGAAAGAAGAAAGAAAGAGCTCTTAAAAGACAGCAGGAGAAGAAAGAAAAGAAGCTTCTAAAGCAGGCTGGAAAGGCCAAACCTGCCCCAACAACAAATGCAGTGGCCCCCAAAACTGGTGGTGTTCCAGCCCAGGACCCTGCACCCCAAGAGGAGACCAGTGGGGTGAGCACCATGCCTAAAGCACAAGACGATTCTGAAGATGAAATCCCATTGCTGGTGCCATTGAAGGAAATTCCAGCTGCAGGAAGCGCCAAGGTATTTTCATTAATACTGGTGCCCGTTGTGGATGGGTTCTGGGGCCCACGGGTGCCAGTAGGCACAGCTGAGGGACAGGGAATGCTACACCTGGGAGACAGCTCTTGTAGAAATTTGTGAAGTAAGGGATGAAAAGTGCCAGGGTGAGCCCCAAGAACCTCTGAACTCTGCCCGCCTCCTTAAATATTGAAGTCAGCCAAGGCTTTCTTCATACCTTGGAATCATGGGAGACTCAGCCATATTAATAATGCTAATAATTAACCAGGTTGCCTGTGGTTTTGCAAAGCAGATTCAGTTTGCGAAGGTGAGTCCTCAGTCACCACATAATTCATCTCAGAAAACTTACCTGAGGGGAAACTTGGGTGCTGGGTCCTGCCTCTGACATCTTTGCAAACACTCGACCCTATGTGGCTCTTAACTGAAGTCTGACTTCATGGGTTTCGGAGGAGGTAGTTTAAAGGAACTGAGTTTTTTTTATTTTGGGGTGCTTTGTTAATGTTTTCACTCAGAGTATCCATCCAGCTATTGGAGAGAGACCTCAGAGGGGAGCAGTGGGTCCTTTTTAAGAGATTGGAGGGTGGCCCTTGCCATGTGTCTGGGAGACTCACAGCCTCTCTGGGCACAGCCCATCAGGGTCGTCCCATGGCTGTCCCTGCACTTTATCTATTATGTATATTTTGGTAACAGTAATCCTTAAAATCTTCAACAGAATTTTAATTTTCTTCTTTTAAGTGAAAATATTCCTTTTAAAGTATCCCCAAAGTGCTAATTGAGATTTTTAAAATATATTTGAAATTAAAGTTGATGATTAGTATGTTGACTACAAGTAGTATAGTTGTTTCTAGAACTAAGTATTTGTTTTAATGTGACTGGAAGGTGATATGCTGGAGGGGAAAGCATCGCTGCCAGGGTGATATGATTAAAGAGTATTCAAGTGTCGGCAGTTCCCTGGAGGTCCAGTGGTTGGACTCAGCGCTTTCACTGCCATGGTCCTGGGTTTGATCCCTGGTTGGGGAACTAAGATCCCACAAGCTGTGCAGCATGGTTGGAAAAGAGTGTAAAAGTGTGCGTGCCTTTTGACCACCTAGGAAATTTGGGGAAAGATAAGAAAGTTTCATATTTTTAATGTTTTTCAAAACTTCCATCTGTTGTTTTATATTGTCAGAAACAAGGTCCTGTTGGTGGTTTTGTCTGTATTGTCTTTCTGTGTGGGACACAATCCATTGCTGGAATGTTGTCCTCAGATCATCTAGGGTGCTTGGAAAATCCAGGCGTCCCAGCCTGGAGTACAGTCCCTGCTTTTTGCTAACATGCCCCACAGTTGGTTTTAACTGGGTAACTGGCCAGGCAACCTGGTTTTCAGCAGGGTAACCCAGTGCCCTTACCCACATATAGGGAATTTACTCCTGGGGGTGAAGAAGAGTCAGGATGAGGTCACAGGTCTCCCTGCTGTGCTCCCAGTGTGTGCTTCCCAGAGCCCTTAGCCCCAGCCATAGGAAAAGATGGTTTTCCACTGATTGCACCAAGAAGATGCTAGGGTCCTTTCTACAATCGTTAATAATGAAGTGCAGCTGCCTTTCAAAATGTTTGCAAGGCAGAAGGAAAAAGCCATTCCTAACTCTTTGTGTTGCAGTGTGGCTTTTAGGGGTTCTCTAAATTTTAAGAACAGAAGCTCTTTGGGTTACATTGTCAGTAGTCTGGCCGATATTCACCCACTTTTTTCTTTTTCTCAGATACAAAAAGCTGCCACAGGAAAGAAGTCTCCAAAAAAGAATCCTGGTCCCAACACAGCTCGTGGGAAGAAGAGAAAGGCCTCCCCAGCCCTGGAGACCCCAATAGCTGTGGAGCCCAAGACCCCAGGGAAAGGCTCAGGGAAGAAGGCCAGAGTCAAAGAAGAGGTGGAGAAAGAAAGAAACTCTTCCTTGGGGAAAAAAGACCCAAGACAGACTCCCAAAAAGCCAGAGGCCAAGTTCTTCACCACTGCTAGTAACTCTGTGAAAAAAGCCCCCCGTACCCTGACACAGCGACCCAAAAAACCCAAAGTACCCCAGTCAACCTAAAATCAGACTCAACCAGCAGGAAACTCAGCTATCCGAAGAGCTTGTCAAAAAAAAATACCTGGTTTCTGACTCTGACCCCTGCTGCAACCTCAGAGTGAGGCCTACTTAGACTTCAGTATATTTTTTAATACCTGTACAAGTAATTCTGATACATATTCATGGGTGTATAAGAACCAGTAGTTGGAAGTAAGTCCGTTTATTTTGTTGTTGTTCTGTGTATTTGCTAATATAATAGAGGGAAAATATAGTGCTTCTTCGTGGCTGTGTTTATTATTATTAAAGTATCACATTTGTTTCATGATACACTGGTGGCATTCCAAATCTTGGTGTTTTACTTGAATGCCTATGAAATAATTATTTTCTTCATTTGCTTTCAACCATTTGTTCACTTGACAGCTCCATTACAGTAATTTATACAGACGTATCCAGAGCTTGTCTGCAGGCCACTGGTGGACTTACATACGAATGAGCCATGGAACTGGTGACCAACTCCAGTTTCATGGCCCCCATGCTGAGATGGATCTTGGAAAAGACCCTTGAATCAGAAATAAAACAATTGATTCCATGGCCCAAGGTTCCAGATCACTGAATTAGCATGCACTAGAGCTTTAGGACACGACTGAGCTACTGAACTGAACTGAACTGAGCTTTAGGTGGTTCTCCAGGTTTTTAAATCATGAAAGCTTTTGAAACACAAAAGTTTCTCACTCCATTATCCTTTTAGACTGTTAAAAAGTGAGTATACTATGTTTAATGTAGGGGTTTAGCATAATTGACTTGTTTACCATAGAAACTATGTTCTATGGGAAGGTGTATTTAAGACTATAAACCTATAATTCAAAAATAAAAAGGCAATCCAATTTTTTAAATGAGCAAAGGCTCAGAATGGACATCAGCCCCAAAGAGATACACAAATGACCAACAAGCACTTGAAAAGATGATCATTAGTCATCAGGAAAATGCTAATCAAAACCACGACAAGATATACCACTTGGCCCTAAAAGACAAGAGGGACATGAAGAAATTGGAATGCATTGCAAATGGGAATATGAAATGGTGCAGCTGCTTTGGAAAACAGTCTGGCCATTTTTTGAAAAAGCATAAGACAGAGTTAACCACATCCATTCCTTTGTATACACCGAAGGATGTTAAGAACATAGGTCCACAGAAAGATTTGTACTTGGAATGTTTATAGTAGCATTACCGTAATAGAGAAGAAGTAAAAACAACCCACTGTCCATCAGCTGATGAATGGATAAACAAAATGTAATATATCCATTCAATGGAATATTATTAAACCACAAAAAGGAATGACTTACATTCCACAACATGGATGGATCTTGAAGATACTATCACCTGTTAACCTCCAAGTCCGAACTTTCAAGGTGGGAATGTGTGTTTGCGTGTGCAGTCACCTAAGGTGGCTCACGTGTCTGGCATATATTGTGTGTGCATCTTCTGTGAGTAGTGCTTTTATGTACTGTACAGTACTGTGTAGAGTACAGTAGTATGGTATCTTTATTTCAAGCCCAGGGTGTCTGGAAGCAAGAGGGTGGATAGAATTGAATCTAGCAAAGAACCAGAACCTGTGCCAACATCAGGGGTGAGTGAAATTGCTGCTCGCCCTCTTGATCCTTCAATGCTACTATCTTCTCACTCCTCCGTCAGTCACTCTTCTTGCCTGTTCACTCGGTGCCAGCCCCTTAATGCCAGCTGTTGTACTGTCCTAGGTCCTGTATCATAAGATTAAAAATATTTTCCTTGATTTTTGTGTTTGCTTTTAAGGCACTATTTGAAAAGTTTTATAAACCTATCACACTACAGCACTGTATCAGTTCAGGTCAATTGCTCAGTTGTGTCTGACTCTGCAACCCCATGGACTGCAGCACGCCAGGGTTCCCTGTCCATCACCAACTCCTGGAGCTTGCTCAAGCTCACGTCCAAGTCAGTGATGCCATCCAACCATCTCATCCTCTGTCGTCCCCTTCTCCTGCCTTCAGTCTTCCCAGCATCAGGGTCTTTTCCAGTGAGTCAGTTCTTCGCATCAGGTGGCCAAAGTATCAGAGCTCCAGCTTCAGCATCAGTCCTTCCAATGAATATTCAGGACTGATTTCCTTTAGGATGGACTGGTTGGATCTCCTTGCAGTCCAAGGGACTCCCAAGAGTCTTCTCCAACACCACAGTTCAAAAGCATCAATTCTTCGATGCTCAGCTTTCTTTATAGTCCAAGTCTCACATCCCATACATGACTCCTGGAAAAACCATAGCCTTGACTAACAGAGCTTTGTCAGCAAAGTAATGCTGTGAAGGAGAAGGCCATTACAGTCATTGCCCCTCCCATAGTTTGGCCTGAGGCCAAACAACAGGGAGGTAACACAGCCCCACCCATTGGAATAAGACCCAGTTTCCTCAACAGTCTCTCCCATCAGGAAGCTTCCATAAGTCCCTTATCTATCAGATGGCATACAAAATGAAAACTAACCAAACTGATCACATGGACCACAGCTTTATCTAACTCAATGAAGCTATGAGCCATGCCATGTAGGGCTGCCAAGAAGGACGGGTCATGGTGGAGAGTTTTGACAAAATGTGGTCCACTGGAGAAGGGCATGGCAAACCAGTATTCTTGCCTTGAGAGTCCCATGAACAATATGAAAAGGCAAAAAGATAGGACACTGAAAGATGAACTCCCCAGGTTGGTAGATGTCCAATATGCCCCTGGAGAAGAATGGAGAAGTAACTCCAGAAAGAATGAAGAGATGGAGCCAAAGTGAAAACAACGCCCAGTTGTGGATGTGACTGGTGATAGAAGTAAAGTCTGATGTTGTAAAGAACAATCTTGCATAGGAACCTGGAATGCTAGGTCCATGAATCAAGGTAAATTGGAAGTGGTCAAACAGTACTATATAGCTGATTGCATTAGTTGGGTACCTAACTAACTTCGTTGGACGTTACGAAATTGCTCTTAAAATGGAATTTGTATGTAGGGGACTTAACTGTACTAAGTAAAAGGAGCCAGACACAATGACCATCTATTTTATTTATATAAAATATCCAGAATAGGTAAAACCATAGAGACAAAAAGTAGATCAGTGGTTGCCAGGTTCAGAGGGAGGGAGGGGATGGGAAGTAACCACTAATGGGTACAAGGTTTCTTTGGGGGATGATTAAAATGTCCTGGAATTCATGGTGATGGTTGTAGTCTTGTAAAAAAAAATACTAAAATCCTCTGAACTATACACTTGCAAAGGGTAAATTTTATGTTACATGAATTATATCTTGAATAGCTTTGATAAGAACTAATGTTCACAGAAGCAAATTCAAACTTCTCATTTATAAATATAAAAACCTACTATCAGAGAGTTTTAGAAAAATTCAATAGTTTTTCCTAATAGGGTGTACTTTAATATAATTCCAGATTACAGAAAATGTTTTGCATTTTCCCCACAAACTTCATATAGATGCCTCTAAATCCCTTCCAGCTTCTCCCTGAGTACCACCAGATACTGGTGTGTTCTAGGGACTTCTCTGGTGGTCCAGTGGTTAGCACTCTGAGCTTCCACTGCAGGGCACACCAGTTCAATCCCTGGTCAGGGGGCTAAGATCCCCATACGCTGAGCCCCGTGGTAAAAAAAAAAAAAAAAAAAGAAGACTAGACATTGCAAGAAAATAATATCCAAAACCCCACATCCCAAACATATGAGAATAGTGTATTTTCTATTGTTGTTTTATATACAAACAGAATTTTTTGTTTCCTTCTCTTTTTTTAACCATTTATATTTTTCAAGTTTCACTCATAAAATTTCTATTCTTATGAAAAAAGTTCTCTTTTCTTAATTGTACTTCTTTCAGTATCAAGCAAAATATAGTAACAAAAAGCATATCAGTGGTTGTTGCCTGGGTGTGGGAGGGGAGAGGTGGATTACCAAGAGATACAAAGAAACTTTGGGAGGGAGCGGATGTGTTTGTGACAGTATTTGTGCTGATGCTTTCATCGATAAATATATATACACATATGTCAAAACTCACTGAACTGCACTTCAAAAACTCATGAATTGGTTCAAGTTCAATCCCTGGTCAGGAAGCTAAGATCCTGCATCCACCATGGCCAAAAAATCCAAAACATAACAGAAGCAATATTGGAACAAATTCAGTAAAGACTAAAAATGGTCCACATGAAAAAAATCTTTAAAAACAAGAGTCCCAGGCTTCTCAAACTCAGGGCAGTTGGAAACCACTGGTACCAACTGGGTGATAGCTAAGGAAAAAGACTTCCCTCATCTTGACCAAATCATCAAGTGAAGCCAAATAAAACCATGACTACAACCCAGGGATAAACAAATCTGTGATTTCCTAGTGTTTTACATAAATGCACTATCCTTAATCAGTATATGATACGTGAGTGTCCTGCAAGGTGCTCAGCCTCTCACCATTTTCTATCGTTGGATCAATTGGGATGAAATCTGACAGGTGATAAAGGCTCTCCATAGAATCCACGTTATTGCAATTATCTAATCATGACCCTGTCTCCTATAAAAGAAACGCAGTGCTGTGCTCAAGGGTTCATCTTGAGATGTGTTTGCCTGTTGGTTGCTTGCCTGTTTGTTATTAAGGAGATTCATTTATTCAGGTAAAGGGAACTATGTTTTTTAAAAATATATGTTGTGGTATGCTTGAAAGTCATTGAATATTGTTTTCCTTTGTTACTAGGTGAACTCAGGTATGTCTAAAGAAGATTCACTGATCATTGCAGTTCCTCAGATGTGTTTCTTGTTTTACCTTTTGTCGGTTTTCCCTTACTTGTCGATGTTCTGTGTATATGTGTCAGGAGTTTCTGATTCTTTGAGACCCCTTGGACTGTAGCCTTCCAGGCTCCTCCATCCATGGAATTTTCCAGGTAAGAATACTGGAGTTGCCAGTGTTCTGGTTTGCCATTTCCCATTCCAGGAGATCTTCCTCACCCAGGGATCAAACCAGAGTCACTTGTATCGCCTTCATTTGCAGGGGGGTTCTTTACCACTGTGTCATCTGCAAAGCCTTCTGCATGTTTTTATTTCCTATGCATATAAAGTATATTTCTCCCAACTGACCATTTACCATAGCTTGTCTGTAATGCCTCTTGCCAGTCAGGGAACATTTTTTTCCCCTTTGAAGCACCTGTTTCACTTTTTCCAAGAAAAACTTGGAATCAAGGAGAGTAGAAACATCAGAATAAGCCAACCTTTTTAGAAGAAATGAGAAAGGAGGTCACACATCTACCTCTGCTAGGCTGAAAAGACAATTCTAACAGCTTTGTAGCCATCTTACAAAAGCAATGTTACCCTAACCTCAGCACGCATAAAAATCCTCTTGACAAAACTAAAAATATAGTGGAAAAATTCTTAACAGTGCAAGCAAATTGTGTCTTTTAAAAACATTTAATCATAATTGACAAACACTTAGACAAGTTTTTAAAAGGCACAATACACAGTCCCTACTCTCCACTGTGTTGCAGAAGCTTGTTAATGTTTTTATGTGGTACCTAGGTACATAATTATTTGCTGAATCATTTGAGAATTGGCTGATAGTTCAAAAAGATGCGGCCATGTCCTCTAGCAAACCTCAGGTCTATGGGTCATGGCCCCAATTCTGTAGTGTTTTCTAGATATAATCTAGAAGTTTGTGATAGATGATTTCTTGGAGGTTGCTGAAAGAAATAGTGAAAGGAAATTAAGAATATGTACTCATCCTCCTGGATTTTCTTTTTCTGTCAATCTTCTTTGGAAGTCAATTCCCAGGTCATCCAGAAGGAAGTCCTTTGTTTTATACCATCAGGACACTTGGTAACTCAGTGAATATAATTAAAATTTTGATCCAAAAGTACTGTCATGCCAACTTAATTTTTAACTTGGGCTTCCCACATGGCTCAGTGGTAAAGAATCCGCCTGCCAATGCAGGAGGCACAGGTTCAATTCCTGGGTCAGGATCCCCTGGAGAAGGAAATGGCAACCCACTCCAGCATTCTTGCCTGGAAAATCCCCTGGACCGAGGAGCCTGATGGACTATCATGCATGGGATTGCAAAAGAGTCAGACATGACTTCATGACTAAACAACAAACAACAATTTTTCCCACGCCTCATCATGACTCGTCATGATCCCAGCTACTCAAGCTCGTGGTCAGTGGACCTGGTTTCAAAGACTAAAGCAAGAGTTCTGCAAGCCCATCTGTTGGTTCTGTATCGGATTAATAATTATGCTCCTCACAATTGCTGTGGTAGCCTTCTTCGGTAATCAATTACCTTTCTCCCTCTCAGTGACAATAATTGCTTCTGGCATCGTTTTAATCCTCATTTCTGGAGGGATACTCTTGTGTGGATTATGCTGAAACTCAGACTACACCTCTCTTTAACCAGAAGAATTAGACATTGAACTTCCCACGGTCATCCTGAGGGTTTTGAAACAGAGGCAGCAACTCTCAGCGCCTCGCTATGATGTATATTAAACCCAGATATCATCGGGTCTTTTAACCTTCTGAAAGTTCCTTGAGTATAGTTAAAGTAGAAATAAACTCTGACCTCTAAAAAGTTTTGTTTTCTGAGTTTGGAATGTGTTTGTTCTCTCTTGCCTGTGTGAAATCGTTCTTCTTCAGAAGTCTTCTCTCTCTCGAATTCATCTCGAAACTAGTTTCGTCCTACTTGTTTCTGCAGCTCCCAACCTTCTTATTCTCTTCCTATCATCACTGGTGCTTCTCATCTGGGGCTTCATTGTCAACTCCTGCAGATTTCAACAAGCACAGAAGGTGACCCCTTCAAGACCACAGGGGCCGAGCTCACGGCCTTCGTGACCTGCCATGTCCTGTTCTTTTCTCACCAACCAAGGTCATGCTTTGTACCTGGCCATAAATGCCAGACCCCTAGAACATCATTGCAGACACCTCACTCGCTCACCACACTTCCCTCAGGGAAGATCTGAGCTGCTTCTTGACGTCTAAGAAAACTAAAGCTAGCCAGTAGTTAAAGTAATAAAATTAGATTTTACTCAGGAAATATTGTAATAGGAAAAGAGACCCCACCCTCCCAGCATAGAACTGGGATCAATTCTTTTTTAAAAATATTTATTTATGTATGTAACTGCGGCCAGTCCTAGTTGTGGCATGCAGAATCTAGTTCCCTGACCAGGGATCGAACCCAGGCCCCCTGTATTGAGAGTGCAGAATGTTTGCCACTGAACCATCAGGGAAGCCCCCTGGGCCGAGTTCTGTTTACAACATATTCAAGTGGGAATTTATGGTGCAGGTGAAGTTTGAGGATCAGTCACTGGGTAGAAAATTACTCAGGAATGAGTGGGAAGGACATGGTGAATCTGGCTAAATCAACCTAATAGGATTTTTGCAGAAGGCAGGTCAAGGTGACATCACCTGAGAGCTGGGGTGGGGAGAAACAGGAATCTGATCAGCCATCGGGGGTGGGGATTTCTCACTAAACCAACTTAGCAAGTTTCCAGCTCAGATTGGAAGATGCAAAGACCAGCATAGAAGTGCAGAAGTTGAGTCCTAATTGGGATGAGGACTCAGAGGAGCCAGACTAAATCTGGGTCAAGAAGAGACACTTTGTCATTGAAAGTACCCCCAATTTTCTACCCCTTATAACTCTCCAGGCCTGGGCACACAGGAAGCCCACTGAAGTTTTTCCACTGTGGACATGAGTCTATAGACCCAAACATCTTAGAGCAAGTCATGCTACAAGGTTGAGTGACTTCTTTGAAAATCATGATTATTGCTTCAGAGGAGACTCCGTACTTCTATTCCACCTTTTGAGATTGTTCCCCCACTCCTTCAGTCCTAACGGACAGTGAAATTTTTTTTTTTTTTTTGGCCACACCATGCAGATTGTGGGATCTTAGTTCCGCAACCAGGGATCAACCCCAGTTCTGGGCAATGGAAGCACAGAGTCCTAACCACTGGATGGATGGTCAAGGAATTCCCAAGAGTGAAATCTTGTCTTTTAATATAATTGACCAAACGTCTTTGCTCTTTGTGTGGGGTTCCACAATGAAATGATGACTTATTATGCCACCAACTCACCTAATCAACCTACAGATCCCACCAGTGCACCAGCCCTACCCAACAGCTCTGAGTACCTCACTGAATATGAAGGGAGAGCTCAGAAATTAAGACCTTTGGGGAAAATTTCTGTTATGGTTGGTGGCTCAGAAGGTAAAGAATCTGCCTGCAGTGCAGAAAATCCTAGTCTGATCCCTGGGTTGGGAAGATTCCCTGGAGAAAGGAATGGCTACCCACTCCAGTATACTTGCCTGGAGAATTCCATGGACAGAGGAGCCTGGTGGGCTACAGTCTATGAGGTTGCAAAGGGTCAGACACGACTGAATGACTAACACTTTCACTTTTCTGTCATGGTTGGCAAGCTTAAAGTTCTTTAGAGGATGCTCAAACAGTGCAGAAAGCAGCATACGGAAAAAACATCTTTCAACCTGTATCTTTAACACTTCAGACATATAGGAAGCAGTATATAAANATGAGGTTGCAAAGGGTCAGACACGACTGAATGACTAACACTTTCACTTTTCTGTCATGGTTGGCAAGCTTAAAGTTCTTTAGAGGATGCTCAAACAGTGCAGAAAGCAGCATACGGAAAAAACATCTTTCAACCTGTATCTTTAACACTTCAGACATATAGGAAGCAGTATATAAATAAAGTAGGCATAGAGTGTCATAAATGGTCCAGACAAAAATGCAGGAACTCTTAAAAATCAAAAATGAGGGCAAAAATTCAAAATCTGGAACTGTTGTGTCATACAAGTGAGGGGATCAAGATAAGTCACTTCCAGTGGAAAATACTGAAAATGACGTCTAATACTTTTTGAAAGACACAATAGAATAAGACAAAGAAACATTTACCATTCCTGAACTGATGTCACAAAGAAGTAAACGTAATAGGAAATCACCATTTAGGTGATTGTTTCTTAGTGGGGTAAGTAATGAACTTTGTTTCTAGTTGAATTTTTTTGGATTTTCCCAACACTTCACTAAGGCTTTTTTTTATTATATGGTAATAAAATGAACAGGGAAGCCTCATGTGCTGCTGTCCATGGGGTCGCAAAGAGTCGGACACGACTGAGCAACTGAACAAAAACAATAAAAAAAACTAAATAGTTTAAAAAACAAAGTTGCATACATACATATATATATGCATACACACATATTCATTTATAGATAGGTCCATCCATCTATCTATGTATATATGTATCGATATGTATGGATGGATGTCTCTATCTATCTCAGTGGCTCGGTGAAATATTACAGGAAATGAAAATATATTCCTCCCAAAAGTGGCAAGGAGCTGAAAGAGTACCTAGTTTGTCTGCTGACATCACATACAGACCGTTTCTTGGTATTGTTTTAAACACAATCATCAACTTTTTGTGCTGGCTTTTCCACCACTGGAATGGAGAAACATCCCCATGATACTTTGGAAATATCTTGCACTTCTGAAAAGTTCTGTAAGAAAAGATATTCAAATCCAACAACTACCAAGCTTAAGGATGATTGGTTTTCTGATCTTTTCCCAAAATATATAAGGCTAAAAGCTATAATTTTTATTTTTTTTATTTTATTTTTTTTGAGGCAACTACAGAAAGTTTTTATTTGTTCAAAGTAACCAGTGCTACAGATGGAAAAAAAAAAAAAAAAACCCAATGTAACTTCCCCAATATTACTTCAAAACAAACGTATCAAACCTGATTTTCATTAGAATGTAGTTATTTCTTCACACTAATAAATCAAAAAACCAAGACCCACATTTTATATATATATATATATATAAATATATATAAAAGGCAATGCAAATAATTATTGAGCCTCATCTTCCGGACAAGAATGCCAAGTCAGTCTCTTCATAAAAAGCAATTACAATTTGAGGACACTTCATATTTGCCTCATCGGAATCTTTCCATTTCATGAGGAACATCAATTCTCCACTGCTGTCTGTGGCACCAATTATTCGTTCTGGATCAAGACCTCTGGCAAAACCTCTCGGTTTATCAGCAGCATCTCTTTTCTTCTTTGATTTGCTATCATCAGATTCACTGTCAGACAAAGGTTTTCTTTTTGTTCCATCTTTTTCTTTACCAGCTTTTTGAGAATTAAGAAATGCTTCAATTAACTCCGGACAATCTAAATTTTCTTCAGGTTCCCAAGTATTGTCTGCATCTGTAAATCCCTTCCACTTCAGGAAATACTCCACCTTCCCGTTCACTACACGGCGGTCCAGCACTTTTTCTACTACAAATTCTTCAGGTTCCGCCTCTTCAACTTTTTTACTCTTTCCGTTTTGCTTCTTTCCCATTTTTTGCAATGTAGTTTTATTGGAGGCCATTTTTTATTGCAGACTTGAAGCGCTATTATTCACCGCCTCTGAGCTGCTCCGGGTCTTATATGTATATTTTAAAGGTATCAGTCAGTATACAAAAAGATCTTATTATTGATATTTTAAGACAACTTAGTTTTAAGACTTCTTGGGAATTCTCTGGCGGCCCAGTGGTTAGGAACTAAGATCCCACAAACCACGTGATGTGGCAAAAAAAAAAAAGATTAATTGAATTCTGAAACTGGTATGGTTTTAAAATTTTCATTTATTCAGGTATATATTAAAGGTTATAGCTGTAGTACTTAACAACAGAATTGTTTTTTGAATATTTGCTAAAGTGATGAGGGGGATTTTAGAATTTGACGTGTTGTCAAGTGCTGTGACATTTGTGATTATCATTAAGTATTGTATGTGTTTCCTTTAAGTTAGTAGAGCTGTTTGGGAAGAAATGGTGAATGCCTGCTGGTGTGGTCTACTGGCTGCACTGTCACTCCTTCTTGATGCCAGGTATTAAGTCTTTATAAGTTTTACATTGCATGTGACAGGTTAAAAAAAAAAAGCAACAAATTGTTTTAAAGTGTCTATTTAAATTTATCCTGAGAATTGTTTCCTAATACTAGTTTTTTATGTTTATAGAATATTATTATTTTTCTGCCATCCCCCTCTTCCATCATGTTATAATGGAAAATACAACCCCAAAATTACAGAATGCCTTTTTCATTTTAAGCTTTACTACTTAAAATTAAGATAATTATATTAATCAGTTTTTTTGATGTTTTTCTTCAGAATCATGGAATTTGCTGATTTTAAAATGCTTGATATTTTTAAGTTACATCTTTGAGTTCTTGACTATTTTCTTTGATAATGAATGTGTGTCATAAATTACTTTTATCCAGTTCATATTTTCAGATGTTTATTAGTTAAAATTCCTTAAAGTAGATTGATTTTGAGTTTTTAAAGTAGATTTTCTTAAAACTTTCCTGACTACCTAATTTCATTTGGCAGCATACCTAAAAATAATCATACTAAATAAAATACTTTATCTTTTCAGCACAGATGAAGCTGCTACTGAGAATATTTTAAAAGCGGAACTGACCATGGCTGCTCTTTGTGGAAGACTGGGCCTTGTAACTTCAAGAGATGCTTTTATAACTGCAATATGCAAAGGTTCACTGCCTCCCCATTATGCTCTTACTGTATTGAATACCACCACTGCAGCCACACTTTCTAACAAATGTAAGACTTCAGCTTCTTTAGAGTTCTGTTCATCAGGTGGTGTGACATAGTATTGAGAATAGATTATAGAAATTCTGAGTTCAAGCCTCTATTTTTCTATTCCCTGATTCTGACTTCTGCAAGAAGTAAATGTCCCTGAGCCTCAGTTTCTTCCATCTTATTGAAACAATGGAGGTAGGAGAAGGGAGAATAATACCAATTTTAAATAATAATTGTGAGGATAAAAGAAGAGTAAACTCTAGCATACTACTGAAATGGAAATGGTTGGGTCTTTTTGTTTTGTTTTTTTAAATAGAACTAGTAGAATGGTAATGTTTGCCACTACTTAGATTAAGTTGATATTCAAAAAATATTTTTTCTTGTTGAATACTTTAAAACATTCAAGTTTGTTACATGTAATATAAGTAAATTTCAATGGGCTGTTCAGTTTTCCAACTAAAAATGTGAGTATTGGTCTCTAAGTAGAAAAGTTTACAGCCAATATATGTTTAAAATACTAAGTGTCCTGAATTCTGTTTTGCTTTACAAGGCAATTATCAAAGTTTTATAATTTATTAAGCCTATTTAGAAAATTACTTAATATTTGCTTAACTTGTTTTTGTTTTTGCACCTGTTGAGTTTTTTAAATGTTTGCATANTGTTCAGTTTTCAAACTAAAAATGTGAGTATTGGTCTCTAAGTAGAAAAGTTTACAGCCAATATATGTTTAAAATACTAAGTGTCCTGAATTCTGTTTTGCTTTACAAGGCAATTATCAAAGTTTTATAATTTATTAAGCCTATTTAGAAAATTACTTAATATTTGCTTAACTTGTTTTTGTTTTTGCACCTGTTGAGTTTTTTAAATGTTTGCATATGGATAATAGGTAACTAAATAAATGTCATAGTTGAACTTAGTTTGATAAAATTAATGCTCTAAAATGTAATATTGCTTTGAGTACAGAATAAAAAGTATATTTTAATTATTTAGGTTTTCCTTTGTGTTCTAGCATATTCCATCCAGGGCCAGAGTGTTATGATGATCAGTCCATCAAGTGAATCACACCAGCAAGTTGTAGCAGTGGGTCAACCACTAGCAGTCCAGCCTCAAGGGACAGTAATGGTAAAGTACTTTTTCTTTGTTTGGTAACCAATTAATACCAATTAACTATCAAGGAAACCTTTTGAACCTTTTTTGTGTGTTTCTCAAAATTTGTCATTATATTTTCTTTTATCTGAATGATGTTTTTAGAAGAAACTAGATAAATACAGAGTGATATTGTTGTAACCATCTGTGACAGCACAGCTTTTAAGCAAATGAATTTGTTCTGTATAAAATCATCCATGTCTCTTTTATTAAAATTTTTGTTTTTTATTAGAAAATGTTTGGATATGATAGTACTTTTTATAAGCTTAAAATTTTTGAGAATGCATAACAGTTCTTGCAAATATATCCTTTTTTAATACAGCTGACTTCTAAAAATATCCAGTGTATGAGGACTTTACTTAACTTGGCTCACTGCCATGGGGCTGTTCTTGGGACATCATGGCAACTTGTCTTGGCAACTCTACAGGTATGTTGTAGCCTCTGGGTCAGAGGCCAGTGTTGTTTTATATCTAAGTGCTATCAGTTAAAGTCACCAATGTCTATCAGTGCTTTGGGCAGGCCTGAATAGGCAGTAAGTATGAAAAAGGGCAAGTTGGAAAAAGAAAAAAGACATGGCTCACTTTATATGGAGTGATGGGATGTCCCTCATAATGGCCTGTTCTACTGCCTATGCTTGATGTAATGAGTATTTTGTATGAATGTTAATTACTGATTTCAGTTTAGTTATTAGATACCTAGTCTGATTTTAGTTTTAGTTATTAGAATTTTTGTAAGTTTATAAATTTCTGTGTTGTGATTTTTTTTTTCTATTTTTATTTTTTTTTAATTTTTTTTAATTTTACAGCATCTTGTATGGATTCTGGGATTAAAGCCTAGTAGTGGTGGTGCCTTGAAACCTGGGAGAGCTGTTGAAGGGCCCAGTACAGTAAGCTCTAGTCATTCTTACTCGGATAGTATTTTGCAGAATGTTTATATGTTACATTTAATTTTCTTGTTCTCTTAGGTTCTAACAACAGCAGTGATGACAGATTTACCAGTGATTTCCAATATACTTTCAAGACTGTTTGAAAGCTCACAGTAAGAGTCAGTTTTTAAAATTGATACAAACATTATTGTCAGCTGTATATTTTAGATGAGAATATCTTATTTCTTCATTTTTATTTTAGGTATCTTGATGACGTATCATTGCACCATTTAATAAATGCACTTTGTTCCTTATCATTAGAAGCCATGGATATGGCCTATGGAAATAATAAGGTGTGATATTCTTTCTTTTCTGTGTTAAATATGGTACATTATTTTGTTGAGTAAGGTGTATATTCATTAGGATCTTAGTGTTTTATAAGTGGGAACAATACCTTGTAGGCCAGCCCTGCTCTTTTGGGCATTTACATTTATGGTGGCTTGTTGAAGGGAGAGTGAAGAGGATACTTCTTGGCTTGTGGAGTGTGCCAGTAGTTGGCTTCCCTGGTGCCAGTATGTATCATGATTTTAAATTGTGTCCACTTGTGCACTGAATATTCTAAAAAATATTTCTATAAAGAAAAATTGAGCACCACATTTATAAATGTGTCCCACAAATTAGTAATCCTAATGATTACAATTTATGATTGTGGCAATACAGATTTTAAATCAAGGAAAATATGTCTCAGTTTCTTTCACCTTCATGGGATGGAAATTAAGGATCTAGTCATTTCTTTCTGAGGGTAATGACTCTCCCTACCTTGAAAATTAAATTTTTGCTTTGCTTATTGATTAAATGAATCAAGCAATACTTTTGAGAATCTTCCTATACTCTACCATTTTCTGTTAAACTTGGAAAACACAAGACTATTTGGGTTTATTGATACCTTAGAAATTATTTAAAATGCTCTCTACATTTTAAGATTAATAAATATATTAGTTGGACCATTTACAAGTAAGTGAAGTTACCCAGAAAATGATTAGAAAAGCAGAGAATGCAGCTTGTGGTTTATTTAATATCCAACTATAGGACCTAAAATTACATTATTTGCCTAATCCTTAATTATAATCCTGTTTTGTAGCTTGTCATCTTGTCTCATGTGAGTTAAAGATTAGCCAAAAATATGTTAAAGAGCATAGTTTTGTATATTATGGTACATACTTAGAGAATTATATAAACATGCAGGTGTTTGAAAATATCTGTTACAGTTTGCTCCAAATCAAGGCAAGGATAATATACAGTGAAGTAATCAAATTCTTAATACTACTTTCAGTAGTCCTATATCCTTAAGATTAATTCTTAACAATGTAATATTTTTAATAGATACCTTAACTGGTTCTGAGCAAGTTTATATGGTAATGACTTGAGAATTTATGTATTCACTCAACAAAGTACAGTATGTTTACTATGTACATGACACTCTGCTAGAAAATATAAAGGAAATTTCTGTTTTCAAAGAGCATGAAAATCACTTGGCTCATGGATAACATGACAGATAAGGTGGTGAGAGAGTTGAAATAGTTTATCAATGTCAGCTATTCTGAGTGAGCTAAATAGCTTAGGGAGTAAAATCTATGTATCATTGTCCTTTAAGATGTGGTTTTAAAGTCACCAGTCATCTAATTTTTGGTGCTCTTTTCAGGAATTTGTGCTAATGTGTTGAGGAAGTAACTGATGGTAAAGCTTTCAGATTCTTCCTTAGAAGGGGACAATGTTGATGACACTTGAGCAGGCATACTACCAAACTGAGTATATCAACAACAGAAACAAGAAAACAGCTGCTGTCTTTGTTTGTTGTATGTCAGATACTAACTTACGTGTTTCTGTTTAATCATTTAAAACAACTCTGTCAGGTTTAGTAGTAACTGCTTTTTAGAGATAAAATATAAAATAGCTTGAATACCCTGCTTGGGGTCACCTATTTAGTAATTGGTGGAGCTTGAATTTGAATCCACATATGTCTTATTCCAGAGCTCCATTCTTATAACCATTTCTTCACTTATGGCTTTAACTTTGTGTTCATCAGAGTCAGATACAGCACTTTTTAAAAATGCAGTAGTTAGGACCACATACCAAGCTTCATGGATACAAGAATCTTTGGATATGAGGTCTGGACATATACTTTTAAATGCCGTGTGATTCCTGTGTATCCTCATTAGAATAAAGAGGAGGGAAAGGAGGATATAATACAGGGCAGCATTTATAGAGACTTACTATGTGCCAGGCACTTTCTAACACAAGAGGTCATTTCGGTATATTATTATCTCCATTTTATAGATTTAAAAAGTTAGCACAAAAGAGAGTGAACTTTTGCTGTTTGCAGTAACATGGATAGACCTGGAGAATATTATGCTTAGTAAAATAATTCAGAGAAAGACATATTATTTATTGTCATTTATGGAATCTAAAATTTAAAAAAGCTAATGAATATAATGAAACAGGTCTACAGAGAGAGGAGAGGCAGAAAGGACAAAATAAGATAAGGGAATTAAGAGGTACAAACTATTATATATAAAATAAATAAGCGACAAGGATATATTGTATGGCACAAGGATATATTGTATGGCATAGCCAATATTTTATAATAACTATAAGTGGAAAAGATCTGTANAAATTTAAAAAAGCTAATGAATATAATGAAACAGGTCTACAGAGAGAGGAGAGGCAGAAAGGACAAAATAAGATAAGGGAATTAAGAGGTACAAACTATTATATATAAAATAAATAAGCGACAAGGATATATTGTATGGCACAAGGATATATTGTATGGCATAGCCAATATTTTATAATAACTATAAGTGGAAAAGATCTGTAAAAATTTTGAAACTTTATGTTGTACAACTGAAACTAATATCATAAGTCAGCTATACTTCAAAAAAAAAAAAGTTACTCGAGGTTACATAGCTATTAAGTGGTAGCGTTGAGATGTTAAAAATTCATAGGCATCAGTCTTAACTACTGTATCATATTGTCTCTAGAATGATGAAGTTCTTTCTACTACACTAATTTTTAGGGTACTTATAATGTTAGCACAGGCAGGAAGAGTCAATCTGACCACACTTTTCTTAAAACCCCAGGGTACTTGTTCAACAGTTTTTACTAGAGAAGGAAGATAATTTCACACATTTCCATTTTAGATTTTTATCAGTACTATAAAAATGTTGTGTAGAGAGTAATTACAAAATCTTTTTACTTAAAAATTATAAAATTATGCTCAAATTTGCTTTTAAAATTTCAGTTGGCTTCTATTTTTTCTAATGCATTGTCTCCATTTGAAGTACTACAGCTGTTTATCAAAAAATTCTCATAATTCTAGTCAACTTAGTCTACATTTAAGTATATTTCACTGTCTGTATTAAAATTGGATTAGAGATGGTTGCCCTTTGAACTTTTTACTGAAACTCTTCTTCTAATACATGGGCTGAGTAATTTAGCCATTTATGAAGTACACTGATTTGCTTTCTGTTGTTGAAACGCCAGTGACTGAGGAAGTGGTTTCTCTTCTTTGTCTGCAACTTTTTTATTAGGGTCTAAACTGACAACCTTTACCTCCTCCTCCTCGACATCATCATTCTTTGCCCTGGTGTCTGTTGTCTTCTTTTTTTTTTTTTCATTTTTCCTGATATTCACATTTAAAACCTAAGCATTTAAAGAGTTTACTAGTAAGAATGTATATTAGTTAGCTCAGCCTGCCATAACAAAAATACTATGGACTGGATAACTTAAACTATGGAAATTAATTTTCTCATAGTTCTAGAAGGTAGAAGTCCAAAATCAGGATGCTAGCATGGTCAGCTCTTGTGTAGACTCTCTTCTGGATTGAAGATGCCTGACTTCTTACTGTGTCCCTACATGGCAGGAAGAGAGGGGAAGGGAGGGAAGAGGGGAGGAAGAGGGAAATGGAGTGCACATAAGCTCACAAGCTCTATGGTGTCTCTTCTTATGAGGACGTTAAACTTAATGTATTGTGGCCCCACCCTTAGGCCCTCATTTGACCTGAATTACCTTCTTATAGACCCTATCTCCAAATGTCATCACCCTCAGGGTTAGTTTCAGCATATGAAGTTTGGGGGCAGTGGTGGAGGGTGGGGAGGGGCGGATCATGATTCAGCCCATAGCAAAATTCTTTCCTTTTGGTCAGAAGACACACATTCTGTGTGTCTGGTATGCTGCTACTAAGTCGCTTCAGTCGTGTCCAACTCAGTGTGTGTGTGGTATAGTTTTTGAATTTTCAAAGTTTCCCTACTAAAGCAGTCTCTTCCCAACCAAATTTTTCAGTTAGGAGTCATACTAAATACTTGAGGGCTTCCCTGGTGGCTCAGATGGTAAAGAATACACCTTCAATGCAGGAGACCAGGTTCGATCCCTAGGTCAGGAAGATCCCATGGAGATGGGAATGGCTACTCACTCCAGTATTCTTGCCTGGAGAATTCCATGGACAAAGGAACCTGGCAGGCTACAGTCATGAGGTTGCAAAGAGTTGGAGACAGCTGAGCAACTAACACTTTTTAGATACTTGAGGGTGGACTGAAAGGCTTCTCATAGATAACTGAGGTTATGTCATATTTACTTCTAATTAATCAAGTATATTAATTGTAGTCATGCTCTTCACAGTATTCTCAGTTTGGTTTACAGGTGAAATACTCTAATTCTCCTTACAAAAAAATATGTTTCTCTTCTAGGAACCATCTCTTTTTGCTGTTGCCAAATTGTTAGAAACTGGTCTAGTTAACATGCACCGAATAGAAATTCTATGGAGACCTCTAACTGGCCATCTACTTGAGGTAACCTCTGTTTCTTTATTATATTTACTTTCTGTTTATAATAAAGGCTTACACAGTGAATTAATGATTCTGTATAACCATAAGAAAAATCAGCTGGCATTTTTTCTTGTACTTCTCTGTATATTTTATCAAGGACTAAAGTTTTATAGTAATCATTTTGGTAAAGGAATAGGTTGAAAACTTAACGACTAAAAATGAGTGATGTAACAGTGAAGTCTCTGATGTCTCCTTCACCTGTTAGTTTGGGTCCCCTTTCTTTTATTATATAATCCTTTGATCCCCTTTGCTTCAGCTGGTTCTAAAACTTTAAGGCAATCAGGACTGAGAGTACTAGACACTGCTCCTTTACAGACTTCCCTGTGATTATGAGGTAACATTTCTACAAAAGGGAAAAAACCTTCTCGGTATCACTAATTATAGATAGTACCAGGGAATTTTGTCTGGATTTGTATTCAGACTTGAGTGAATCTGAATAATTAATTGCTTCTTATTGACAACTGCTCTGTCAAATACATGTTTATGAGCAGTTTAGGTTTTGGTTGCCCTCATTGTTTCATATTATTTTATTAATCTGAGAAGGGTACTATTCTTAGTTAAAAAAAAAAAAGTCCTTTTTTTTTTTCCTTCCATTTTTTTGGGATTATTTTTATAAGCTATTAAAGAATGTATGCAGATTTCTTCATTATGGAATTCTCATCAAATGGCAAAAAATATGTTTTTAAAATTTTAGCTAAGTATTTGATTATGAAGATAGACCAGATTAGGAACCTTAGTGTCTGCTTCTTCTGTTTACTCTGGTGACATCATTTACTTTTATGAAATCCTTTCTTTTCTGTAAGTTATTTAGTTTCATCTTTTATCTTCTATCTCTTTATTGCTTCCTCTTGCCTCTTATTCAGAAGGTAAGCTTACTTACATTTTGTATATTTTCATATTTTCTTCAACCCTTATTGACAAATGTTTTATGTGATTTTTTAAATGTGGAAGAGTAGGAAAAGCAATGTTTTAGTTTTTCTTAAATTAATGTGTGATGTATAGCTTAAGTATACAAATTAAAGATTAATTTTTGTTCCACATATATATACCCTTAGGTGTGCCAGCATCCAAACTCTCGAATGAGAGAGTGGGGAGCAGAAGCCTTAACTTCACTTATTAAAGCAGGATTAACATTTAACCATGATCCTCCACTTTCACAAAACCAGGTAAAAAAAAAAGAATCTTTTTTCAAAGCACTTAAAGTCATCCTCTCCCATGTGTAACTTTATTTGTAGGCCATGGATCTCTTACAGAAGGTTGATAATCCTGGATTTTCAGGATTATCTATATTAAAAATTAAAAAAATTTTCTTATAATAGCACTAAACTGACTTTCACTTTTCACTTTCATGCATTGGAGAAGGAAATGGCAACCCACACCAGTGTTCTTGCCTGGAGAATCCCAGGGACAGGGAGCCTGGTGGGCTGCCATCTGTGGGGTCGCGCAGAGTCGGACACGACTGAAGCGACTTAGCAGTAGCAGCAGCAGCAACACTAAACTAAAGTAATAAATTACCTAGAATTGGTCTCCCCATTTAGAACTTTTCTTTTTCATGCAGTGCTAAGGCTTCATACTTTATTAGCCTCTTTTCCTTTGATCCTTACCTGTCTTTTTTTTTTCTTCTCCCTACTCATTATACCCTTGTGTGCTGAGTCACTCAGCCGTGTCCAGCTCTCTGCAGTCCCATGGACGGTAGCCCTCCAAGGTCCTCTGTCCATGGAGTTTTCCAGGCCAGGATACTGGAGCGAGTTGCCATGCTCTCCTCCAGGGGATATTCCCTACCCAGAGACTGAACCTGCGTCTCCTGCATTGGCAGGTGGATTCTTTACCATTGTACCACCTGGGAAGCCCTTACATGGGGATAAACAAATAACAGAAGAGGCAAGCACAATAAAGGTTATTTTATACTTTCAGAGTTTTGTTTTTCCTGAGATTCCTTTCCAGAGATTCCTTTTTCCTGACTTCACATATATCATTTACATATATCTTATACAGTTTTTAATCATTCACATATATCTTATAGAGTTTTTAAAAAGCCCACCAAAGTTTTGTTTAAAGATTGAGTAGGAATGAGGCATTTAATAGCCATTCACATTGCCCTTACTATCTTACTGTATTGTATGTGGATGTATTCTGCAAATTTCCTCAGCAGATAATTATTGGGTACATACTGTATGCCAGGCAGTATTTTTATTTTATTTATTTATTTATTTTTATTTTTATTTTTTTCCGTCTCAGGTGTACAGGATACTGCCAGGCAGTATTTTAACTCTTGTAACAGAATGATGTACAAGACAGAAAAGTTTCTTAATTTTTATATCTTTTATATCTTATTTTAGTGA
This sequence comes from Neotragus moschatus, assembly GCA_006410615.1. Taxonomy (NCBI): domain Eukaryota; kingdom Metazoa; phylum Chordata; class Mammalia; order Artiodactyla; family Bovidae; genus Neotragus; species Neotragus moschatus. Next base: position 376,552 of record SJYA01000848.1, on the reverse strand, counting down.
TTGCATATTTTTTTCCTATTGCAATCTAATTTGTTTGTAAAGGCCTGTCCATGTATATATTCTTATCCAGCTTAATACTTGGCACATGGTAAGAGCTTAATACATTTGTTCAGTCAGTGAGCCAAATAAATGAATCCTTGGATAGAAAACTAAAGCAGGTGTTTTCAAATGCTAAAGGAGTAGAACAAAGTGCTTTTTTCACTTTTTAACAGTAAAAAAATTTTGTGGTTTTGTGTCCTCTTTGTCTGCTAGTTCATTTTTAGGAGTATTGAGACTTAAGTTTAAATACATGTGGTACGTATTAATAGAGTAAATGAAAGTTAATTTTAGAAATTGGGAATTGTTTTTTTTCTCTCCAAATAGAGGTATATTTTCTATAGTGAGATTCATTTGTATATGGATCTGTAAATTTAATACCTTTTAACATCAGGTTCGGAGAAGGCAACGGCACCCCACTCCAGTACTCTTGCCTGGAAAATCCCATGGATGGAGGAGCCTGGTAGGCTGCAGTCCATGGGGTCGCTAAGAGTTGGATATGACTGAGCGACTTCACTTTCACTTTTCACTTTCATGCATTGGAGAAGGACATGGCAACCCAATCCAGTGTTCTTGTCTGGAGAATCCCAGGGACGGGGGAGCCTGGTGGGCNAATCCCACGGACGGAGGAGCCTGGTAGGCTGCAGTCCATGGGGTCGCTAAGAGTTGGATATGACTGAGCGACTTCACTTTCACTTTTCACTTTCATGCATTGGAGAAGGACATGGCAACCCAATCCAGTGTTCTTGTCTGGAGAATCCCAGGGACGGGGGAGCCTGGTGGGCTGCCGTCTATGGGGTCACACAGAGTTGGACACGACTGAAGTGACTTAGCAGCAACATCAGGTTACTCCCTATTTATCCTGAAATATAGTATCTTGAAGATAGATTTTTATTTTCTGTTATTAAAATATAAGACTTAGGGACCTCCCTGAAGTCCAGTGATTGGGAATCCATGCTTCTAATGCAGTAGGGGTGGGTTCCATCCTTGGTTGGGGAACTAAACTCCCACATGTTACTTGTGTGGCCAAAACATAAAAAATTTAAAAAGACTCACGGGGCTTCCCAGTGGCTCAGTGGTAAAGAATTCGCCTGCCAATGCAGGAGACACAGTTTCAATCCCTCATCTGGGAAGATCCCGCATGCTGCAGAGAAACTAAGCTCATGAGCCATAGCTACTGAGCCTGTGCTCTAGAACATGGGAGCTGGAACTATTGAGCCCAAATGCTGCAACTTACCGAAGCCTGTGTGTTCTAGAGTCCATGGTCTGCAACAAGAGAAGTCACCAGTGAGAAACCCATGCACTACAACTAGAGAGTAGCCCCTTCATCTAAAGAAAAGCCTGCACAGCAAAAAAGGCCCAGGACAGCCAAAAATAAATTAATTAAATTATTTTTTTTTTAAAAAAGACTTAGATGACAAGATAATGTTTACTGTTAGAGAAATCAATTTTGATATTTATTTTACTAAAAAATTTATTTTTACCATTGCAGTCTGAGTGAAGGTGAATTTAAACGTGAAAGACAATAGCAGAACCTTTCCATGTTCTAAAACTCCTTTGATTAGCTTCCTACCTTCTTTTCAGAGGCTGCAGTTGCTTTTATTGAACCCATTAAAGGAGATGTCCAATATTAATCATCCAGATATACGACTCAAGCAATTAGAGTGTGTGCTGCAGATTCTTCAGAGTCAAGGAGACAGTCTTGGACCTGGATGGCCACTAGTGCTGGGAGTTATGGGAGCGATCAGAAATGATCAAGGGTAAGTGTTTAAAATTAACATCCAAAAAGTAATAGGAAAAGGAAATTCTGCCTAAAATTATGAAATGATCATTAATTTTTTATGTATGCCTTTTTTTGCTTAAGCTTATGATCTAAAGTAGTTCTCC
>SJYA01000848.1:359137-374454 GCA_006410615.1 Neotragus moschatus | reverse complement strand
TGTCGGGAATCATTAGGGCTCACTTTTATTTTGGAAGGATGGAAAAATTGCTATTTCTAAGGTTCTTACAATAAGAAAAATCCATCAAACAAACTTTCCCTTTCTCATTCAATGTCTAAATTTTGTTTGGCTAGTTGATGCAGAATAAAAATAATATGGTATTAATGCATATTTTCTGGTTTTAGTTTACTGTTTTTCTTATTCCCATGAGCTTCTTTATTAATTATTTTAAGTAAGCATATCTTTTTTACATTTATGTAAATGTTGAAGTACTGTATGAGTACTATGTTAGAGATTTTCTTGTTCCAATTTTAAGATAAAATTTTGATTTGTTCAAATTATTGTAATGTGTATATTTTTCCTTCCATTTCTCTTAAATACATGAATATAGATTTTCTTCTGTATTTTCAGAGAATCCTTGATACGAACAGCATTCCAGTGTCTTCAATTGGTTGTGACAGATTTTCTACCAACAATGCCTTGCACTTGCCTACAAATAGTTGTAGATGTTGCAGGTAGCTTTGGACTTCATAACCAAGAACTTAATATTAGTTTAACTTCAATAGGTTTATTGGTAAGTATGATTGCCTTTCTTATATAATCTAGAAATCACTGTTTGCAACTGAGAGTGAATGCTAAGCATGTGTGCTTTTGACTCTGTAGGAATCGTTTAAATGACTTTTAAGTACATACCAAACATCTTGTATGAAGGGTTAAGTAATATTATTTAAGAAATAATTCTTTAGGAGCAGAATATGTGGAATAATTTTAATCTGTTAAACTGAAATTTGGTTTATATAAGATTTGTTATGGAAGGATTTAGTAAACAAATAACAGTACATACAAGAGAAATAATCAGTTGACTACTGATATTGACATAAAATTTAAATTTTAAATCCAATTTTTAAAAAAGACTAAAAATTAAAGATTGCACGCTGAAATTCTGAAATCAGATAAACTTGACAGAGGAAGAGAGATTTTCATTAAATCCATTCTATTAGGAAAAGAGTTTCTGAAGTAATTGCTTTTAAGTTTTATTCTGAAAATTTTTCTGTTGCATATCTGTGTGTTTAAAATAAAAATCTCTGAATAGATATTTTTCTCCTTGGCTCTTTAGTGGAATATTTCAGATTATTTTTTTCAAAGAGGAGAAACTATTGAAAAGGAATTAAATAAAGAAGAGGCAGCACAGCAAAAGCAGGCCGAAGAAAAAGGAGTGGCTTTGAATCGGCCGTTCCACCCTGCACCACCGTTTGACTGCTTGTGGTTGTGTCTTTATGCAAAATTGGGTGAACTATGTGTAGACCCCCGTCCTGCTGTCCGGAAGAGTGCAGGGCAAACTCTGTTTTCAACAATTGGTGCACATGGAACTTTATTACAGCACTCAACGTGGCACACTGTTATTTGGAAGGTACCGTAAAATACCTTGAGTTATCAGTTATTAATTGAGACATGCTTTTATACTTTTTCAACAACAACAAATTAAAATTAAAAAAATTTTTTAGTGTTTTTATTGAAATATAGTTGGTTTAGAATTTTATGTTAGTTTCAGGTGCACAGAAAAGTGATTCAGTTTTACATATATATGTTTTTTTGTTCCTATTAATTTTTGAAGAAGAATTTCCATCCATTTGTGCATTTGGCAAAACAGGACATGTTAGCTTTGTCATATTTTTAATTGCACCTTGCACATTAGCAAATTAAATACTTAAAGCCTCATTTTTTTAAATAGGATAATTGCTTTACAATGTGGTGTTGGTTTCTGCCATACAACAAAGTGAATCAGCCACATATATATATTTCCCCTCTTCTTGAGCCTCCCTCCCACCCCACCCCATAAGCCTCATTTTTTTATCTCTTTGATTTCTACCTTTGCACTTCCGTTTCCCCATTTTCCTGGTGGTAAAAATCAGTAGTTGCTAAACTACCACATATAATTCAAATATAATTAAATGAAAACTTTATAAACAATATCAATAATAGTGAAATTTGTTTGTAAACTCACCAAACAAAAATCACCTCCCATTTGTAAATTCTACATTTGTTCAAGTATGCATTTTTAATTTTTTAATTTTTCATTTTTATCATCTTTTTAAAACATTCTTACAAAGTCAGCAGCTTATTAGTATCCCATCTTTGCTAAAAGGCTCTCCTTTTTTGTTGTTGCTTAATGTGTTACATTTTAATAAAACTCTTATTTATAAGCCTTTCACTGCTTTTGTGAATTTTTGAAATTAGTAAGTTTGACAGTAGGCAGTATGGTAAACTTTAATTGTATTTAACAGTGTTTTGAGTTTACTGAAAAAGACCTCAAAATGTCTTAAAAAAATTAATAATGTATGTCCTAATAAAAATAATTGAAAGCCCTACTCCCTCCTGTGTCTTTTGTTTCAACTCCTTTCCCTAGCTTTATCAGATCACAAATAAGCTTAAGAGTCCTTTACTATCTTAAAAAAGCAAACCGATATTTTCTCTGACTCCTGTTTCCTTTTCCTAACTTCATTATTAATCTTGCTGCCTAAATCTCAGTATTAATAATTTTTTCTTTTTCACTTCCAGTGCATTCCCTTACCCCTTGTAATTTGATATCCAGATGATTCTACTTCAGAGTATCTTAAACATTAGCATGTAACAGCATCTCCTAGCAGACTTGTTAAAGCACAGATGGCTGAGCCACTGTGTCCAGCTCTCTAGAGGTTCTGATTCCTTTCCTGTGGTGTGGAGACTGAGAATTTGCAATCTGAAGCTGCTGGGTGATGCTGATGGGCCGGCTCTGAGACCATAGTTTTAGAGCCACAGAAATTGTCGACTGGCTCTACAGGCAGTCTTCTAATTGCCAGAGCTCTTGCCCTGTGCTCAGTTTTTCATAACATTTAATGCTGTTGATTACTTTCTCCTTGAAATTTCTTTCGGCTTCTGTTTCACAGTGTGCATCTGCTTCTCTGTTCAATTTTGTTTTATTTTCTTGGCCCCTATTCCTTCTCCTGAATCTACATTTTAAATAAACATCCCCCAAATTCCAAGTGCTTCCTACTTGATTTTTTTCAAGCATCCTCACCCAGACATGAAATTTCAGTAATTACCTCTATCTAGATGTCACTCATACTTAAACTTTTTTTATATATATGTAGATTTTTTGCTGAACCCCTCTCTTTAGCTTCATTCCCTTCTTGTACATTATACCGTAGGTGCTCCATGAGCACGCAGTTCAGCAGGTCTTAAGCGATTATCTGTTTACTTTAATTTTTTATATTCCATGGCCTTAAGGATAAACTTAAGAATATAAGGATACCTCTGTTGGTCAGTTTCCTCTAAAATGCAGGGATTGATCAGAATGTCAGGTATAATTCTTTGTAACAATGCTTAATTTCCTATGCTGTTATTTATGCTATGTTATCAGTATTTTTATATGCATTATCACAAATATTCAGGTTCTCTTTCATCTGCTGGACCGAGTTAGAGAGTCTTCTACCACTGCAGACAAAGAAAAGATTGAGTCTGGAGGTGGCAATATTCTCATTCATCATTCAAGGGACACAGCAGAGAAGCAGTGGGCTGAGACATGGGTTTTAACATTGGCCGGAGTTGCAAGAATCTTCAACACCAGAAGATGTTTACTTCAACCTTTAGGTAGATGTTCATTTTTTTTTTTTCTGAGTATACAAGTAATTAATGTTAAAGGAATTTTGGAAAATACAGGTTCTTCACAGATTATATACATTGTTATTTTCTAAGAATAAACCATCTTAACTGCCAGTCTTTGTTGTTATGTGTGGTATGTGCATGATCATAAACATTTTCATTCATTTCCTTGAAAAATTATGTGTACCTACTGTGGGCGAGTCTTGGGGATACAGTGATGAGCCAGGTACCTACCACCCTTGATATATCCTGGATATGAAGGAGGAACTATAATTACATAAATAAATAGAAAATCGCTGCAATGATCAGTGCTGCAAAGGAGCTTATAATAGATTGTGAGCTTACAGTAGATACTTGACCAGGCTAGTGATGTATATATAGGCTTCCCTGAGAAAGTGATGTTTTATCTGAATAGTAGTTCATCAGGCAAGGGTAGGATGAACTGGGGCGAGCCTTACAGGCAGATAGTACATGTAAAAAAGATGAAAGAAGATTGAGGACATGGAGATGGTGTGGCCCCTGGCATGTTTGAAGGTCTGGAATGAAGAGAACACAGAAAAGAGTGATTCTCAATGAGGTTGTAGAGGTGGAGGCCAGATGTTGCAGCACTTTGTAGGTTATGTTCAGAAGACTTCACACTAAGAGCACTGAAACCACTGAAAGATTTTAATCCATGATGTGAGGTGTTCAGATATGGAGTTCAGAAAGATCCCTTCAGATGGTATGTATGGAATGGAATGGTCATGAAGAAGAATGGTAGGATACTATTAGATTGGTTAGGAAACTTGGTGGTGTATAAATATAAATAGATCAGTGCTTCTCAACCAGGGCCAATTTTGCCCAACCTCCTCCCTCCCCTACAGGATATTTAACAATGTCTGAGACATTTTGGTTTTTAGACCTAGGGAGGGGCATGCACACTGGCTTCTAGGGAAGTAAAAGCCAGGGATGCTGCTACATATCTTACAATGCATAGGACAGCCCCTACAACAAAGAATTGTCCAACCCAAAATGTCAGTAGGATTGAGACTGAGAAACTAGTGTAGATTATGATACCTTCAATTCTAGTGGTAGGCATGGGAGTGGTTGAGAAAAGTAAACAAATACTTTTGTGCATAACTGTGAGCAAGCTGTACATACTAATTTTCAACTTCTTATTTTATGTTTGGCTTTTTTTCTTCTCATTATGTTAAAAGCATAAGCATATATATGATTTTCATAGGCATTTTTGTGTGGTGTTATGTGCATTTTAGGGCTCTCTCATTCATATCACATACCTATATATTTATTGATGTATATATTTGATGTCTATGCATACACATTTTAAATCCTAGCTTTTTGTTTTCATATAAAATTGACATACAATGAAATGTGCTAATCTTAACTATGTTTGCTAAGTTTTGACAAATAATCATCATTTTTAATACCTCTGTGGTACTTTATTTTAAAAGCTAAGATGTAATAGATACAGATTTAGATTTTTAAAAATGAAGACATGATGCAGTTCATGTAGCTTCAATAACTTTTTTTAATTAACACTAGGAAATGGTTTTTATTATTATTTTAGAATAAGATTATGGTATCAAGATGATGCTGGCCTCATAGAATGAGTTCAGAAGTATTCTTCCTCTACAATTTTTTTGAGTAGTTCGAGAAAGATACGCATTAACTCTTCTCTAAATGTTTGGTAGAATTTACTTGTTTAGCCATCTAGTCCTAGACTTCTTTATTGGGAGTTTTAAAATTGCTAAATCAATTTCACTACTGATAATGGTTCATATTGTCTGTTTGTTCATGGTTCAGATAGGAAGATTGGGAGATACTTTTTAAAATTTTCTCTGTTTCTTCTAGGTTGTCTGTTTTATTGGTGTATAGTTGTTCATAGTTGTCTCTTATGATCCTATGTATTTCTGTGGTATCAGTTGTAACATCTCCTTTTTCATTTCTGATTTTATTGATCTGGATTCTCTACCTTTTTGTCTTGATGAGTCTGGCTAAACGTTATCAGTGTTTTCAGAGAACTGGCTTTTAGTTTCACTGATCGATTCTATTTTAAGTCTCTATTTCATTTATTTCTGCTCTGATCTTTATATTTCTTTCCTTCTACTAACTTTGGATTTTCTTTTTTCTCTAGTTCCTTTAGGTGTAAGGTTAGGTTGTTTATTTGAGGTTTTTCTTATTTCCTGAGGGAAGTTTGTATTGCTATAAGCTTTACTATTAGAACTGCTTTTGCTGGTGCCCCATAGTTTTGAGGGGCTGGCCTGGTGGCTCAGCTGGTAAAGAATCTGCCTGCAGTGCAGGAGACCTGGGTTCAATCCCTGGGTTGGGACCCCTGGAGAAGGGAAAGGCTACACATTCCAGTATTCTGGCTTGGAGAATTTCATGGACTGTATAATCCTTGGAGTCACAAAGAGTCAGACATGACTGAGCAACTTTCACTTTCATAGGTTTGGGATCACTGTGTTTTCATTTTTATTTGTCTCTAGGTGTTTTTTGATTTCCTCTTTGATTTCTCTTGTGACCCATTGGCTCTTTAGTAGCATATTGTTTAGCCTCCACATGTTTGTGTTTTGTAGTTTTTTTTCTTGCAGTTGAAAATTTTGCCATTTGTAGCCACATGGGTGGACTCGCAGGGCATTATGCTAAATGAAATAAGTCAAACAGAGAAAGACACATACTGTGTGATATCACTTCTGTGTGGAATCTAAAAAATACAGTGAACTAGTGAGTATAACAAAAAAGAATCAGACTCCCAGATACAGAAAACAAACTGATTGTTACCAGTGGGGAGAGGGAGGAAGCATGGCAACATAGGGGTAAAGGGACTGGGAGGCATGAACTATTAGATGTAAGATAGGCTAGAATGATGTATTTTACAACATGGAGAATATAGGCTGTGTTTTATAATTGTAAATAGAGTATAACCTTTAAAAATTGTATAAAAAATTAAGAATTTTTAAAAAGTAATGTTTTGACATAACAAAGTACAATATGTAATTATACTTAGTCTTTTAGAAAGAGGACGTCTTCCTAGACATAGAATATATTAATAGGAGAACTGCAGATTTTTCCCCTTCTTATAGCGTGGAATATTCTAAACCTGAGACTTGGTCACCATTCTGGTAGGTGAATGAAATGTTTAATTTGATTTTTGAACTGGGATGGCAACAGGCAGAAGTATTTTGCTTTGCTGTTTTGATAGTTTTTTAACAAAATTTGTTAAAACTGTTTGAACAGTTACTAAAAAACCTGTTTTTTTGTTGCATGTAAATTATACTTCAATTTTGATTAAAAGAGTATGGAGAGGAAGAAACATATAACTGAACAAGTGTTAATAGTTTATACTATAAAGCAGTGCATTGCTTACTGTTTTATACCAGACTTAGTTCCAGCTTTCCAATGAATTGAATGCTTCCTCAGTCATATGGGTTTATTCTTTCTTGAAAAAACCTAGTCTTTGATAGCTTTTGTGAAATGAAAGTCTTTAAAACACAATTATCTCTATATTTCATAGCCTACTTAGGTTATCCTTTGCAAAATGTCAATTCCTCTGATTTTTATATTATTTAAATACAAAGAGGTGAGTAATAATCCATGCTGTTATCAAAGCCATTGGGCCGGATGTCTGTAGGAACAAGATCATTTTTTCCTGGGCTTAAAAGGAGCAAGGGCTTCCCTAGTGGCTCAGTGGTAAAGAATCTGCCTGCCAATGCAGGGGCACAGCTTTGATCTCTGAGTCAGGAAGATCCCATGGAGAAGGAAATGGCAATCTATTCCAGTATTTTTGCCTAGGAAATCCCTTGAACAGAGGAGCCTGGTGAGCTACAGTCCATGGTGTTGCAAAAGAGTTGGCCATGACTTAGTGAGTGAACAACAATAATAGAAACAAACCACACCTGGTTTCATTATAAATGTGCTTAGTTGGTCACAATAATAGAGCAAGAGATTGAAATGATTAGTGGAAACAGCAACCACCATTCAGCCCATGCTGTACTGATGGTAGATCAGTTGACTTGATTTTACATGAGAGAAGTTTAGCCTTATGGTAAAAGGACAGTCTTATTTATGGTGCATGTTCTCCTGGCAGCTTACTGACATGGGGGGGAAATGTTTAACAGAATTCTGCAGCTATAAAATTATTTAAATATGAAAACCCAAGTGTAAAGTTAAGACTTTCATGGAGTATGACTTAATTTATTTTAAACATTTAGGTAAAAAACGTGTAGCATACTGTCATTACTTTTCCTCTACGCTTAAAGACTGGAACCATCTTAATAATGGTAGATGGTTAGATTGAAGATGTTACTGAAAAGTTTTTATTCTGTTCTTCTTAGGCAGAAGTATTAGGATAGAAAGGTGTATACATACATTTATGGAGTTTTAAGTTCAAAACCTTGTTTGATATACTCATCCATTTCTTGGTGCCATTTATTCCTATATCTGACAAAATTTTTTTTTACTGGATTTTTGGTCTATAATGGTTTTAACTCACATTGTTAGTGCATAAGCGTATCTTTTTCTATTTCTGTAGGAGTTTAAGCAGAAAAATCAAGCAGATAAACTTTCAAGTGTCTAATAGAGACAGTTTGATCACTTTTATGGTGATAATTTTTTTTTCCTCTTCCTCATGTAGGAGATTTTTCAAGAGCATGGGATGTTCTTCTTGACCATATACAATCAGCAGCACTCAGCAAAAACAATGAAGTATCTCTGGCTGCACTGAAAAGCTTCCAGGAAATTTTACAGATTGTGTCCCCTGTCAGAGACTCAGATAAGCCTGAGACACCACCTGCAGTTAATGTCCCGGTGCCTGTCCTTTTAGGGCCTATATCAGGCCCTAGCCTGAACAGGCCATTTCTAAGAACAGATTCCATTGGAGAAAAACTTGGAAGATATAGCAGCTCTGAGCCACCCGTAGTTACTGATGAGCTTGAAGATTTGAATCTCTGGTGGGCTGCATGGAATACCTGGTACCGAATTGGATCTGAAAGCACCAAGCCTCCTATTACATTTGATAAACTAACTTTCATTCCCAGCCAGCCTTTTCTTACAGCTTTAATTCAGATATTTCCAGCTCTCTACCAACACATAAAAACTGGTTTCAACATGGATGACTTGCAGAAGTTGGGAGTCATACTGCACAGTGCTGTTTCAGTCCCAATAAGTTCAGATGCCTCCCCTTTCATTCTTCCATCTTACACTGAAGCAGTTTTGACAAGTTTACAGGAAGCTGTACTTACAGCTCTAGATGTTCTCCAAAAGGTAATCAAATTTTAGTGGCTGTCTAAGCAATAATGCATATTGTTCTCTCGAATTTTTTTTTACTTTGCTAAATATTTTTTGGGATAAATTCTGGATCATCAAGATTATTATGTGTGTATACTTTGGGATGAATTAAAGATTGTAAAGATCCAATTATTTTTAACACTTTTATTTTTCTAATACATTTTAAAAGGTGATTCAGGTTTATTTTGAGAGTCTCCAAGAAACTGCCTGCATTCTCTTATTTCTGTTCAGCATTTTTAGTTTGTTCATTCAACTCTTCACAAGAATATATACTTTTGGAGTCATAACTTTAGTAAAGTATTTCTGTAATCAGAAAATTAATTAGCAATGGGATTATATATTTTTATCTGTATTTTAATTTTAGCTCTTGAATTGTTAGAAACCCATTAAAAAAAATAAAAATAAATTTGTAAAGTGTTTACCTCACAGAAATTTTAACCTATGTGTGTTTTGTTACTCTAAAAAAAACAAGCTAAAACAGATCTAAAAATTATTGAGCAAATTCCATTGGCAAGCAAGACCAGATCAAAATCAAAGACTTCTTTAAACTCTCAAGGTAATTGTTAGCACAGTTAACAACCACCAAAATGTTGAACAAAACAAGTATGAACTAAAGAGTCAGCGATCCCAGTGAAGTAGTTACGACATTCTAACAAAATTAGAATGGAAGTGATTCTGATTACAGTGTGTTATCAGTAGCCATTTGGGTACTACAGATCCTGCTTTCTAATTAAACAATTGCATTATATCCAACTGGATTGATGAAAACTTTCACAGTAATAATAGTGGTTTCTGCTACAACATAGTACACCTTGATTGTCTCTGGAGGAGGTCTAGCTGAGCAGTAATTCCTTGACCACCTTAGCCGTAGTTACTCTGTGCAAAGAAATTGTATAGAAACTTAAAATGTAAGAAAATCTGGCATTTTAATAATTTTATTATAGGGACGATCAGTTTTTCATAATTGAAATTAAAAGAGCTGCTTTTATTTTCAGTGGCAGAAGAAAAGTAGCCTGTCAGTAATAGTTTTTTTCTCCCTGTGTTTATAAACTACTGTGGAGGGAATGGAAAAGTTAGAAAAGGAGAGCATAGACCTTGTGGGATGCCCTTAATCTAGAACTCTCACTCAGGTGTTTAATTCAGGTTTTATACATATGTAGAAGATAGTAAACAAAGAAGAAATGGCAAATCCCCAAACTTTTTTCCTACGGAAAAAAGCATATAATTTTACTTAGAACAAAACCTCTGCTTTAACGATAAGAGAACAAATAGAATCATTCATCCCAAGCAGGCATTTGTTCTGAGCTTTGAGCTTTAAATGGCTTTGGAAGAGCATATATCGTCAATTGAAAAGTTAGGGAGTTTTATTGTTGGAAACTTTGGAACTTTTACTTATATCAATTGATGTCATTTTGCATTACTAATTTTCACTCTAACCATTGTTTATTACTTATGGGATTATTTAAATGACATTTCATAATACTTGAATGCTATTGAAACATATGGGGTTTTTAATATTTCCTAACAGAAGACTTAATATATTTCATTATTAGTAAGAATGTTTTTATATTTTCCCCCACAGGTGTCAGAAAATTTTTTTCACAAGCAAAATATACAAATATACTTGCTTTGGAAGTTTATTCTTAAACTAATAAGCTATTCTGCAAAACACTTTACTGATTAAAAGCTGTTTTCCTTCTTAAAGGAAAAACTCATTTCTAATTTCGTCTTTTCCCTTATACTGTTCAGAGTCTCAGGGTCATGTGCGTGTCTTCTTGGTTTTCATATCACTAGTTCCCAACCAAAATGACTTAGTCCTATACGCTAATTTTTTTTACCAAAATATTTTTACATACCTAGGGGACATGAGTATTTGATTGTTTTCCTAAGTTTTGAAATCAGGAGACTGCATCTATCTTACGTATTGCTCACCTTCATAAAGGCTGATAACTGGTACCATATGTACGTCCATAGTCAAAGCTACCGGAGTGGTACTTCAGGAGACACTCTCACATTGTGTATGAATGGGGCTTCTACTTAATGGGGACAAGTTTCTGAATCTCTCTGTACTTTGGCTTCCTCATCCATAAAAGGGAAATAATAACTGTAACTTTTTTTCTTAGTGGGATAGTATTTTTAAGGCATTTAGTGCCTGGCACAGTTAAACATTCAGTAAATGGTAGCTGTTACTATTTTCATTATTATATTGTCTTGCAAAGGCCTTAGTACATGGTAAATACAGAATGAATTATTTAAAATGACTTAATTAAGAGAAACTTTGAATCATGTCAGATGTTAGATGTCCAGTTTCTTTTCTTATTTTCACATTCACAGTTTTCAAGAATTAATAGGAAATATTGTCCAGATAGATTGGGCTTTCCAGGTGGCACTAGTGGTAAAGAATCTGTCTGCTAATGCAGGAGACTTAAGAGATAAAAGTTCGATTCCCGGGTCTGGAAGATCCCCTGGAGGAGGTCATGGCAACCCATTCCAGTATTCTTGCCTGGAGAATCCCGTGGACAGAGGAGCCTGTCAGCTCCATAGGGTCCATACGGTCCATAGGGTCACAAAAAGTTGGACACGACTGTAGTGACTTCACAAGCATGCTTACTGATTCTTAGCTTTTGGACTGAAATCTGCCACCAAATTTACACTATAGGCTTTTCTGATACAGAATATTGAAGAAAAGCCAATACTAATAACTTTTTCTTAGATGAAGTTTTTTGTTAAATTGACTTCATATTATGTGCTTTAAGATTTTAGGATTCAGCCGTAACACTGTTAGTAAGTTTTGTTTTGCTTTTTTATAAAGCACCACCAAAAATCAAAACATACAGTCCAGATCATTATTTGGTGCTACTTCCAGAAAAAATTTGATACTTAGTTTTCTAAGGTCTCCACACAGAATGTCGCTCTCTTCCTCTCTCCTGCCCCTCCTTCTTTCCCTTCCTGCCTGCCTGCCTGCCTTTGTCACTAAAAATAAAAGAATTCATTTAGGATAATTATCTCTTTTCCTCAGTAATTGCTACATGTTTAATTCTAAGAGTTAAGACTCAGCAAGAAGTTAATAAGACTGTGAAATTATAGAAGTAGTTAGTAGAGAGAATTTTTTTATACTGTATACTTTTTAAGTTCTCCATTCACTTTTTCTGAGAAAAGTAACCAAATAGAGGAAGATGGTATTACATATCCTCATTCTACTTTTCACATTGTGATCACAGGATGATCTAATGGTATGTATGGGCAACACTTTGCTTATCTACTTTCTATCTCAAGATAACTTTGTTAAAGCTAAATGGCTACCTGTTCTCTGAGGGAGAATAGAACTGGTCTGTTATCTGATGGGTTAAAAAAGCCATGATTATATGAAAATATACATGTTGTACACATAATTTTAAAGAAAGTCCTTAAAATGTTGAGATGCTTTGAATTTTGATTTTGTGTTTTGAAGATGCCTCAAGTGTAGAATGATTATGCTTTTTGTTTTGGAAAGCACAAATATATTTTATATATCCATAAATTATATCATTAAATATTTTTCCTACAGAGAAAAATAAATGCTAAGACTAGAAAATATGAAAGGATGGGAGGAGAAAACACATTTGTTGCTAGAAAAAAATAAAAACATGAGATTTAAGCACTTTCAACATATTTGATGTAATTAAAATTTGCAGTGTCTGAATATGCATTTTATTCTTTGTTTTATGAAGTTGTAGCATTAAGTTTAATTTTTATTAACTTAAATTTTTTTCTTGTTTTATGTCAAGTCTGTGTATTGATACATTAGATGCTAAATATACACTGCTCTGTTAAAAATTAATACATACATTTCTTTTAGAAACAGATTTTCATTCATGACTTATTTTCCCAACTGTAATGAACATGCTTACTTGTTAAAGTCTCTGATCCATGCATGATGCAGGCATAAGCTGTCATTTTCATGAACTAATGTCGTCACTTAAGTAGAAGTCAATCTCATCTTGATCAGTGAAGCATTCTAAATTGTCTAAAGTGTGTATTACTGAACAAATGATCAGATTGTGGAACCTCAGAATGGCCCATGACTTCTCTTTAAGTGCTTGCCCTTTGTTTAGTCTGCTAAGTAATAAGCCACACTTTTAATTTAAAAGTATTTTTTAGTTGATTAAAATATTTAGCCTATACTTTATTCAATATTAGTTTAAAATAGTTTAAATGTCCTTCAGGGCTTCAGAAAGTATGTAATGCTTAACATAAAATAAGATGGTCTTTAAAAGTCTTTGATTAAACAAAAGCGTAAATGGTAAAGAAATTAATGGAGTTTAGATTATACATTCTATTGTTCATATCTTGTTTTATAGGCCATCTGTGTAGGACCAGAAAGCATGCAGATAATGTATCCCGCTATATTTGACCAGTTACTGGCATTTG
Source organism: Neotragus moschatus (assembly GCA_006410615.1). NCBI lineage: Eukaryota > Metazoa > Chordata > Mammalia > Artiodactyla > Bovidae > Neotragus > Neotragus moschatus. The sequence continues at coordinate 361,116 of SJYA01000848.1, read as the reverse complement.
TAGAATTTTCATGTAAACCTCCACAGTATGGACAGCTGGAAACAAAACACATTGCAAATGCAAAATATAATCAGGTAATTTGCTATAAATTATATTTACTCTGTAAAATTTCATGTCTTATAAATGTAGTCAGTTCCACTTAAGATGGACTTTATCTCCGAACTTTTTCTTTCACAAATAAACTTTCATATGTCTATTAACAGTTTAAACTGGAAAGAAACATTATTTGGAAAATCCGTGTCCCTTTTTTTTTTTTTTTTTTAATTAATAATTATTGCTTTCTTTTCCCAAGTGGTTCTCCAGAAAGCTTGGCCTTTCCTGATACTCTGTAGTACATCTTTCTTCAGAGTTCCTTTCTTGTTGTCCTCATCGGACTATAAAATGGCTTCTAAATCCCTATGCCTCGTCCTACTCTTATCTAAAATAGATACCTGCAATAGAAAATGAAGAAATGAAAAGTTGTCTACTACTGGTGTGAAATTTAGTTGGATTTTACATAAAAGATTTTTTAGCCATAGTTGGCAAATTTTAACTTTGTTTTGGCTTAGGGGAAAAATAAATTTCTGAATGCATGCACATGCTGATTTTGTTCACTCAACATAAAAATTATATAATTTTAACATGGTCCGAAAAGTAGTTTAATGTGTATTAACTTTTCTCATTCTATTTGTCTTGCAACACAATGGAATCACAATAGATCCAACTATTTGCACCGGTGAGTTAAATTTCCTAAAATTGTCCTAACCTATTGGCAACAAATAAAGTACATCTTTCCCAGTTTTTGATAGAATGCTCTATGTACTTTTTCTGATAGTTTTAATTTTTGCCTGGCTGAAAATTATTCTTTCATGAAATTATATCTCTCTGAAAACTTTGCATGTAATAAAACAATCTGACCTAAAACCAAGGCCTGAACTTTAAGACGAAGAAGCTTTCACTTTGAAAACAATATGATTTCATTTAATCTTATTTTTATTTTAACTCTATGTGAAAATATTACTTTCTAGGCGGAATGGGTTGCCTTGAATTATGTACCATTTGCTGAAAGGTCTTTAGACGTAGTTGTGGATTTATATCAAAAAACAGCCTGTCACAAAGCAGTGGTGAATGAGAAAGTACTCCAGAATATTATTAAGGTATCTTTTAAAAAAATTTTTATACTTTAATTATGATAACATTATTAAAATTTATCTTTAGGTAATTGTATATTGTCATATATTAAAATAAATGGAAAAATATAATCTGTTGTTATTTATAGTGATTTTGCTCCAACATTCATGGACAATTAGGAAGATGTTTCTCTGAAATGAGAAGGGTTTTTTTAATAAAAAAATATATATTTTTTTAATTTTTATTTTTTTTCATCTCAGGTGTACATGAGTTCCCAATCTTGAACCACCCCCCCCACCTCCCACTCCACATCAGCTCTCTGGATCATCCCCGTGCACCAGTCCCAAGCATCCTGTATCCTGAACCGAATATAGACCGACGATTCGTTTCCCACACAACACCACTCATGTTTCAGTGCCATTCTCCCAAACCTTCCCCCCTCTCCCTCTCCCTCAAAGTCCAAAAGTCCATTCCATGCATCTGTGTCTCTTTTGCTGTCTCGTATACAGGGTTATCATCACCATGTTTCTAGATTCCATATATATGAGTTAGTATACTGTATTGGTGCTTTTCTTTCTGGCTTACTTCACTCTGTATAATTGGCTCCAGTTTCAGCCATCTCATTAGGACTGATTCAAATGTATTCTTTTTAATGGCTAAGTAATAGTCTGTTGTGTATATGTACCACAGCTTTCTTATCCATTCATCTGTTGATGGACATCTAGGTTGTTTCCACGTCCTGGCTATTATAAACAGTGCTGCTATGAACATTGGGGTACATGTGTCTCTTTCAATTCTGGTTTCCTCGGTGTGTATGCCCAGCAGCGGGATTGCTGGGTCATATGGCAGTTCTATTTGCAATTTTTAAA
>SJYA01000848.1:288766-358096 GCA_006410615.1 Neotragus moschatus | reverse complement strand
TTTTTTTAATAAAAAAATATTTTAAAATATGCATTCGATTTTATAATTTTTCATCTTTGGCACTTAAGACAATAAGCATCTTGTTTCTTAGGACAGTACTTCTCATACTTTGAGTTTGATAAGCATTGAAGGAGAAATTCACAATTCAGCCTATCGATTTAACTGATCATGCATACTTTTTTTGAAAGCCAGTTCCTCAGGGCATGGACAGACATTAAAATTCTTCTGCTGTTGTGTGTGTCCCATTCCTCCAAAGTTTATTTCCTTTGTTCCCCCTCTGTTTTGAAGGACAAACCTAAATCTTTCTCTTACTCTATATGTAGATGCTTTTATTTACTGGATAATTACAGTCTGATCTGAACTCTCTTCCCTCAAGGAAGAAAGGCTTTCTCTGTTCCATGGTTCGTCCTTCTCTTTGTGTTCATCCGTTTCTTTTCCCACCATTCTTTGCTGGCAATTTTTTCAACCTCTTATACTCTATCCTGAGAAGATGTCCCAGATGGCACTAGTGCATCTGCCAATGCATCTGCCAATGCAGGAGACATAAGAGACGTGGGTTCAGTACCTGGGTCGGGAAGATCCCCTGGAGGAGGGCACAGCAACCCACTCCAGTATTTTTGCCTGGAGCATCCCATGAACAGAAGAGCCTGGCGGGCTTTAGTCCATTGGGTCCCACAGAGTCAGATACCACTGAAGTGACTTAGCACGCATGCATGCTGAACACTTCCCTCAAGGAAGAAGACCTTCCTCTGTCCCAGGGCTCATCCTTCTCTTTGTGTTCATCCTTTTCTGTTCCCACCTTTCTTTGTTGTTAATTCTTTCAGCCTCTTATACTTACCCTGGGAAGAAGATTAAGTCTTTTACATAAGATCTTTCTCTCATTTGACTTCCTACTCAAATTGTTCTCTTTCAACTTTCCTTTACTTCTAAGCTCCTTTAAACAACTTGTAGCCTTCACCTAACCACCACTCACTTAACCTGTTGTACCCAGGCTCACTTCCATATTCTGCTAAAAGAAACTACTTGCTTGAAGTTACAGAAGACAAAAANTCTCTCATTTGACTTCCTACTCAAATTGTTCTCTTTCAACTTTCCTTTACTTCTAAGCTCCTTTAAACAACTTGTAGCCTTCACCTAACCACCCCTCACTTAACCTGTTGTACCCAGGCTCACTTCCATATTCTGCTAAAAGAAACTACTTGCTTGAAGTTACAGAAGACAAAAATCTTTAAATTCTAAGCCCTTTCTAATTCTTTATTTTCTTTGTTAATATGGTACTGTTCTCGCCTTTTTTTAAAAAAAAACTATTTTTGGCTGTGCTGGGTCTTTGTTGCTGTGTGGGCTTTTCTCTAATTGGGGTGAGCTGGGGCTCCTCTTTGTTGCAGTGTGCAGGCTTCTCATTGTGGTGGCTTCTCTTGTTGTGGAGCACAGGCACAATAGTTGTGGCACAAGAGCTTAGTTGCTCAAGTGCATGTTGGATCTTCCCTAACCAGGGATTGAACCCATGTTCTCTGCATTGGCAGGTGGATTCTCTACCACTGAGCCACCGCGAAGCCCCTCACCTTCTTAAAACTGTTTCTTCCCTTGATTTTCTGTCATAGTTCTTTCTGCCCCTCACCACTCATCCCCTCAAAACTGTCTTGTATCTCCTGATTTGTTGAGAATAAATTTTAAGCACTTATGTTGCGAGTACTAAGAAATAGAGATTAAAAATGAATAAGATAGTTCATACATTTAATAATTCAATAAAGGATCTATAAAAAGGAAAATAATAATGCAATATATTAAGTACTAAGTGAAGACCTCCAAGTAGAGGCAGCTTTGTGTTCAGAGAAAGCTGGATTAGCATAGTGCACTGCTGTGTACTTGCTGCTCTGTGATTTTGGAGCAAATGAACCTGAGAGTGTTTCTCATCTGTAAAAGAAGGATAATACGAATGCAGATTTCATGTCTTAACCATTAAGAGATTCAAGTGAGATACGGCGTTTAATAATACTTGCCAAGTAGTCCATGTTGAGTAAAAGTTCTCCCTTCCCTCTGTAGACAAGGAAATAACTAAACTGCCTATGGGATTCTGGCAAGGGTTAAATAAAGTAACATTTGAAGAAAGAATACCCAGCAACAAGGGAGAAGGAGATCTAGATCAACTAAGCAACATAAAGATCATGGTATATTTTTAAAGCATTGTTGAGAAATCCCACTTAGGGAGCTAACAGGGCCTGGAATAAGTCTGAAAAAGTAGCTTTGGGTTTTACAAGCCATCATAAGGAATCAGACTTCTTTCTTTAACCACTGAAGAGCTGAACTTGGAGGAGTAACATGAATCAGTTTGTGTTTTTAATGGAATTAAATAATCTCTTTTCTGTATTTCTGAACAGTTTGTTGATGCCACTTACTACATGTATTGTGTTAATTGGACAAGGCTCTTCCTTCCTTGGAAACTGAGCTTTGTGACAGCAAGAACTGAATTTTCTAGTTCCACATACATTTATTGAGTACATAGGATATGCCAGTCTCTGTATTCACTAAATATTTTTAAAAAATAAATGTATAAGTGAAATGTATCTGTTGTGCTTAACATTCCCTTGACACTGGTAAACTATTAATCTAGTAGCAAACTATCTTAAGTTACAGCCTGTTAATTCAGAGTGGCCAGTGTGTGATTTAGTATTCTTTTGTTGGCATATGACACACATTCAGTCTCTGACTAGCTTTAAGAATAAAAGGGCATGCTTAGTTGGAAAAATCAGAGATAGAGGGAGGGCTTTGAGATTGGTGTATCCAGTGGCTCAGTACTATCTCCAGAAAGTAAATTTTTTTCTTCCTTGTTCTGATTTCCAAGGGTTTACTGCATATCCTATGTTTTTCCTTACAGTTGTAGGCTAATAAAAGGATTATATGTCAGTAGCAAGTGTGTGCATGTGTGTTTGTGTATGAGATTATTCTTCAGTTACTATAGTTAACCTTAAATGAACCAGCTTTAGCCCCATGCCTAGTCTTGAACCAGTGATTATGGCCAGAGAAATGGAATAGATTGATTGGCTTAATAAACTAATCATCTCCTTACCCTAATTTCCAACTAGATGTGGGGAGGGGAAAAAGATTCTAGGTAGGCTAAATTGTCTTTTGTTATCATACTGTTGTGTAATGGTTCACATGTTCACTCTGTAAGTATTCAATAATAATTTGTGTAGAAGATGAAATCAGGTTTTAGGTTCACTCCATAGCATTGAATTATGAAGATGTATCTCTTTGACTTTTTATCTTTCTCAGACTAGAATTTTTATATAAAAATAGAGTCTGGGCACTCTCATTTCATATAAAAATAGAGTCTGGGCACTCTCATGAACGTAATCAGATGGTATATTGGAACTGTTTATTGATGGTGCTCTGGGCTAACGCACTGTGATGGTTGGGTCAGTCTAGTCTAGTTGTTGGATAGAACTATGATCAGAGAACTTCGTTCTGAGCCACCAAATCATTCTTTAATGATTTAACAGCAAGTTGACCAATTAGAAAGTAAGTTTCAATATTTCAGTCACTATACAGATGCTATGCTGTGTCCTCAAGGATTAAAGATAAAATCAACCAAATTCTTAAATTACCAGTTTTTCTCAAATATTTGCAAAAGGAAGAAAGTACATTAAAATGTTAGTATAGAATATACAATTCAAAAAATTTTAGAGATAACATATAAATGATATGTAATGATATTACATTACATATGTAATGATATTCTCTAGGCCATGTTTACCTAACCACTAGCAGAAAATTATAAGCAACATTGATCTCTCTTGGATAGAAGAAATCCCATTTGTCAAATTAGTTTTTTCCAGGAGAACTACGGCAGAATGCTCTAAGTTTATAACTGCATTAGAGAAGGTTCAAGATTGTAAGTTTTCCTACTCTTAATCTTAACTTTTCAGAAAACATCCTTATATTTTATGATGAGAAACTAAGGTCCAAAAACGGTTTTTACTTCTTCAGGGTCATTGTTTGTAAAATGGACATAGGACTTAAAATTATATCTTTCTAGGTAGTATGATTCGAGAACCATGTCTGAGAGTTGGCCTTTCTAGAAAGTAACATCCTATTTAAAATGAAAATACTTATCTTATTTTTTATAAGAACAAAGAGAAGCTGTAATTTTTAAAAAAAAAGTAGTTAAAGGCTGAGTGTTTGTTTTAATTAGTATTTATCGTAAACTGTCTTTATTTTCCCAGACTCTTAGGGTTCCCCTCAGCTTGAAGTATTCCTGCCCTTCTGAAAGCACTTGGAAACTAGCAGTATCTTCTCTCCTCAAAGTTCTTTCTATTGGGCTACCTGTTGCCCGGCAACATGCTTCTTCAGGAAAATTTGACAGTATGTGGCCAGAACTAGCCAACACCTTTGAAGACTTTCTCTTTACTAAAAGGTCAGCTCATTCATTTTTACAATTAAGACAGTCTTTCACGAAGGTACATTATACCTATAATTGCCTAAGAACAGTATTTCTCATTATTCGTTAATTAACTGATTGACTATTAAGATTGCTAGAATGTATACAAAGAATGAGTTAGGGATTTATCCACTGGGTACATTATCTGTAAGCAGAGGATAATTTTGCTCTTTACCATGTTGCTAGTTGTAAGATAGGAGTCTTTTCTGTAAGACTATGTGATTACATCATAATTAAGGAGCTATAGTTTTAACTTGATGAATCTAAGAAGATCTGTTAAAAAAAATCCAGTGTCCATTTAGCATCACAAGAGAAGAACCATATCAGAAAATCAGATTTTTTCAGAATAAATAAAATCATTGGTAACAATGAACAGCTCTTTAAGTAATGTTTAAGTTGTGCAAAGAAGAATGAAATTGTCATTGTGTAATCTGCAACAGAGGGTGTATCTTAAAGATGCTATTTTGTCCTCTCACTGAATGAGGAATGGATAATTGAAATGTGGGCTAAATTTTTTGAATGAGGAATCTGCTCCAGTCTGTCTCAGTCACTAGCTACAACTAAATTTTTAATTAACTAAGTCACATTAAAAATTGAGTTCTTCAGTCTCATTAGCCATGTCTCATGTGTGGCTAGTGGTTGCTATAGAGGGCACTGCAGATCATTGAACATTTCCATCATAGGAAGTTCTGTTGGGCAGCACTGATCTAAAATGTACCATTTTACTAGAGATGGGCTTATCACTAACAGCTGTGATAGGTAGGTGGTCTACAATCTAATTTTCCTTTGTGCTATAGTGGTAAAATTCTGTGATAACAAAAGTTTTTCTGTTTTTTTTATCCATGAATCATTTTTTTAAAACTAAAGAATGATGAATATGCCATGTACTGCTGTGTAACCATTTTAAATTGCTAGTTTGAAATCATTTAAATTATAAAATTCATATACATGAAGAAAAATTTATGTTGGCACGTTGATAATGATCAGATGAGTCTACAGCAGAGTGATTTAATGAAGAAATTTTGTTTTTCTTTCTAATGTTTATTTAGTAAAGAAAAATGGTAGAGTGCAGAAGATTAACTTAAATTTTTTTCTCTATAAGAGCTTATCTGATGTTTCAGAGTTAGAAGCAATGATATGTGATCCTAATTTCTGTTTCCGTAACTAGTCAGATTTTGTTTTGCTTTCTTACATATTTCTTACCTCTAGAAATCTTACTGATACCAGTGCAAGCATACTATACCTTCTCTGTGCTGTTTCCCAACTGTTTATGGTCTGCAGGCTGCTTTCACAAGGCAGTACAGTAACAGAGAAAACAAAACCAAAATCAACTAGAAGAAAGGAGAGGCTTTGGACATCATTGAGGGTTATCGTAAATGAATGATTTATTTAAATGAGTGTCTGACTCTTTGGGACCCCGCGGATTGTAGTCTACCAGGCTCCTCCATCCATGGAATTCTCCAGGCAAGAATACTGGAGTGGGTTGCCATTTCCCTCTCCAGGGGATCTTCCCTACCCAGGAATCAAACCCAGGTCTCCTGCATTGCAGGCAGATGCTTTAAACTCTCAGCCACCAGGGAGGCCTAAATGAGTGAAAGAAAAATCCAATTAAAAATGAGAAACTAAAAGATTGCAGCCTGGTAGACACATGAGGTCTATTAGGAATTCATTCAACCATGCTTTGAATACCAAAACATGGTGGTAGTTCTTCAGAACAGTGGTCCTCAACCTTTTTGGTATCAGAGACCAATTTCATGGAAAACAGCTGCTTATCTCCTGCTATGTGGCTGGGTTTCTAATGGGGTTGGGGACCCCTGCTCTAGAAGACACATGGGCTAGGGGGAATTCATACAATTATGGTCTGTTGACCTTCAATTAAAAACACTTAAGTACTACCCAGAAGAATTGAAACATATTCACACAGAAACTTGTACACTAATTTTTTATAGCAATATTATCATAATAGCCAAATAAATGAAAACAATCCAAATGTTCTGATGAATGGATAAATGTGATTTGTACATGCATACAGTGGAATAGTTAGCCGTGAAATACTGATGCATATTACAATATAGATGAATTTTGAAATTGTTACGCTAAGTGAAAGAATGCAAACACAAATGAGGTCACATACAGTTTAACTTGTGTTTCAGAGTTGAGAGGAGGGTAGAATAAGGCATGACTACTCATGGATGCAGAGTTTCTTTTGGAGGTGATGAAAATATTCTAGAGTTAGAAATGACCATTGCACAACTTTGTGAATATACTAAAAAGCATTATATGGTACCATTTAAAAGGATACATTTTATGGTATGAATTATATTTCAAAAAATAAATTTAATGTACCATACAGACAGAACTGAAGAAAAATACAAATAATATTTTATCAGTTTGAAGCCTCTTTTCTGTCAAATAAGGATTCATGAAAAAATTTTTTTTAAGATTTCCATTATACTTTTCAAACTTAGAGACTATATCAATCTTATATGGCCCATTTGTACCTACAATATTGACTATCTCCTTTTATAATTTATAGGTAAATTCTGTTAATCATCCGTAGTTTTAGAAGTTCAACCAATGTTTTTTGATACGCTCACAATATCTAGTAAGGATTGTTATTGTTCAGTTGCTAAGTTGTGTTTGACTCTTTGTGACCCCATGGACTGCTCAGCATGCCTGGTTCCTCTCTGTCACCACAGTTTCCACAAATTTGCTCACAATCATGTACATTGAATTGGTGATGCTATCTAACCATCTCATCCTCTGGTTCCCCCTTCTCCATTTGTCTTTTGTCTTTTTTTTTTTTTAATTTTTATTTTTTTCAGGTGTACATGACTAGATCTAGTAAGAATACTAACTATAAATTAAAACAAATAACCACTATAGTGAATTCTGAGATCAGAATATTCAGCCTGTCTACAGTTGCATAAATTTCTGATTTTATTGATCATTAGAATTAGGAGTAGACTTTTCGGCTTTGTACACTATTTTCTTCCCTCATATATTTTTAAAAAGTAGTTTAGTGTTTCTGGTGTGTGATCCCAATAATGTTAATACTGTATGTTCTTGATAAGCTTTTTTTAATTGGTAGTTAGCCAATTGGTATTTTCTCTGTGTGTGTCTATTTTAATACATGTAATGAGATAAACCAGATAATAAAAAATAGAGCAGTGGCTCTAGATATAAAACTCTATACTGTACCTCTAAATCTAAACATGGTAATACTGTTTTTACACTTATAACTTTTATAAAAGAGCAGAACTTAGGCTCAAATATAAGTCTAGGTTCAAATTGTGGTTTGTCATTTATTTGCAATTTGTCTTGGTCATATGACTAGCCATTCAAAGCTTCAGTTTCCTCTTCTATCAATTACATGGTAATACCTGTGGTTACTGTGAATATAGGTGATACTGTGAATAAAGCTCTTAATACAGTGGTTGGCTTTCTAATTTTTGCTGGCATTGTAATAATCATTATCCTATTCTCAGCTGTTTTTAAAAGTGCTTAATATTTCATTGTTTCATACGTTTAATAGAACTTTACTGCTCATTCTTATTGAGAGTCACAGGATCTAGAATTGCCTTTGGTTCTCTCAGAACTGTTGATTTATTCTGATTTTGGTGGAACAGTTTTCTGCTTTAGAAAGTCTGAATCAGTCCACTTTTCAGATGTTTCCTGTCTTTGATTGTAAATATTTTTAGTATATCATACTTATTACAAATTAGTGATTAATGGGCTGTCACTGAGTGAATAATTAAGCATCTTGACCGTGGCTCTTTTAAATCACTGGCAATATAAGTGAATTCAGTTTTTGTCACAATGGTAATTTTTGCTGTGACTCCAGATGATAGTATTTTTACTTTTCCTTGTTTTTCACTCATAGTACTAAAAGAAGTTTATTTCTACAGATTTTATTTAGTTCAAGATTGAGCTAAGTATTTTTGTACCTAAAATTTCATGTTTGTGATTAGAATGCTAATTAAGAAATAACTGTTCTTTTAAATAAATGATAATGTTCTAACTTGGATGAGGAAATTTTTTTTGATGTTCAAATTCTGTTTGTATTTTCAGGAAATATTTTACCTTAAAAATCAAGTCTTTTATTTGTTTATATTTTTTTAGCATACCTCCAGATAACCTCTCTATTCAAGAATTTCAAAGAAATGAAAGTATTGATGTTGAGGTGAGGAATCTATTTAAAACATTTTCTTATGACTATACAAACCAAATAATAAAAATGTTGAAACTGTAAAATTGCTTAAAACATAAATAAAGTGATACATTGAATGTGAACCTAAAAACATTAAACTCTCAAAAAGGTTAAAGTTTAATTTTTAAAGCACTGATATTTAAAAAACTGCTTTTTTATATTTGTTAGCTTTGTGCATGTTGTCTAGATACTTAATTGTGTCCATTTAATAATTTTAAAGAGCAGTTGATATAGTAAAATAAATCTATCAGTGAGCATGTATTTGAGAACTTGCTTTATAATTTGACAAATCAGATGTTTGTATTTAATTGATAAGTTGCTCAGATTTTTCTGTTTTTAACCAGCTGAGAAACAAATAATAAATGTTTTCTAGAGAATATATTCTGCTGATTATAAATGGAATTTAAACAAGTAATTTTCAGTTACGAATTTTTTGTTCGGGGGGGGCGGCGTTATTTTTTGCCTGTAAGTGGGATAGGGGAACTTTTTAAATAAAACAAATAAAATAAATTACATAAAAAACAGATTTAAAATATTGCCTTTTGTCCCATTGCTGTACTATTATTAACTCTTCTTCAAACTTTTATTTTTCTTTAAAAGGCAAAATAATACTTTATATGTTAGAAATAAGCTATTTAACAAAAATGAATATAACTTCTTAATAGCCCATTTTTATGGAACTAAAAGGTGATTTAAATCTTATTCTTAGTTCCTTTTTAGATATGTATTCTAACATGGATGTATTTCATATGCTGATTTTTTTTTTCTCCAGAGCACACTTGGCATTTATCATGTTGAATATCAAAATTTATTGAATTTGTAAACAGTTTGTAGTATTGACTATTTGTAATAAAGTTTATTCACTAAGACACATGAGGGAAGCAGACTAAATTATCCTAATTTAATTAACATTAAAATGCTTTTATACATCTATTAAGAAGGATTCTAATACTCTTTAAAATAAAATTTAAATTTTATTCTATAAGTTACTATTTCTTAAAAAATAATGCCTTTGAATTTGCCTCTTTTGTTTTAGGTAGTTCAGCTTATCAGCACTGAGATACTACCTTATGCCAATTTTATTCCTAAGGAATTTGTTGGTCAGATAATGACTATGCTTAATAAAGGATCAATACATTCTCAGTCATCTTCATTTACAGGTATGTTATTTCAATGATTTTTTTAAAAATGTTAGTAAATATTGAAATACTTTTGAAGAAGCTGACTTGTAGAAATGGTTACTCCTTATAATTGTGGTAAATGTAAGTGGGTGAATGGATAAGAAAGAATTAAGCTTTATGAGGGAAAAATGTGATAAATATTCTGTGAATTATGTGTGATGAATTAAATTGCAAAGTACTTATGGAAATCACCTAAATCATTGCATAAGTTAGCCAGTTTTGTGAAGTCAGGGATTATTGGGAAGTAATGAGTGTATATTCTTACCACTTAGTTAACTTGGTTAACTTAGTAGTTGTGTGACTAAGTGTCAGTTTTGTCGTCTATAAAATAAAGATATTAATACCAACCTCTCAGGACTATAAATTACAGTTAGTCCATTTACAAACTAGATCTTTTTCCTAGCCCAGACAGTTTTTTTTAATAATTTGGTAAAGTGCAGGTTTAACATTCAGTTCAGTTTCTCAGCTGTTTCCGACTCTTTGCGACACCATAGATTGAAGCACCAACTCCTGGAGTTTGCTCAAACTCATGTCCATTGAGTCGGTGATGCCATCCAACCATCTCATCCTCTGTCGTCTGCTTCTCCTCCTGCCTTCAATCTTTCCCAGCATGAGGGTCTTTTCCAGTGAGTCAGTTCTTTGCATCAGGTGGCCAAAGTATTGGAGTTTCAGCTTCAGCATCAGTCTTTCCAATGAATAGTCAGGACTGATTTCCTTTAAGATGGACTGGTTGGATCTCCTTACAGTCCAAGGGACTCTCAAGAGTCTTCTCCAACACCACAGTTCGATAGCATCAGTTCTTTGGCACACAGCTTTCTTTATGTCCAACTCTCACATCCATACATCACTCCTGGAAAAACCATAGCTTTGACTAGATGGACCTTTGCTGATAAAGTGATGTCTCTGCTTTTTAATATGCTGTCTTGGTTGGCTTTTCTTCCAAAGAGCAAGCATCTTTTAATTTCATGGCTGCAGTCACCATCTGCAGTGATTTTGGAGCGCCTAAAAATAGTCTGTCACTGTTTACATTGTTTCTCCATCTATTTGCCATGAAGTGATGGGACCGGATTCCATGACCTTAGTTTTCTGAATGTTAAGTTTTTAACAAACTTTAGAACATCAGAGAAGAATTTCTAAAGTCTACTTAATGTAGTTAACTTTTTAAGAATATTTAAAAATTATAGATCAGTTTTTATAAAATACATTTTAAGATCCATATTTATAACTACATGTAAATATTCTGGTAAGTAAGGACTATTACCATGTATACTTTTTCCAGCAATTTTTTGATGATACCTCTTGCTATTTATAGTATTAATTGTACCAAGATAAAGAAGGTACATGTATGTATATTTTTCCAGTGACTTTACAGTCAGACACAAATTTTTCAGCTTTAACTTGGAGTTTTCTTTAAATGTATACATACAAAGCCTTTTTGTTAATAAATAAGCCAACTTATAAACACAGAGGTTCTAGTGATTATTTTTGGTGCCCTGTTCTTAAGTATGATCTGACAGCCACAGCTCACAGATGGTTGAGGAAATCTGCCAACATGAAAGAGAAAGACCAAAACAATTGAGAGGGTAGAAAAAATTGGGAAGAAAGAGATAAAAATGCAGAGCCATAGAAAACATTTATTTTAAAAAATTATAATTAGGGTGTTCAAGGAGATAATAGATTTTACATTCATAAAACAAGAAAAATGCTGTTAAAGTTAGAACACAAAAGACTTCAAAGAAGCTAAAAATATGATAGCTGACATAAGTTCTATGAAAGGTTGGAGGAAGACATTAAGGAAAAACTCAGAAGTGGAACAAAGACAAACAAGTGGTCAATCTGAGAGGAAAGAAAATGGATCTCAGGGATGTTACATCTGACAATAGGTCTTCCAAAAAGAATAGAGAAAAACTAGGAGAGGAAGTTATTAAAGAAACAAATTGAAGATATAAATCTGCAGATTAAAAGTAGTCACTCACAGACTTCCCCAGTGGTTTAGTGGTAAAGAAGCTACCTGAGACACGGGTTGTATCCCTGGTCCAGGAAGATTCCACATGCCTCAGAGCAGCTAAGCCCACGCACCACAGCTTTTGATCCTGTGCTCTGAAGCCTGGGAGTCACAACTCAGCAACTACTGAAGCCACATGTCTAGAGCCTGTGCTCTACAAAAGACAAGCCACCGCAGTGAGAAGCCTGTACACAGCAACTAGAGAGTAGTCCCTGCTTGCCACAACTAGAGAAGAGCCTGCCCAGAAATGAAGACCCAGCACAGCCAAAAAGAAATACATAGATTAAAAAAAAGTAGTCACTCAGTACCCAGAATAGGGAAAGAAAAAAAGACTCACAATAAGTCTTGTCATCGTGAAATACCAGAATATCAGGGATACAGAGAAGACACTAAAAGATTTCAGAAAAGACCAAAAACAGTTCAAACACCAAAGAGTTGGGTCAAAAGGACATTGGACTTCTCAGTACCAACACTGAATGCTCACATACACTGAGGCTGTGGTTTCAGAGTCAAATGGAAAAGATTTTTGACACAGAGTTTTATACCTAGGCCCAGCTGTTGGCCAAGTGAGGAATGTAGAATGGTAATTCTCAAATGTCAGCATGCATTATCCTCACCTGGAGGGAAGTCACTGTTGGGCTCTAATGCCAGAGTTTCCGGTTCAGTAGGTTTGGAGTGAGGCATGAGAATATGCTAACACATTCTCTGGTGATGCTGACGGTGCTGGGGACTACACTTTGAGTATGACAGTCAAATGACACTTTCAGAAATGTAGTCTCAAAATTTTCACTTCCCTCCCATTCACGTTCTCAGGAGCTACAGAATATGCCCTGTGAAAACAAAGGAGTAAATCAAGAAAGGGGAGAGCGTTAAGATCTAGAAAGTAAGATATAACACAAGAGAGAATAAAAACTCACAGGGTGAGGCCAGAGACTGGTTTCAGGAGATAACTGGACAGCATATCCACAGGGCAACTAGTCCAGACTGGAGCAGAGGTAAGGGTCTGGGGAAGATGCTGCCAAGAGAAAAAAGGAAGGAGACAGTCAAATGGATTATTCTAAGTTGGACCATGTGGAAGACTACTGAAAGGTATTCTATAGTGCTGTTGAAGTGTAAACAAAGACCAGGACATGAAAACTTTAAAGTGATGTGAGTGGATAGTCGTGCCTTGTTTTTGATCTTGCAAGGGGGAAAATTGTTCTTTCTCTCTCTCTCTCTCTCTCTCTCTATATATATATATATATATATATATATACACGCACACTATAAGTTTTTCATACATGCTCCTTACCACTTAAGGAATTTCCTTTTATTCCTACTTTGCTAAGAATTTGTATCACTAGAGTATATTTATTTAACCTTGTATTAACCATCAAACATTGTTAATTCTACAGAAGCAGAGATTGATATTCGTTTGAGAGAAGAATTTTCTAAAATGTGCTTTGAAACCCTGCTTCAGTTTTCCTTCAGTAATAAAGTCGCAACACCTCAAGAAGGCTACATCTCACGAATGGCACTCTCAGTGCTTCTTAAGAGGTCTCAGGATGTGCTACATCGTTATATAGAGGATGAAAGATTAAGTGGCAAATGCCCTCTTCCAAGGTATATGTATATGTATTTTTTCTAAGTTTTGCTGCATATATATTAGTGTGTTTATTATAGGATGCCTTTTCTGACTCCTCATGGGGCTTAAGTAATATATGTCATACATACCAAGTTACTTATTTTGGAAAAAAAATGAATTCTAAAATATATCTTCCCAAGGATTTCTGCTTAAGGACCTGTGGATCTGTATGAACACGATTGTTAATTTCTCTAGAGAGAAAATAATAGTTAAATCATACTTTATGAACTTTCTTGTTTGTTTTACAATCATTTCAAGGTTTCTCTGTAAGTCATCTAGGCATTTCTTGTATCTTCTTTTCATCTAGTTGGCTTAATTAAGTCCTTGTACCTAAACTAATTTCCTTCTCATTTGGTCAAGCTCTAGATCTTTCTGCTAAGCCAAGGCTAATCAAAGTTGGGGTACAGATCAGAATTCTTAAAAAAATATAATAATAAAAAAATCGGATTATGTTGCCAACCTGATTTTTAATGTGTAAGTTAGAATTTAAGGCAAAGCAAGTGAATCAAACAGAACATGATATTGGAAGATAAAGTAATCAAAGTCAGGAAAGAGTTAGGAAAATTACTGTGGATCCCCTTCCATAAGGCAGTATTGGAGGGGTAAATCACTAACCTTAAGTCTTTGTGTACATTCTTATTTACTTAGAATAAATGTCTAGAGTTGGAATTGACCTGTCAAAAGATACAGACCTTTTGAAAGGTTTCGATATATATTACAAATTGCCTATCAGAGACTTCTACTAGTTCATGTCCTCCCAGAAGTATATTATTCTTCTTCTCCTCAGTTTTTAGCAGTTTAAAATTATTTGCCGTTTTATCACTTACCTTTTAAAAATTTGATGAATGAAAAATAATCTGATTATTATTAATTAGGCAGATTTATTATTATAATCCTGATTTATTATTAGCTATTAATTATTATTAAAGGCAAGTTATTAATTTACCTTTAAAAATTTTTTATTCTTTAATTACCAATGCTTATTTGCTATTGTATTTCTGCTTTTAGGACCACTATATTTTGAATTTCTAGAACATAAATTATACCTTCTAATAAATTATATACAAAAACATTCCAAAGACAGGTGTTAGTAATTTGGTTATTGTCATGATTGAAAATTAATTTATTTAAAATTGACCTCTAAAGTATACTTAGGAAAGCAATAATAGGGTTGCCTTGATTGGAATATTTTTATTAGAGCAAAAGATATTTGATTTCAAAAAGTAGTTTTCCTTCTTTCTTGTGTTTTAAATGTTTATTGCTTTAAATAGTCTTATTATAATTGTTATATTATTGTATCATCTTATGTTTAGTGCAGTATTATTACATTCTTTTCTTAAAATGACAGTGCAGCACAATAAGATATCTGTATACTTAAAAAGTGGAGAAGGATACAGCAACCCACTTCAGTATTCTTGCCTGGAGAATCCCATGGACAGAGGAGTCTGGCAGGCTATGGTTCATGAGGTTGCAAGAGTCAGACAGGACTTAGTGACTAAACCACCAAACCACCACCATACTTAAAAAGGGAGGCTTGAAATAGTACCCTCTCATACTATTAAGAAAATCTTATCAGTTGAGTGATAACACAGATTCATACCAGAAGTAGGGTGTGGGGAAGGACTGTAGAGAAGAAGAAATATATTTCTATAGAAAGAAAGAAAGAAAAATCAAACTACTCTTGTTGGTCCTTTACTCCAAGCTATTCTTCATTGCTGATGTCTCTAAATTGACTTTGTATTTCTTACATGTTGTTTTAGAAAGTTAAATAAATTATATTGTAATTTTAAACATACTTTTAACAGCATGATAAATTATGTGCAGGGGGTAATAATAATCTTTATTTACATCTAAGTTTTGGCAGATCTCTTTTAGTACTAATTATTAAAAAAAAAAACTTTTGTAGAAGTTTTAACAGCATATCTTATACAGTGTTTTAATTAAGTAGTTTTAAGAAATATCTTACAAATAAATTTAAGTTTGCATGAATAGATTGTCTTTCCCCCCATTTTAGTGTTGATAACTTAGAATAACTATCTTAGTTGCATACCGAAATACGTTACTGAAATGATTTTCTTTTATAAGAATTTAAAACTAATATTAACTTTGCATTATTTAATGTTCAGTATTTTCCAAAGTATATCTATNGAAATATCTTACAAATAAATTTAAGTTTGCATGAATAGATTGTCTTTCCCCCCATTTTAGTGTTGATAACTTAGAATAACTATCTTAGTTGCATACCGAAATACGTTACTGAAATGATTTTCTTTTATAAGAATTTAAAACTAATATTAACTTTGCATTATTTAATGTTCAGTATTTTCCAAAGTATATCTATTTGTATAACTTAGTGAAAGAAACACACATGGTATATCTTAAAATCTTTTTGGAAATAATTCCACCCCCCCTTTTTTTTTAGGCAACAAGTAACAGAAATCATATTTGTTTTAAAAGCAGTCAGTACTCTCATTGATTCACTTAAGAAGACTAAGCCTGAGAATGGTAAGTACTTAGAAACCCAGTAATTCTAAGCTTATAACATTTATGTTCTATTTGTGTTGTATTTTTGTACGACTATTTAGTTAACTGAATTTTAGGAACATAATAGCTAGAAGACTTTTTTTCCCTTGTGCCTTAGGACAACAAAGCAACAAGTCCATTATAGCTGACATAAGGATGTCAATTAAGTAAAATTGCTTTGTAATGTTTTCCTTATTTTAAACAAATTTAGCCAACTTTTTCCCCAACAGCTTTGAGATATAGTTGGTATATAACAGTGTATAAGTTGAAGGTATACAACTTGCTGATTTGATATATTTTCAGTATGTCACATAATTACCGTTTCTTTTCTTGCTATGAGAACATTTAAAATTTACTCTCTTAGCAACTTGCAGGCATATTATATGGTATTATTAACTGTAATCACCATGCTGTATGTTAAATCTCCAGAACTTACTCATCTTATACCTGGAAGTTTGTATCCTTTGACCAACATCTACCCATTTCCCCAACACTCTTAGTTCTTAGCAACCACCATTTTATCCTCTGTTTCTCTGAGTTCAGTTTTTCTAGATTCCACATATAAGCAATATCATACTAGTATTTGTCTTTCTCAATGTGATGCTTCATTTAGCATAATGCCCTCAGGTCCATTCCATTGACTCACATGGCAGGATTTTCTTCCTGCTCATGGTGGAGTAATGTTTTGTTGTGTGTGAATGTGTGTTTACAAATATATGTAAATATGGATATACATACATACTGCATCATTAGTCATTCTTCCACTAATGGATACCTCGGCTGTTTCTATGTCTTGGCTACTGTCAGTAATGCTGCAGTGAACATGGGGATACAAATATTTCTTTGAGATATGCTTCCAGTTTCTTTGGACATATGCCTAGAAGTGGAGTTGCTGGATCATAGTTCCAGTTTTAATTTTTTGGGGGGAAACTCTCTACAGTTTTTCATGGTAGATGTACTAAATTACATTCCCATTCACAGGGCACAAGTGTTCCCTTTTCTCCATATCCTTGCTAACACTTAATATTTCTTCTTCCTGACCCAGAGATCGAACCTGTTTCTCTTGGCAGCCAGGTTCTTTGCCACTAGCACTACCTGGGATAGGTGCATACATATTAGCAACTGTTATGTCTTCTTGATGAATTTTCCCCTTTATCATTAAACAGTGTTCATCTTTGTCTCTTGTTACCTTTTTTTGGCCTAAAGTGTGTTCTGTCTGATAAGAATACATACAGACATTACATCTGCTTCCTTTTGGCTGTCATGTGTTTGGAATATCATCTTCCATCCCTTCACTTTGAGCCTGTATCCTTAGAGCTGACATGAGTCTCCTGAGGCAACATGTTCTTGGGTCTTGTTTTTTAATCCATCCAGCCACTCTGTGTCTTTTGATTGGTAAATTCAATCCATTTACATTTAGAGTGATTATTAATAGATGAGGACTAAGGACTGCCATTTTATCTTTTTTTCTGGTTGGTCTGTATGTACATTCTTTTTCCTTGTGTTTACACCATTTTCATCTGTGGGTTTTGTGATATTTTTCTCAGTTTTCTCTTTTTTTATATTTTCTATCTCTGCTCTAGATTTATATTTTGTGTTTACCTTGATGTTTCTGTGAAGTGTCTCACGGATGAAATATTTCTTTTTCTGCTGATAGCACATTTTATTTGCTTGTACAGGTTCTGTCCTTTTACTGTTCCCTTTTGTGTTTTTTTGTTGTTTCAAATTATGCGTTTTTATGTTGTGATTTCATTACTAAATTAGTTATTTTTTTTTTACTGCTTTTCCCTCTTTAACCTTTATGCTATAATTATCTAAAAGATTTTTATCTGTATTATCACTTTATTCAGTGTTTTGTGTACTTTTATCTTTTTGTTTCAAGTAGAAGAGCTCTTTTCTACATTTTTTATAAGGGAGGTCTTTTGCCCCAGTTCTTTTGTCTGGAAAAGGCTTTATTTCTCTTTCATATCTGAAGGATAACTTTGCTGGATAGAGTAGGCTTGGCTGGTAGTTTTTAATCTTTCAACATTTTGAGTATTCTCTCCTGGCCTATATAGATTTTCTGCTGAGAAATCTGATCACCTGATGGGTTACCTAATGGTAAGTTACCATTCTTTTTCCCCTGGATGACTTTAAAATTCTTTGTCATTGATCTTTTCTTAGTTTTAATATAATTTGTCTTCAGTTCCGTTCAGTCGCTCAGTCATGTCCGACTCTTTGCGACCCCATGAATCGCAGCAGGCCAGGCCTCCTTGTCCATCACCAACTCCCGGAGTTCACTNTATTTGGAACCAGTCTGTTGTTCCATGTCCGGTTCTAACTGTTGCTTCCTGACCTGCATACAGATTTCTCAAGAGGCAGGTCAGGTGGTCTGGTATTCCCATCTCTCTCAGAATTTTCCACAGTTTATTGTGATCTACACAGTCAAAGGCTTTGGCATAGTCAATAAATTTGTCTTAGAGAAGGTCTGTTTGCACTGAAGTAAATTAGGTGTTCTCTTGGCTTAATGGACTTGTATATCCAGTTGCTTCCCCAGGTTTGGGAAGGTCTCCGCTATTGTTTCTTTAAATAAACTCTCTACTCCCTTCTTCCTTTTTTCTCCTGTATGTGTGCTCAGTTGCCCAGTTGTGTCCAACCTTTTGACCCTGTGGTCTGTAGCCTGCCAGCCTCTTCTGTCAACACTGAAGTGGGTTGCCATTTCCTCCTCCACAGGATCTTTCCAACCCAGGGATCGAATCTGAGTCTCCTGCAGCCCCTGAACTGGCAGGCGGATTCTTTTACCACTGAGCTACCAGAGAAGAGAAGCCCTCCTTCTACTGGAATGCCCATTTCTCTGTTGTTGCCTTTCTTAATAGAACTGGATAATTCTTATACAATTTCTTCATTAAAAAAAAAAAAANGTCTCCTGCAGCCCCTGAACTGGCAGGCGGATTCTTTTACCACTGAGCTACCAGAGAAGAGAAGCCCTCCTTCTACTGGAATGCCCATTTCTCTGTTGTTGCCTTTCTTAATAGAACTGGATAATTCTTATACAATTTCTTCATTAAAAAAAAAAAAATCTTAGGTCTCTTTCCTCTCCTCCCTATTTCATTATAAAATTTCTATCTTTTTAAACATTTATTTATTTATTTTTGACTGCATTGGGTTTTTGTTGTAGTGTGTGGACTTCTCTTTAGTTGGGGCATGAGGGCTCCATGGCAGGTGGGATCCTAGTTCCCCAGCCAGGGATGAGACCTACATCCTCTGTATTGAAAGGTGGATTCTTAAACACTGGACCACCAGGGAAGACCCACAATTTCTATCTTTGAGCTACCTAATTCTCTCTTCCATACGGTCTGTTCTATTTCCCATATATTATATGCATTCTTCATCTCTTTTTATTGAGTTCTTCAGCTCCAGAGTTTGTTGGGTTGTTTTTTAGAGTTCAGTCTCTTTGGTAACATATTCCTTCTGTTCATTAATTTTATTCCTAAGCTCATCGTACTACTTTTCTATCTGAGCTGTCTTGTAGCTTTCTAAATTTCTTTAGGTGGTGGTGGTGGGTGGTGGTGGTTTAGTTGCTGAGTCATGTCTAACTCTTGTGACCCTATGGGCTGTAGCCCGCTAGTCTCGTCTGTCAGCTGTTTTAGTTTCATCAATTAGATTGCAGTGTTGGGTGATTTTAAGTTTGGCTTCTGGAGAAGTGTTGTTTTCTTTTCTGACACTATGTTACTTTGATTTTTCTTGTTGCTTGATGAAAATTGTTCCTCTGATGTATTTGAAGGAACAAACACCTTTTTTCTTTAGTAAAGCTTCTTTTTTATTTGATTTTAACAATGTAACAGGTTAGTGATGAGAAGCCTTTCTTTTGTTTTTCAGTAGATGGCACTATAGTACAAGTTTTTGATTTCTCTTATCTGCGATGCCTGTGGTTAGAGTAAGAATTGGCACTTTTCACCATCCACTGCTTCTGCCAGAGGTAGTGTCTGGTGCCTTCGTCACTACTTTGCTTTGGGGGTTGCTGGTACCTTGTTGCGGCCTAGGTCACTGGTATGGCAGGTATCTCCACCATGTCTGGGATCTCCTGGGTCCACTGCAGCAGGGAGAGAGGGTGGGTGCAGTGAGGAGCTGGGGTCTGGAGCTGTTACCACGTTCAGGGTTATTGGTTTCATGGACACTGCTGCTGTGGGCAGAGGGGCCAGAGTCACANTTTTTGACTGCATTGGGTTTTTGTTGTAGTGTGTGGACTTCTCTTTAGTTGGGGCATGAGGGCTCCATGGCAGGTGGGATCCTAGTTCCCCAGCCAGGGATGAGACCTACATCCTCTGTATTGAAAGGTGGATTCTTAAACACTGGACCACCAGGGAAGACCCACAATTTCTATCTTTGAGCTACCTAATTCTCTCTTCCATACGGTCTGTTCTATTTCCCATATATTATATGCATTCTTCATCTCTTTTTATTGAGTTCTTCAGCTCCAGAGTTTGTTGGGTTGTTTTTTAGAGTTCAGTCTCTTTGGTAACATATTCCTTCTGTTCATTAATTTTATTCCTAAGCTCATCGTACTACTTTTCTATCTGAGCTGTCTTGTAGCTTTCTAAATTTCTTTAGGTGGTGGTGGTGGGTGGTGGTGGTTTAGTTGCTGAGTCATGTCTAACTCTTGTGACCCTATGGGCTGTAGCCCGCTAGTCTCGTCTGTCAGCTGTTTTAGTTTCATCAATTAGATTGCAGTGTTGGGTGATTTTAAGTTTGGCTTCTGGAGAAGTGTTGTTTTCTTTTCTGACACTATGTTACTTTGATTTTTCTTGTTGCTTGATGAAAATTGTTCCTCTGATGTATTTGAAGGAACAAACACCTTTTTTGTTTAGTAAAGCTTCTTTTTTATTTGATTTTAACAATGTAACAGGTTAGTGATGAGAAGCCTTTCTTTTGTTTTTCAGTAGATGGCACTATAGTACAAGTTTTTGATTTCTCTTATCTGCGATGCCTGTGGTTAGAGTAAGAATTGGCACTTTTCACCATCCACTGCTTCTGCCAGAGGTAGTGTCTGGTGCCTTCGTCACTACTTTGCTTTGGGGGTTGCTGGTACCTTGTTGCGGCCTAGGTCACTGGTATGGCAGGTATCTCCACCATGTCTGGGATCTCCTGGGTCCACTGCAGCAGGGAGAGAGGGTGGGTGCAGTGAGGAGCTGGGGTCTGGAGCTGTTACCACGTTCAGGGTTATTGGTTTCATGGACACTGCTGCTGTGGGCAGAGGGGCCAGAGTCACATGGGTCTCTGACTGGAGGGGTGATGTCGCTATTATTGCCTGGTTCCCTGTAGCCAGAGTCACTGCTGTGGCTGAGAAGCCAGTCATTGTTGTCACCTGCTGCTCAGGTTTTCTGTGGGGTTTGCTGCTGTGACAGGGGATCCAGGACTGCAGGTACCACCTCCACTGTTTGCCCAGTCCTGCCACCTCTGTGTATTTCAGTCCATCCACTCTCTTTTTTTTTTTTTTTTTTGCTTTCTTTTTGGCCATGCTGTTTGTGGGATCTTAGTTCCTGACAAGGATCAAAACAAACCAGGCCCTTGGCAGTGAGAATTTGGCATCCTGACTACTGGACTGCCAGAGAATTTTCAGTCTATCCAGTCTTTTGTACAGTTGTACAGATGTGTGGAATTCTCTGCAATCTTGTATTGGGCAGAGACATTTTTACTGAGTTAAGGATATTTTACTATTAATATTAATAGTTGGAGGTTAAAGGGAAGAGATGAAGTCCCTGAGATTCTCCCGGTGAGAATGCTGGAGTGGGTTGCCATGCCCTCCCCTAGGGGATCTTCCCAACCTAGAGCTTGAACTTGCATCTCTTACAATTCTTGCGTTGGCAGACGGGTTCTTTACCACTAGCACCACCTGGGAGGCCCAAATTGGCCTAAATGGTGCTCAGGCGGTAAAGAATCCACCTGCAATGACCTGAGTTCAATCCCTGGGTTGGGAAGATCCCCAGAGGAGGGTGTGGCAACCCATTCTAGTGTTCTTGCTTGGAGAATCGCCATGGACAGAGGAGCCTGGTGGGATATAGTCCATGGGGTCACAAAGAATCGGACACGACTGAGCACTCTAAGCAGCAGCTGTGTAGATCATTTATATTTTATATATTTTTAATGTAGAACATGACTGAGTCTTTTGGGTCATAGGAGTCTTCTATTCTACATTTGTACCCATTTATCATATAAATAGCTTTGGATCATTTTTATAGTGCTTTCTCATTTGTTTCCCCTTTTCTGTTACTCATTTCTATCCAATGCATTCTTTACATTAATGCCAAAAATTATTTTTCTTAAAGTGCTGCATTGGTGATTCATTTTTCGATCCTTATAAAACAGAACAAAATAATCCTTTTCATTTACCACAACCTACCAAATACAAAGCGTCCTACTGTCTTAACTCTATTCTCTTCATGCTTTTATCTCCCACTGGACTTCATATATACTATTCTCCCACCAAACTCACATTGTCAGTCTACCCAGGCACTCCCAATGCTTCCCTCATTTCATTCTCCTGCCTGTGTCCGCCGTGGTCAGATACCACACCACTCTGAAGCCTTGTTTCTGTTCCTTGAAGGTGAGTGAGTTCTCCTTTTGGTGACGTTGTAGCTCTCTTCTGTGTACTTTTGTCCTGAAGCTCTCTGTCTGTGTTATGGTTCTGTGTGTACATGACTCACTCCCCTTAAAGCATAATGTTCTTGACAGGCTTTTTAATCATTCTGAAACACAACACCGCCACTGAATTTTCTTTTTTTTTGGACCAGCCACTGGTTTTAAGAGTTTGTTACTGGTTTAGGATGAGATAAAGAGCTGGCATCAGAGTATAAGTCAATTGTGTCACTAAGCACTGGTTTAGCTTACTTTTTTATACAGTAAGACTTTGTTACAGAAGAAGTCTGTTTATTTACATTCTGGTACAAGCAGATTGATGTTTTAAGCAGCACTACTTTTAAGACCCAAGAAGAACATAGGTTCCTAATAAATGAACCCCAAGATAATTTGTTCCTGTCAGTTGTTATATAATCAAATACATATTTTGCTGCTTTCAAAATTCACCAACTGTTACTTTGGCCTAGAAAGCATATTATACTACATTTCAAGAAGCAGTAGACTTGTGTATATTCAACCTCAAAAGAAAGTGTAGAATTTCTAAGAAAAATTCTTGAACAAATGTCCTTAATTTATCCTATCAAGTTCAAATTTGAATAATCTTAATAAGATGTTCTGGCTTATTTTTCAGAAAGGGAAATCATGCATTGACTTCTTAGAGACCAGTAAAATCTTTATTAGATCACAAGATAGAATTTGATTCTTAGAAATATATTAACAGGAAATTCTCTATTTTTCAGGTTATTGCTATAGATATACTAGGAATGGCAAATGTATTTTTTATGATCTTTAGATCTTTTATGATCTTTAGATAGCTGTTAAGAATGTAACCAGAATTTGTATAAAGGAAGAAAAGGGAAGGAAAACTAAATAGCCTTCTTTTGAAAAGTCAGTGGGCCATGGGTAGGGCAGTGTTAGATGATTTAACTAAATTAATGTTAAAATTGTTCAAGAAAGTTTGAATTATGCCTGTGGGTATATTAAGTAAAGATTTAAATTAAATAAATGATGATATAGTAACATATTAACACGATATGCTAAACTCCATTAAGAAATAGGAGAAAAGAAAACAACTCAGAGACCGTTGGGCCTTCCCAGCAGAAATATGTTGGACTTCTGGTAGCCAGTAGAGCCAGTGTTCACCCAATATTTGTTTAGAACATTTGTTATTTGTTTTAGGGTTCTCTAGTGGGAGAGGTATTTTTTTGGACTTATTTATCATCTTACTCAATCTTTAATTAAAAATTTGAAAAAATAGTAAATATACAACGTGGTTCAAAAATTCAAAATTGTAGAAAGATATACAGGGAACAGCAGTCTTTCCCCTGTTCTGTATCTGTATCCCTTGTTCTGTACCTGCCTAGCTCTTACCTTACCATAGTCAACCATTTTTATTAGTTTGGGAATCCTTCCATAAGTTTATTATGTAAATACAAATATATGTATAGTTGGCTTTTGAACAATGCAGAAAATAGGGGTGCTGATCTTCCAAGCAGTCAAAAATTTCTCTATAACTTAGACGGTTCTTCCATATTTGGGGTTCTGCATGCTTGGACTCAGCCGACCAGGGATCATGTAGCACTGAAGTATTTATTGCGTACATGCAGATCCACACCATGCAGACCTGTGTTGTTCAAAAGTCGGACAGTGCTCCCATATGCCCCCAGTTTTTAACACAAATAAACATTCATAATAGCCCCATGTCTTACCTACTGTTCTGAACACACTTCATAAAATATAATAAAGATTCTTCTGTATTAATATGTATAGCTTTTTCATTGTTTTTGATAGTTAAGTCCAGAGTGTCCATTGAAGATCTATGGTTAGTTTTTAAAACTTTTTTTTTTTAATTTAAGAAATTTGAGTAGCTTCCCGAGTTTTATGATGTTATCTCAAATAATGTATTTTTGTGTTTTCCTACAATTAACCAGAAATAAGTCTGCGCCAATCTAGATAGCTTTCAATCTGTACAATCTTTTTTCCCCAAAAATTCTTTTATCACAGTAAAATACATATTAAAAAACTCATCATCCTGACTGGTTTTTCAGGGATATTAAATGCATTCACAATGTTGATAACTATCACCTCTGTCCATGTACGTAACTCTTTCCATTTTGTAACTGAAACTTTGTACTCGTTAAATAATAATTCCCCATTCCGCACTTCTCCAGGCCTGTGGTAATCACCATTCTAATTTTTATCTCTGTGATCTTGACTACTCTTAACTACCTCATGTAAGTTGAAACATACCATGTTTGCCTTATTATTTCACTTAGCTAATGTTGTTAAGTTTTATCCACATTTTAGTATGTTGCAGAATTTCCTTCTTTTTTTGAGGCCAGATAATATTCCATTCTGTGTGTGTGTGTGTATTCATTTGTCCGTTGGACGCTTGGGTTGCTTCCATGTATTTGCTGTTGTGAATAATGCTGCTATCAACAAGTGCATACAGATATCTCTTTGAGATCCAGTTTTCAATCCTTTTGAGTGTATAATTATATCCAGAAGTTTTCCAAAATTTCTGGAGCATACTTTAAATTCTATTTTTTATTTTTTGAGGAACTACCATATTGTTCCTGCAGTGGCTGTACTGTCTGACGTTACCACCAACAGTGAACCAGAGCTGTGTTTTCTCCACATCCTCACCTATGCTTGTTTTCTGTTTGTTTTTTAATAATAGTCATTCTGTTAAGTGTGAGAGGGTACCTAATTGTAGTTTCCATTTGTGTTTTCCTAACAATTAATGATGTTGAGCATCTTTTCATGTGCTTTATCAGCCATTTGTATATCTTCTTTGGAGAAATATCTTTTCAAATCCTTTTCCCATTTTTGAACTATTTGTTGTTGTTGTTGTTTTGTTCCTGAAGCCTCTGTTTGTCTGTGATCAGAAGTAGCAATTAGAGCACAGATCCCTGATATTTGAAGGATAGGGTCCTTTTTTCCTACTCTGGCCTCCCACAAGCCATCCAAGGCTGTGCTAGGAACATGAGCACAGCTGCTTACCACATGGCTAGAAGTGGGGGATAGGTAGGCTGTTACTGTGCCAAAGGCTTAGACTGACAAAAATTAACCACAATATACTGTCCAAGTCTTACAATCTGCAAGCCTTTAGTAGGCTCTAGAGTTTCAAAACAGTTGCCTCAGATTCTGCCAGTTCACTTGTTTTCTAAGTGGGTAGACAGATTCCTGGCCCTTACTATTTTGCCTTTTCCCAGAATTCTTTTTGTGTAATCTTTTTGTTAAGTGATTAGTGGAAAATTCTGTAGACAACTACTGGAGCAAACTGTTTAAAACTACTTACACCATTGGTTTTTAAAATGGCGTTTTTCTTTGTTGTTGTTAAGCAGCAAAATTCTTTTTACAAGTGAAATCTGATACGGATTTCCAACATACAAAACTGATAAAAAGCAGAACAGCTCTGACCTGACATTTGCTTCCTTATCTATATCCATCAGTACCACTCGCCTTTTCTTTCTCTTACCTCTGCTCTGAGGAAGCCTATTTGGGTGGAGAAGAGATTCAAAATAGATTAGCATTTCCCAAGATATGTACTAAGGAATGAATATTAATGTTGAGGGATATCAGTGGATACTGAATGGAAAAATTTCATAGTCAAATTAATTTTGGAAACCTTAAATTGATAAAAGTTAAACCTCTTCTTTTACTATGAGCATTTAATAAATTCATGTGAACTGTAAATCACCAAAAGGGAAGATAATATGTATAATATTTCCAGACTTAACTTGACCATCATTTTTTTTTTTTTTTGAAGAGGTAACTTGAAGAACACTAATTTGAGAACCTCATTCCTTTATTCTATAATAAAGTTGAGACATGAGAAATTATATGACTTGTTCAGGGACACCCAACACTCTTATTTCAGAAAGGTTTTTAGATACTTAGTAGACACTCAGTAAATTGGAGTGAAAAATGGAACCAAAACTCCTATGTATAGTGTACTGTTCTTTTTTTAATGCTACACTACCTCCTAGATTTGAGACTTGTTCCACTAAGTGCCACATACGTGTACTGTCTAAGAAAAGTCTGTCATCAGTTTTTATTGTGTATTGTGCTCGCAACAATGCACAGTACTTATAGGAAAACAGAAATGTAATATATGATCTCAGTGCATAAGGAAATCAAGTAATTGTGGTGTAACACTTTTGTCCATTCACAGATAGCATTTAACTGTACTAGTTGTTCATAATAGTGATGAGGAAGGCAGAAATGTCCCTCCCCACTACAGTTTAAATCTACTCATATACATTAAAGATTCAGTTAAGTTCAGTCGCTCAGTCGTGTCCGACTCTCTGCAACCCCATGAATCGCAGCAGGCCAGGCCTCCCTGTCCATCACCAACTCCCGGAGTTCACTCAGACTCACACCCATCGATTCCGTGATGCCATCCAGCCATCTCATCCTTTGTCATCCCCTTCTCCTCCTGCCCCCAATCCCTCCCAGCATCACAGTCTTTTCCAGTGAGTCAACTCTTCGCATGAGGTGGCCAAAGTACTGGAGCTTCAGCTTCAGCATCATTCCTTCCAAAGAAATCCCAGGGCTGATCTCCTTCAGAATGGACTTGTTGGATCTCCTTGCAGTCCAAGGGACTCTCAAGAGTCTTCTCCAACACCACAGTTCAAAAGCATCAATTCTTTGGTGCTCAGCTTTCTTTACAGTCCACTTCTCACATCCATACGTGACCACCGGAAAAACCATAGCCTTGACTAGATTAACAAACAGTATAAGAGAAGAATGGATGTATTTGTAGTCATTTGAAGTTAGCATCAATATTAAGGTCATTACTAGGAAAATAATTTAAGATGAATATATTTTTTAGCATACAACTGCATAAAAAATTGGAAATATTTTTTTGGCCATGCCACTTAGCGTGTGGGATCTTGGTTCCCTGACCAGGGATTGAACCCTGGCCTTTGGCAGTGAGAGCATAGAATCCTAACCACTGGACTGCCAGGGACTTCCCCAAAATTGAATTGTTTTTTAATTGTTCTTGAAAAGTACACTTTCTTCTCTGGCTATTATACTGAAAATGACAAAAGTTTGAATTATTCTAAGTTGTTTTGTTAGCTTCCAAGGCCTTCACAAATTGAAGTATCATTTAAATACCTGATCATATTTGGTGGTATTGGTGAGTCTGCACACTGATCATATATTTTTCCCTTATTAAATATTGCAGGGAGTCTTCTAGAGTTTAAAGAAAGAAAAGGTACAAGCTTGCAGAATCTCCATATGTTAGAAAAAACTTTATGTTGCATTGCATTTAAAGGATTGTGTTTGTATTAACTAGATAATCTGCTAATTCAGCCCCCTCTTTCCTCATACTTGCATTACAGTTGATGGAAATACCTGGGCACAAGTAATTGCCTTATACCCAACTCTAGTGGAATGCATCACCTGCTCATCTTCCGAAGTCTGTTCTGCCCTGAAAGAGGCACTAGTTCCTTTTAAGGATTTCATGCAGCCACCAACATCCAAAGTTCAAAATGGAGAATCTTGAGCAAGCTACTCTAAATTTACAGAAGAATGATACATGAAAAATCTTTGCTCCTCAGTGAATCTTCTGTGAGAAGGACGTTTCTTACTACAAATAATTCTTGGCAGCTGTTGTTGGCCTCCTTTAAATTGTACTTACCTGAGTTAAGTAATTCATATTACAAGCTTACACATCAACAAAGGCTCCTGAATGAGTAGCAGAGCAAGCCTTTAATAAACTGATGGGAGGAATGGTTAATTCTACAACGTACCTGCTACTGTATCTTCAACTGGTGATTTAAAAGTGAGCTTATGTACAGTTTGTGGTGTATGTGTTAATGATGTACTTTTTAAAAAGAAAGAAAAGTTACTTCATTTAATCAGATTTATTAGGCTGGTGTTTTTGCGCCCTTTTTCTAGTACAAAATTGTACTAAAATTTTATGCAAGATGGTACTGTAACATTCCATTTTGTCTATAACCAGCCTTTGTAAACAAAGGGAACTGATCAACTTGTGTGTATAATAAATGGTACAGTTCTATATACAATTGTTGCATTTATTATTTAAATTTTTAAAATATTGATAATGTTAAATGCTTGAGGCTGTATTTATTATTAATACAAAATTGTTTGCTTACATTTTTACTTATAATTTGCCTTCTTAAGTGGCAGATATGCTTATCATATGATTATGCAGTTAGCTTAATGCTTATTTTGAATGTATTTACTAGTGACTATTAAAAATCTGACCAGAAAGGTCACGAAAACACAGCAGCAGATAGTTTATGATTTTTGCTGATTCTGCAATTTTGAAGTATAAGTTATTATTAAACTTAATATGTTGAGATGAATTGTAGCACTATAGCTCCATCATACCTCATTTCTTTAAATATCTTTCCCAGATTTCACTTAAGTCTGTCTCTTTTTATATTTACTGTCTGGATTTTAAAGACTTTTCATATTTTATATTTCTACTGACTTTTCCCCCTCACTGACTAACAGCATTGATCATCATCTTTGAAATATGACCCAGCCAAGATGATTTTAGATTTCCTAAAATTTTGCTGTGAGGTTTTGTTCATTTGAGTGTTTCATTTTGTAATATCTTCTCAAGAAGAAAATAACGCTGCTAATCCATAAATACAAACTATGTGTGTATTCCAAATCAATGAGAAGTGCATTTTTGGAGATAGAGTAGCATTTAGAAGTACAGTAAACTTTCTGTCATGGAATAAAATGCTAATTTTGTTTCACTTTCCTATGTTAGTGAAGAAGAAAAGTGCTCTTGAATATACTAACTTAATTATTTCTTAAAAAACTGACCTAACTCGCTGTATTTTTTTTTCTTTAATAGATTATGGTATTATATTTTTCTTCTGAGTTACATTTTCATAGTTATTTATGTGAAAATGCAAATATATTTAAAAAATGATTATTCATAAATTATAATGGTCTTAGTATTATTTTAGTATTCTGAAAAGCCTTTTGAGTTTAATAGAAATTATAAATTTCAGCCTCTCGAATAATTATAAAACTACAATAAGGTATTAGAATTGAGTAATGAATTAGATACAGTTTTGAGGATGTTGTAATTATGTATTTAATTTGCACTATTATCTGTATTTATTTAATTTGCACATGTGATAAGGTCTTTTTTCAAAGGGATGCTATTTTTATTTACACTAATTGGTGAGTTTCTATTTTATAATTTCACCTAAAGTTAAGATAAAATATGGCATTTCCTAGATTCTGTCTTCAGCATTTCCTTAAAATTGTTAAAGAAAAAAGTTCAATCTGTGTATTTAGTTTATTTTCTGTATTTGGATGTTAAACTGGGAATCAGAAAAATCTGTATATCACTGCTAAAGTGTTGAAATAGAATAAGAAGGGTAGTTTTCCAATTCCGTAACATGTTAAAAATATTGCCATGAATTTGCATGAAGTAAAAATATGTCTATTCTTGAGAAATAACAGATCAATTGCAATCAAAATAATTATTTTCTAGTGAAAGTTAGATGTGAGACAAGGTTATGCAGCATATATTTATATAAACTGAGTAGTTTTAGCTAACATTGCATTAGTTTTCAATACTAGGACCATGCCCTACAGATTAAAAAAAAATATATATATATATGTATGGTATGTATACATACATACATATATGAATGTATTAATACTATATAGTATGATAATCATCCCAGTCTTAGTGATAAACAAAGTGGGCTGCCCACCTGCTGGTATGATTTGACAGGTTTTTCCTCTCAGAGTATCTCTTGCCACCACCAGGAATCATTACTAGCAGTTCATTCCCTTGAGTCAAAGCTGCATTTTCTAAAATATCCTGATCCCTGGAGAGGTTAACACATTTTCCTCTTGTTGGTCTGAATTGCTTTCTTTAGTTGCTAGAAAGACTGAGCTGTGTGTGTGAATTTACTGGATGCTAGGAGATTCAAAAAGGAAACTCCCAAAGCTGAGATAATTTTATAGCACATTTGAGACTATAACTAGGCCTTAAAACAGTAGTAATAATGTCCTTTGGGATACATATTATAAATACAGTGAGTTTTAAGCCTCACATAGTCACTTTTTGTCACTGACAGTGCCTATCTTATATAGATTGCTGAACAACTGGCATATGCCAAGTGGATTAAAGTCCTTTTCTGACTGTTTTCCATTAAAAAAGAAAAACTAATTTTCAACTTGACTAATTTGGTTTCCTGTAATGCTACCACTGCCAAAAAGAAGCAGTTCATTTTGTTGTTTCTTATTGGGTATTTCTTTATAGAAACTAGTGCTAAAGTTTTGTTAGTTTTACTGTATACTTTTGTGTTTATTAGGCTGCTGGATGCATAAAAGTCTGGCTTAGAACCACTTTTTACTTGCTTTCATTTTAAATTTTATTAACAGCTGTGTCATTTCTTACCTGTTTTTCCCCTGTGTGATTATTGATTCAACTTTTGCTGTATTCCTTAAATTTTTTGTAGTGCAGAAGGAAAAGATGGACAATTTAGTATATATATATTTTTATTCTGTTTAATAATGTTCACTTAATTCTGTAGTAGACCAGTAACTAGGTTGTCCTTTCTCAGTGTAACCTTGGAGTATTTTGTTTATCGTCACAATTTGGTACCTCAAGTCCTAGGTAACCATTAGGCCAAAGGGTCAGTTAAGCTGAGAATGAAACAATATAAATTATTGAAAATAACTCAGATATTAATGAGGTTATCATTATTATACTTGTGTTAATGAATGACAGTGTAGTTATTATATAGTGACTATTATATTCTTTTCAAATTTAGAATAATTCATATGAACAGTCAAATCGTCAGTAGTCTGCTGGAGGTGATGTGACATCTGGCTAGTTCAAGGCCCAGTTTTTTTAGGAATCCACCTACCTGTGATGGCTGTAGAAGTTGAATGTGGATATTTAGAAGCCTCTGGAATGAATCCATATCCAGGCTGAGAATATTGTGGATTACTTTTTTTTTTTTTTATGGAAAACTACCACTTATGTGGGCTTCCCAGGTGGCGCTAGTGGTAAAGAACCCACTTGCCAAAGCAGGAGACATAGACATGTGGGTTCTGTCCCTGGGTCAGGAAGATCCCCTGGAGGGAGGGTAAGGCAATCTGCTCCAGTATGCTTGCCTGGAGAATCCCATGGACAGAGGAGCCTGGTGGGCTACAGTCCATAGGGTCACGAAGAGTCGGACAAAACTGAAATGCCTTAACATACACACAAGACAAATGTAGACAAAAACGGTCTTATGAAAGCATTGCCAGCAGCCTAGTATGTCCTTTGGATTTCTACTTACCACTTCTGGCCTTTAGCAAATATGACATCTTGTGTAAAGTACCACATTTTACTATGCTTATATTATTAGAGTGAATTTAACTTTTCTTTAACCACTCATGATAAGAACCAGGAGTTCATAGTACATGGTGTGTTACATACTTATGTGCTATGCTGCTGCGACTGCTAAGTCGCTTCACTCGTGTCCGACTCTATGCGACCCCACAGATGGCAGCCCACCAGGCTCCCCCGTCCCTGGGATTCTCCAGGCAAGAACACTGGAGTGGGTTGCCATTTCCTTCTCCAGTGCGTGAAAGTGAAAAGTGAAGTGAAATCGCTTAGTCATGTCCGACTCTTAGCGACCCCATGGGCTGCAGCCCACCAGGCTCCTCCATCCATGGATTTTCCAGGCAAGAGTACTGGAGTGGGGTGCCATTGCCTTCTCCATATGTGCTAGGGGAAAGCAGTTTTTAATGCTTTAAAATCACTTGAATTAATTTTTTTTTAATCTCTGATAAGTAGAGTGGTGCTTTCAATTTGAATGAAGGGTTTTTATAGATTTGGAAAGTAAGTTATAATATCTATCATATAAAAACTATTTGAGGATTTAGATGAATATCAATTTTTTATAAATTAGTAATTTGGAATGCAATAGCAATATTGGCTCTCTTTAAAGGAGCATGTTGTGATACTTTTGCGAATATAAACACTCTTAGTAATCTTAATCGTGAGGCAGCAAGGAGCTGAGCTTCTGCCTCTTATTAACTTCACACTTTAACTGTTCCAAGCCTCTGTTTCCTTATCTCTAGAACAGAGATGATAATTAATGAATTACTTATTCTTTAGAGGCAACACACATAGTTTGAATTTTGTATTATTGAGACCTTTGACTAAATATCTTTCTCCCTTTTTTTCCTTTCTTATAGTTTCCTCTTATTTTCCTTTTTCTCCTTCATTTCTCTTTTAATCTCTGCCTCTTCTTTTCCTGTTTTTCCTCTCATTTCACCTATATCTTTTAAGAAGAAACAGAGCTAGTAGGGTAGAAGACCTTCCAACTGCCTTTCTATAAGATGGGACTCTGGAAATATCTCTGGGCTTCCACAATGGCTCAGCGGTAAAGAATCTGCCTGCAGTGTAGGAGACCCAGGTTTGATCCCTGGGTTGGGAAGATCCCCTGGAAAAGGGAGTGGCACCCACTCCAGTATTCTTGCCTGGAGTATCCTCATGGACAGAGGAACCTGGCGGGCTACAGTCCATGGGGTTGCAAAGAGTCAGACATGACTCATGAGTCCACACACACACAGGCAGGCACTGCCAACTAACTGCCTTTCTATTAGAAAGGACTCTGGAAATACCTTCTACTTTGGCCACTGTTGCTCTTTTGCAAAAGTGAAATCCCCCCTGCTGAACAAGAGGCTCTAACTTCTGCTGTCTTTCTGAATCTTTAGGATTCAGCAGCCAAGATGCTTACAAAATGAGATTGCTATAAATATGATGAATTCCGCAGCTAAACTTGCAACAATCATGTATTTTGTGTAAATAGAGATTATACCACTTTTCTCAAAAGGAAGTCTTTAAAATCTGTTTTTGTTTTTTTGTCTTCTGCGGGGGAGGGCTTTTTGTTTGGGAGGCAGATACTTTGAACTATTTTATATTTATGTTATCTAAATATTTGTTGATTTATATTTGCACAGTCCCTACTTTTAAGGAGGACTTGAGGCAGCATAGTGCCCTTGGATTTCAGCTGTTTCTATTTTTCTGTTGAAAGCAATGTTCTTTGATAGAAGACCTGAAATGTTACAGTACTCATCTCCAGGTCTTTTCTGGCTGTAGTTGATATCCATATGCTTGATGCTTGTAGTGATTCAGAGGTCAGTTGAAACATTCTTAATTACACTGTGGGAGTGATTCTAGCCCCTCAGGAAAAAAAGAGAATTATTGTACCCTTGAATTTTGAGACCATTTTCAGTTGCTGCAAATGTGGTTATATTAAATTTAATTTTAAACATTCATTAAATAGTGCAACCAGGGAAGATCAGCTAAACCATGCCACTATTTGGGGAACTATTGCAATATAATATCAACTGCTCCTTTCTGTGAAGTTTAACTAAATGGGAGAAAAATTCCAAAGCTATAATATTGCAATCTTATTCTTTTTATCTAAAAAAATAAAGTATTAGACTTCAGACCCAATTGTGCAAATTGCATTTGCTTTCCAGCTTTTACTACCTCTGTGTCATAATTTTAACACATAACATACAACTCTTGTCTCTTAAGGCGGTTACCATATGGTGTTTATGTCAGACTGGATATATTTATCTAATTTTGTGAGATTCTTTTTTAGCTCCTGACACAGTTCTTGAAAGTAATACTGCTGTTGTTACACTTTATCCTTGCAATTTTTATGTTATTGAGATATATCAGTTATGTATTATTATCATGAAAGTCTTTTGGCCTCAAACCCAATTTTTCTTTGTGGCCTAGGATAGATTTTTCACAAAAACCACGTAGTTATAGCTGTGATCACATAGCTTCTTAATTTGCCTTACAGTTACCACTCAGCATGATTCTAGGTTTTTAATTATGTTCCAGCAGTACTAGTTTTCTAATATAAAAGTCATAACAATTTGAGAGTTTACTTTCAGATATGATAAATTATTCATGTTTTCCTTCATACACTTGGTTGCATCCTCCTCCCGATGAGTTTCAACACTTCAGTGACCTCCCACTCCCACGTCATTGACTCTGTTTAAAAACCAAACATTTGTATCAACTTGGAAAAACTTTTCATAAAATACAATAATGGAGATGTGTTTTTGAGACCTTTTTTGAAACTATTAATATCTGAAATGAAAAGGATATACATCTAGAAAGGTATTATGAAATACCTCTTAGCAGTTTAGGAAAGAAGAGTTACAACTTGGTATTAAAATTGCAGGTTAAGTAGAAAACATAATCCTCATCTCGGGTAGACTCCCTTAATTACCTTTTATGAGCACTCGTTTATTTTTAATTTAGTGAGGCTAATTTTGAAACCGCTTACCTATAACAATGCCAGACCATCCTACTACTTCTATAAGACAAGTAGTTTTAATTTTTTTTTTGAAAACCTGGCTTATATAATAAATGTATAATACTGAAAGATTCCTCCATAGTATTTACAGAAGTCAAGTGTAGTTATAAATTTTTCTTTTAATTTTAATCATTTATGGAGGACCTAGTTTGTGTTAGCCAGGGCTGTGCCTATATTATTCCTTTTAGTTCTCACAGCAGTTCCTGCAAGGAAGGTATAAATTATACTCATTTTACCAAGGAGGAAGTCAAGATTTACAGAGTAAAATGACTTTTACTTAGAGTCACACAGCTGAAGTACATTTATTTCAAAAGCAGTTTTTTTTTTCTTCCCCACACAATGCTAGATTAACATTTTATGGAAAAGTTCTGCACTCCATTAAAATCCAGACCTTACTGAAATAAACTGGAAATGCTTTTTACATAATTACTATTTCTGTGGGTAGGCACTGGGACAAAGACGCTTGAGCATGNGACTCTTAGCGACCCCATGGGCTGCAGCCCACCAGGCTCCTCCATCCATGGATTTTCCAGGCAAGAGTACTGGAGTGGGGTGCCATTGCCTTCTCCATATGTGCTAGGGGAAAGCAGTTTTTAATGCTTTAAAATCACTTGAATTAATTTTTTTTTAATCTCTGATAAGTAGAGTGGTGCTTTCAATTTGAATGAAGGGTTTTTATAGATTTGGAAAGTAAGTTATAATATCTATCATATAAAAACTATTTGAGGATTTAGATGAATATCAATTTTTTATAAATTAGTAATTTGGAATGCAATAGCAATATTGGCTCTCTTTAAAGGAGCATGTTGTGATACTTTTGCGAATATAAACACTCTTAGTAATCTTAATCGTGAGGCAGCAAGGAGCTGAGCTTCTGCCTCTTATTAACTTCACACCTTAACTGTTCCAAGCCTCTGTTTCCTTATCTCTAGAACAGAGATGATAATTAATGAATTACTTATTCTTTAGAGGCAACACACATAGTTTGAATTTTGTATTATTGAGACCTTTGACTAAATATCTTTCTCCCTTTTTTTCCTTTCTTATAGTTTCCTCTTATTTTCCTTTTTCTCCTTCATTTCTCTTTTAATCTCTGCCTCTTCTTTTCCTGTTTTTCCTCTCATTTCACCTATATCTTTTAAGAAGAAACAGAGCTAGTAGGGTAGAAGACCTTCCAACTGCCTTTCTATAAGATGGGACTCTGGAAATATCTCTGGGCTTCCACAATGGCTCAGCGGTAAAGAATCTGCCTGCAGTGTAGGAGACCCAGGTTTGATCCCTGGGTTGGGAAGATCCCCTGGAAAAGGGAGTGGCACCCACTCCAGTATTCTTGCCTGGAGTATCCTCATGGACAGAGGAACCTGGCGGGCTACAGTCCATGGGGTTGCAAAGAGTCAGACATGACTCATGAGTCCACACACACACAGGCAGGCACTGCCAACTAACTGCCTTTCTATTAGAAAGGACTCTGGAAATACCTTCTACTTTGGCCACTGTTGCTCTTTTGCAAAAGTGAAATCCCCCCTGCTGAACAAGAGGCTCTAACTTCTGCTGTCTTTCTGAATCTTTAGGATTCAGCAGCCAAGATGCTTACAAAATGAGATTGCTATAAATATGATGAATTCCGCAGCTAAACTTGCAACAATCATGTATTTTGTGTAAATAGAGATTATACCACTTTTCTCAAAAGGAAGTCTTTAAAATCTGTTTTTGTTTTTTTGTCTTCTGCGGGGGAGGGCTTTTTGTTTGGGAGGCAGATACTTTGAACTATTTTATATTTATGTTATCTAAATATTTGTTGATTTATATTTGCACAGTCCCTACTTTTAAGGAGGACTTGAGGCAGCATAGTGCCCTTGGATTTCAGCTGTTTCTATTTTTCTGTTGAAAGCAATGTTCTTTGATAGAAGACCTGAAATGTTACAGTACTCATCTCCAGGTCTTTTCTGGCTGTAGTTGATATCCATATGCTTGATGCTTGTAGTGATTCAGAGGTCAGTTGAAACATTCTTAATTACACTGAGGGAGTGATTCTAGCCCCTCAGGAAAAAAAGAGAATTATTGTACCCTTGAATTTTGAGACCATTTTCAGTTGCTGCAAATGTGGTTATATTAAATTTAATTTTAAACATTCATTAAATAGTGCAACCAGGGAAGATCAGCTAAACCATGCCACTATTTGGGGAACTATTGCAATATAATATCAACTGCTCCTTTCTGTGAAGTTTAACTAAATGGGAGAAAAATTCCAAAGCTATAATATTGCAATCTTATTCTTTTTATCTAAAAAAATAAAGTATTAGACTTCAGACCCAATTGTGCAAATTGCATTTGCTTTCCAGCTTTTACTACCTCTGTGTCATAATTTTAACACATAACATACAACTCTTGTCTCTTAAGGCGGTTACCATATGGTGTTTATGTCAGACTGGATATATTTATCTAATTTTGTGAGATTCTTTTTTAGCTCCTGACACAGT
Source organism: Neotragus moschatus (assembly GCA_006410615.1). Lineage (NCBI taxonomy): Eukaryota > Metazoa > Chordata > Mammalia > Artiodactyla > Bovidae > Neotragus > Neotragus moschatus. The sequence continues at coordinate 320,667 of SJYA01000848.1, read as the reverse complement.
TCTTGAAAGTAATACTGCTGTTGTTACACTTTATCCTTGCAATTTTTATGTTATTGAGATATATCAGTTATGTATTATTATCATGAAAGTCTTTTGGCCTCAAACCCAATTTTTCTTTGTGGCCTAGGATAGATTTTTCACAAAAACCACGTAGTTATAGCTGTGATCACATAGCTTCTTAATTTGCCTTACAGTTACCACTCAGCATGATTCTAGGTTTTTAATTATGTTCCAGCAGTACTAGTTTTCTAATATAAAAGTCATAACAATTTGAGAGTTTACTTTCAGATATGATAAATTATTCATGTTTTCCTTCATACACTTGGTTGCATCCTCCTCCCGATGAGTTTCAACACTTCAGTGACCTCCCACTCCCACGTCATTGACTCTGTTTAAAAACCAAACATTTGTATCAACTTGGAAAAACTTTTCATAAAATACAATAATGGAGATGTGTTTTTGAGACCTTTTTTGAAACTATTAATATCTGAAATGAAAAGGATATACATCTAGAAAGGTATTATGAAATACCTCTTAGCAGTTTAGGAAAGAAGAGTTACAACTTGGTATTAAAATTGCAGGTTAAGTAGAAAACATAATCCTCATCTCGGGTAGACTCCCTTAATTACCTTTTATGAGCACTCGTTTATTTTTAATTTAGTGAGGCTAATTTTGAAACCGCTTACCTATAACAATGCCAGACCATCCTACTACCTCTATAAGACAAGTAGTTTTAATTTTTTTTTTGAAAACCTGGCTTATATAATAAATGTATAATACTGAAAGATTCCTCCATAGTATTTACAGAAGTCAAGTGTAGTTATAAATTTTTCTTTTAATTTTAATCATTTATGGAGGACCTAGTTTGTGTTAGCCAGGGCTGTGCCTATATTATTCCTTTTAGTTCTCACAGCAGTTCCTGCAAGGAAGGTATAAATTATACTCATTTTACCAAGGAGGAAGTCAAGATTTACAGAGTAAAATGACTTTTACTTAGAGTCACACAGCTGAAGTACATTTATTTCAAAAGCAGTTTTTTTTTTCTTCCCCACACAATGCTAGATTAACATTTTATGGAAAAGTTCTGCACTCCATTAAAATCCAGACCTTACTGAAATAAACTGGAAATGCTTTTTACATAATTACTATTTCTGTGGGTAGGCACTGGGACAAAGACGCTTGAGCATGACAGAGGACCCTGACGCACTGTGAAGAGAAAAGAGTTGTCCAATGACTGTAACCTCCCGAACTGCACTGGGTTTTTATTTGGTCCGAGAGAGTTTAAGACATCTTATTGATTTATAGTTTAAGATGTTATAACCAATAGCATAGTGGTTAAGAGCCAAGGTTTAGACTAGACTTGCTGGATTCAAATTCCAGCACTGTTACTTACCGGATGTGTGACCTTGGTCAGTTAACCTGTTTGGGTTTCCTCATCTGTAACATAGAGTCATAGAAGTGTTTAACTCAGAGTTGTTTATTAGGATTTTAAAAAGGATTGTTGTAAAGAACTGTTCTGAGTACATGAAGACAAAACAGAAAACTTTTGGCATATGTCATTCAAGAAATGAGCAGAAATCCATACCTTCTCACAGAGGGGTCAGCTTTTTGCTTCACAGCATATTAAGAATCTGTTATGTGTATTTTCATAACTATGTCCTTGCTGAATGGACAGAAGTCTTTGGGAGGGCTCTCAAAGGTGTTTATAGCTAGTTGAAGAAACTGCATACATAAAATAATGCTCAATACAAAACTGTATATGTACTCTTGTGTTGTTAACATGTGTTGGGCATTGGAGTAGTGTCTGCCCTCATGGAGTTTACAGTTCTGCCGAGAATACAAACCTTTGACAAGTGTGCAGAATATTTTGAAAGACTAGTACAGATTAATTTGGGATCTCAAAATCAAGAATATCAGCATAGTCTTCTGTGGTTCAGGATATTATTGAAGTTAGTATTCAGACACAATGAAAAAGCTCAGTGGTAAAAACAGAACTTAAAATGGGCCTTGTTGGCTGGAAAGGTTTTGAATGGGTCCAAAGGATATTGGAGGGTATTTCAGGTAAAGACAAGTAATGTGAGCAAGGCATATCTCTTTAGATACCAGGAAACTGATAGAGTAGATTTCAACATGTTTTATAAAGCAAGGTTGACAGTAAGGGATTGAGGCCAACTCATGAAATTCTTTGAAAGCCAAGCAGAGTAATTTAGATTTGAGGTAGCAGAAGTTTGGAGTGATTATTTTTAGTAGTAAATTATGAAACTAAAGATAAATGAGTTATAAGCAGGATAAAGTGGAAGGAATATAGAGTAGGGAAAGCTAAGACAGGAGGCTGTTGCCATTTTTTCTGCTGTGCGGTCATGGTGAAGGCTTGTTAAGCCGGGTGTGCTCACATTTGGAAAGGATGATTAGATTCTGGATACTATGGTTGGAGGCAAAGAACTGGTAACAGCACATTGTGTCTGGATGATGAATACATGTGTGTCAACGCTGTCAAAAGGTTGTGAAAAGGAATCTGATACAATTAGTGTAATGATTAAATTTATTTGGAAATCTTATGCTCTAATGCATCTATAGTAGTGTAGTGCTCATGCTCAATCATGTCTGACTCTCTGTGAGCCCATTGAGACTGTAACCTGCCAGGCTTCACTGTCCATGGGATTTTTCAGGCAAGAATACTGGAGTGGGTTGACATTTTCTCCAGGGAATCTTCCTGACCCAGGGATGGAACCCATGTCTCCAGGGTTTCCTGCATTGACAGGAAGATTCTTTTACCACTGAGAATGTATCTGTATATACTGTAGAGCAAATAACTATTTGAGGAACATTAAAATATCTGTACCACTATAACAAATGACGTCAGCTGTGGTGGAGGATAATGTGGTCCACTGTGCAATGAATCAGCAGTGGGGGATGCCAGCCCAAGCACTGCTTATGGGAACAAGGTGGTGTGAATTATAATGAAAGTATTAGTGAGCTGATTTCCAGATGCTAATGGTAGAGTGTCGCCTGACCTTGCCAATGCAGGAGACGGAAGAGACCTGGGTTCTATTTCTCGGTCAGGAAGATCCCCTGGAGAAGGAAATGGCAACCCACTCAAGTATTCTTGCCTGGAGAATCCCATGGACAGAGGAGACTGGAGGGCTACAGTCTATGGGGTTGCAAAGAGTTGAACTTGACTGAAGTGACTAAGCACATAGACTTTGTGGTAAGCATCACTGTGACGCCTAGTCAAATTTATATTTGGGTCAGGTTAGGCACTTAATTGCAAGTATGTTCCATATATACAAAAAATACACAAATATTGTTAATTGGAAGTAGTTCTGATTGCACTTCAAAGGCAAACTTAAGCATTTGCTCTAAAATGCATACAGGAAGCATGACACTGGGATTGGGCAGTTAGTGGGCACACCCAAGTGTAGTTTAGGGAATTCCTTAGTTAGGACTCCCTGCTTTCACTGTCAAGGGCCCGGGGTTTGATTCCTAGTAAGGGAAATAAGAAGGTATCACAAGTGCCACCTGGGGCCAAAAAAAAAAAAAAACCAACGAAGTGTATTTCTTAATTTGCATATAACAAATTTTATTTTGAAACATGTCAGGCAGGTTGCTTTTTAATTTGAAATTTTGTTCAAATAAATTGTGTTCCAGGTTTCTTTGGTGGCTCAGCAGTTAAAAAAAAAAAAAATCTTGTCAATGCAGGAGGCAGGAGTTGGATCCCTGATCTGGGAAGATCCCACATGCCAGGGGAACAAGCAAGCCCCGAGGTGACAACCACTCTGCGCTCTACAGGCGGGCAGCACCAACCGTTGAGACCACCTGCGGGGATTACTGAAGCCCAAATGCCCTAGAGCCTGGACTCTGCTACAAGAGAAGCCACAATGAGGCCAGGCATGGCAACTAGAGGGTAACCCCCGCCCCCTGCAACTAGCGAAAAGCCCGCGCAGCAATAAAAGACGCAGCAGTCAAAAAAATTTATGAAAGAAAACTGTGTCCCATCACCAATACTAAATAGAATAGAAATGAAAAGCCAGTATTATGTAATCTTTTACTTGCAAAGAGACTCCCTGGCTGAGAGGGTATCAAAGTTACATTGTGCTGCTTTAAAGGTAAAGAATACTTGTTCCCAAGAGCAGTTATACATGGATGTCCCTTGTGTGTGGTTTGTAGTCAGGACCTTAGCCCTCTGTCTCTCATGAAGGGATCAAAGCCTACGCAGAGGCAGTCTCAAGTCTGAACACACTCAGTTCCCCCATTCCTTATTTTTCTTATGTGGTCTGGATTTTACTGCCAGATTTACGTAAAAGTACAGGACACTAGCTATATTCCAAGTTCAAACATTTTTAGTATCGGGGACATACATATACTAAAAAATTGTTCGTTTATCCGAAACTCGAATTAGACGTTCTGTGATCTTAATTGGAAGCCCCTGCCTGCTTTTTCTTCACACCGATTTAACTTCACAGAAGTCTCAAAATGGAAGGCAAAAAGAAACTAGCCTGGCCCAAAGCAGATGGAGCTCAGGGTAGTCGGCCTTTTCCCAAACTTGGCCTTTAAAAAAAAAAAAAAAACCCACCCACAAGTCTCAGGAGCCTGCGCATTAAAGCGGGCAGTGCAGCAGCTTTCCCGCCGGTTTTCTGCGGAATGTGGCGCAGGGGCCACGCCGCGGGGTGGAGCGCATGTTGCGGTGTCCTTGCCGGATGCGAAAGGAGGTGCCAGAAACTTTAAACCTCAGCCAGAGTACAACGTGTCCACTTAGACGGCGGTAAGCGCCGCCATTTTCCTTGCGGACTAACACCGGGAGAAGTTAGCGGCTCCACTTTGCCCCGTTAAGCGGCTTGGGGAGCACAGCCCGCGGCCTCAGCACTTTGGTGACGTGGAATCCGGGTTCCCCCTTGGGGGACTGATTTCTAGTGACACGTCAAATTTTGCCAAGGCGGGGAAAGGGAAGCCGCTTCTGTCCCGGATGTAAGATGGCGGCGCGGGGGGGCTGCTTAGCGGGGCGGTCACGTGGTGGGGAGTAGCGCGCGAGCCTCCTTAAGTGATCTCTATGGTTCGACCGACTCACTGGAGCAGCGGAGCGCGAGACGGGGCGTGTGTCCACGGACGCCGGGCTCCCGCCGCTGCCGCCCGGCCCGCAGCCCGGCCCGGTTTCAGTTTTACGGGGTTTTTGTTTGTTTTCTTCTCGCCTCCTGCAGAGGGGCACGGGATTTCCCCGAAGGGTACTGAGGAGCGGGTGGCCTAGGGACTTCCGGGCTATGCCTGGGTTTTCTGGTCGCAGTGCCGGAGCCGCCGTCCGCCTCTGCAGGAACCGCCCCGGGCGTTCTCCCGCGCGGAGAGCCGGCCTCGCGCGCGTGAGCGGAGAGCGCGGCGCCCGTGGGCCCCAGCCGCCGCCCAGCCCCCACCGCGGGCGGGGAGGGGCGCGGGCGGTACATCCCGGAGACGTGGCGGGAGCGCGGTAGAGACGGCTCGGAGCTCGCGACGGGCGAAGCGCGGGAGCGCGGCTCGCTTCCTCACTGGCATGATCTGGGTCCCGCAGGCGCCGGGAGCGCTTTTGCCGCCCATTTCCTGCTGTCGAGTGGCCTTGGGGACGGCGTCCCCTCGGGGCGGCGGAGGGAGCGGCTGCCTGCGACAGGACTCCTGCGCACCTTTTCTCTCCAGAGTGTTCGGTTACGTAGAGGACCCCGGCTCGGCCTCCCCCGGGCGCCGGCGCCGCGAAGATGCCGGGAGCTCCCGGGGTGCGGCCGAGCGGCGCGGCGCGGGGCGGGGTCTGCAGGCGCGGCGCGGCGGGGAAGAGCAGGGGCGCGGGGTCGGCGGCGGCGGAGGAACGACGGAGGAGCACCGGAGTCGCTTCGCTCGCCTCAGCGTGGTCCGGTGCCTCCCCGACACCATGGCCCTGGCTGAGGTAGTAGTTTGTGCTGTTGGTCGGGTTGTGACATTGCCCGCTGTGGAGATAACTGCGCAAGCTACTGCCTTGCTAGTGCTGGTGATGCTCAGCGCCGCGGAGGACAATGGCTGGGAATCCCCTTTGTTTTCCGGGGTGCGGGGGCAGCCCGCGGAGCCGCGGCCGCCGCGGAAACCGTTAATTGTATGGTTTCCCGGAGGGAGGAAGGAAAGGAATTGCGGGGACAGGGGCGGACGGGGACGTTTGTATAGCTGGGGGAAGACCTAAATCTCTGGATCCGCTATTTGCTTTTGAAGGAAGGAATGAACTGAGTAGTTGACACATAACTTTACCATCCTAAATTGAACGCTTCTTTCAGTAGTTGATGCACGATTTAGTTAGTGCGTATTTTGCTTCATTAATGAATTGGATTTGTGTGAGGTACCTCGTGCAGAACCGGAATAGGGGGTAGAATAGTCGACCCATTAAAGTTTATGCCTTAACATTTCGATTTTGCTTATTTGATATGTTCCCTCTGTAAATCTAAGAGTTTTCAAAATGTAAACCCAAAGCAATTAAAAGTTTCTGTTTAAACTTTGTTTTGCAACTCCTTGAATGAGAAGATTGAATTTATAGTTAAACGCTCTGTTGAGGTTTGTTTTTTTTTAATGTATGAGGCAAATAAATTCTTTTTACAGTATGCTGTGTTGCTTTTTTGTTTTGTTTTTTTTTTTTAGTTTACCTTTGGGGGCTCATTGTGCCAATGTGGTGGTGGTGGTTTTTGGCCTTTGATTCTCATGCTATATAGTCGTTGCTCATCGGTGTGGGAGGAAAGGATCTTGGTAGTCGCTAAAAGTGTGGTTTGTGGATACTTTGAGTTTAAAATCTAATATTTTCTATTTTAATTTGTGAGGGACCACTGTTCCCTCAGTTTTTAATAAAGAAAATGTAGTTTGGAAAACTAATGAAATGACTTGGTATTTTAAATACTCCGAGATCTGGATAAAAAAGATGATGATTGTACTTTTAAAATTTTAATTTCACTGAGAAAAATTAGTGGTAAATTTTAATACTTTCCTTAGAAAACAGACCTGGTTTTGATTTGTGTAGAATAATTAACTTTGAATGGTGTAATCACAAGCATTCTATGGTTTAATTTTGGATGCATAATTGAGAAAAATAAGGCAGTTCTTTGCTTAGAAAAAGGCACATGTAAGGAGAAAAATTTTTAAGCCAACTGAATCCTCTTAGTCCCCTCCAGCAAGAGTTTGGTGCTTTCTAATAAGTGTGTCTTGATTTAGTTTGGTTTAGCTTTGGGAGATAACCTTACTCAATCTGATCTGGTCTGGATGGAGCTGCCTCATTGTGGGAAGGACAGTAGAGAACCTTATATTGAATCTTAAAACGCATAAAATATTTGAACATTGGCTTTTTGAGTTTGCTTTCTTTTGATATCAAAGAGCAAAGTAAATTTAGATTTTATTAAGTGCCAGTTCTTTTAAAGGATGAAAATCTCTGGGTGCTATGTAAAATCTTGATTTACGGAGAAGCTAATAAAATTGTAATTTTCCTTTCCCAGGACAATTCATCCAGGCAACCAAGGTAATCCTCATCCCACAGGTCATCTTTACCATTATACTGTAGAACATTTTATAGGGGATCAACAGTTGTTAATTTGTACCCAAAAGTGTTACCAATTCTGCCAGTAACAGATCAGCAGGTAGGAAGCTGAAGTGTGTACAAAGTTTTCATAGTTTATCCTCTGCTTTTAAAGTAAATGTCATCCAGAATTGCCCACATAGTAGGAACATTTTGAGTTGTTGGATATAAAGTACTTCCATATGTTTTTGTTTGCTAAATTACAAAGAAGATACTGCCCCCAGCCAACTTGTTTTTAGTACCATAGTTATATTTCTACCCTAATCTCTAGTTTTAAAAACTAGCCTTTCATGAATTTCACTTTATTATTTCTGTACATTGATGAAAATTACCTGCTGACCATTTTTACTATTGACAGTTTACTACAAAGATGAATTTGCTTTATCAAAAGTACAACTTTGCAGTCAATATTTTTGATATTTACTTGGTGGTGGTAACTTTTTTGTTGATATTTACTTGGTGGTGGTAACTTTTTTGTTCATCTGTTGTCAAACACTTATTAATTTGTAATAGCAAAAAGCCACTGATGGGAAAGAATAAAGCAATATTTTGGGTGTCCTCAATAAGTGCCAGACCAAAGGAAAGCTGAGTTATGGTAGTATTTAATAAATGTTGTTTCAAATTATTGGAAATATAGGTGTTAATTTTGTGTATGAGACACCTGGAGAAGATTCCTGGGGAAGACTTCTGTCTTATGCCTTGAAGTCAGAATTCCTGTTTGTTAATATTATATATAAAGTTTTTGTTTATAAGCTATTTAAACATGAAATTGCCTTTTGGCGGGTGAGCCAGGGTGTACATAAGACATTGCGTCTTGTGGAGTGGGCTCAGAAGAATTTTTGCCAGAGGAACCTGACAGCAAATTAGCTCTTCAGTGTGTGGAAACTAAGTGCCAAGAAGACTTTGCTTTCTTCATTAACTACCCATTCTTGAATCTTCCTCTTGTGTGTTACACCCACTACCTCAATAGTGTGGAGTGGAAGAAAAGGGTAAGAGATACTACTTTACTTCCCCCAAATTAATGCTCCTTTCTGTAACTTCTGTAACAAAAGAAAAATAGGACAGTCGTTTTCAAAAGTGAATTAGGCCAGATCGGTAATACCCAAGAGGAGAATGATGACCACTGTCATTGAAGTCACTGATAGCTAGCTGATTCAGACAGAAATATTAAAACCACTCAAATGATTGTCTAACACAGTTCACCAAGTATTTTTATTAGAATATCACTCTGAGGCACTGTGGGGAAAGCACAATAATTGTTTGGCGGGATCACTGCCACAAAGGTCAATGCAGCTAGAAAAGATGGGACCCCAAGTACTTAAGAATCAAAATGTGGGCAGGTGAGAGAAGCATTAGTGACCTAGGTTACCTTTTGAGATCTGGCGGAAAAAAAGTGGGTAAAAGAGCTGAGGGGAGAGAAGTACGGAGCACTTAGATAACTAACTTAGAGGTTTTGATGTTGCCTCTAATAGTCATTCTAAAAGTGCAATTGGAGTCTTCAAGGTGAGCATTACAGTTGCAGTTTATTCTCAGTGATGCTCTGGCTTACATTTTAGCCTTGTATTATCTGCTGTAATATGTGCCGATGTTATCCAAATTTGTTTAAGAGAAACACTGTTAGTTTTACATGGAATAGAGTGCTTTTTATAATCTGAAGTTGAGAGTTACTTGTATTTAGATTTTCACTTTACATTTAGCTTTCTTTAAAAGCCCTGTTCAATACAGCGATGGAATTGTGCCTACACAAACTTCTGGACACTAAATTTGTGAATAGGATCCTTTTAAACTGCACATTTGATACCCAACAGTAAAGATTTGGTTATGAACAAACAAACCTAGGGTAGGAGTCTCATGTTGATTTTACAGGTAAGTTCCTATTTCTTCTTTTTCCTCCTCAGCGCTTTCTAAAAATACAGTTTGCCTTTAGCTGGATTTCAAATTTTATTCTGTTATAATTGAGAGTGTTTTATCATGAAGGTCAACGTTTCTCAGAAGGCCAAGTGGTGTCAAACGTCACAGAAAAGTGAACTAGGAACTAAAAAGTGTCCACAGACAGCTGCAACTGAGATCATCCGTGTAGCTGTAACCCTGTGCTCTCTTGTTACGAATAAAAAATCTCTTGGAACTTGAACAAAAAAAGTATTAAGATTCAGAGGTTGCTATTTCAGTATTCTGCACACAATATACTTCAAAGGCCTTATTAAACAGAAGTGTGTTAAAGTGTACAAGGCCTAGGCTAATCATAGTAGTAGTGACACTAAATATTACCCCCAAATGATGGCAGAAAGACCTGAGTGAGCTCTAAAATACATAAATCAATGGAAACATTTTTCTATTTTAAAAAATAACTGCATTTGTTTAATAAGACCAGGTTAATTGTCAGAATAAAAATCCTATATGCCTTTACTTTTTTTAATGACTGAAACTCATTCAGAATATATATATATTCTGGAAAATTTTAATTCATTTTATTTACTTAACAAATACATGGAGTGCCTACCATGTACCAGGTAACTGATGATCTCCATCCTTAATGGAATGTGTATTCAAACAGAGATACACTTGTCTATAATGATAACAATATGTAATACGCACTGTCTATGGGTCTTTTGGGAGAAGGCAATGGCACCCCACTCCAGTACTCTTGCCTGGAAAATCCCATGGGCGGAGGAGCCTGGTAGGCTGCAGTCCATGGGGTCGCTAAGAGTCGGACACGAATGAGCGACTTCACTTTCACTTTTCACTTTCATGCATTGGAGAAGGAACTGGCAACCCACTCCAGTGTTCTTGCCTGGAGAATCCCAGGGACGGGGGAGTCTGGTGGGCTACCGTCTGTGGAGTCGCACAGAGTCGGACACAACTGAAGCGACTTAGCAGCAGCAGCAGCAGCATGGGCTTCGGGGTTTTTTTTCAACTTGAGTTCCACTTGGGTACCTACTCTAGAGCCTTGCTCCAGGACCACTAGTGGTACTGTGGTTGTGTGTATGTGTTTTCCCATTTTAAAAATAAACTTATCTACATTTTAAAACAAAATAGTCNGTCTGGTGGGCTACCGTCTGTGGAGTCGCACAGAGTCGGACACAACTGAAGCGACTTAGCAGCAGCAGCAGCAGCATGGGCTTCGGGGTTTTTTTTCAACTTGAGTTCCACTTGGGTACCTACTCTAGAGCCTTGCTCCAGGACCACTAGTGGTACTGTGGTTGTGTGTATGTGTTTTCCCATTTTAAAAATAAACTTATCTACATTTTAAAACAAAATAGTCCCAATAGAGCATCACCAACTATACTGTCAGACTGTGTAGTCTTTACATTTCTCCATGAGATTAATGAAACATCACATTTTTGATGTACCTCAGCACTGTGAGGTCAAAGAAGCAAGAGTGCACTGTGAGTAGGATATTGAGTTGGCCGTATAGATCCTGGACCTCTCAAGAGCAGACGTGTGGGGTTCTTTTAATGTCATAGGCAATGGAGAGCCAATTATGAGCCTTGCTGGGATGGAGTACAGAGAAGAGTCGAGCATTTATCCTGCCTTTTACAAATTACACCTCAGGGTAACTACATAGTTGTGAGGGAAATTTTCTCATTATAAAAGAATTCCAGCTTAAAAATACAGTATGATAGAAATAGGACCTCAACATTTTGTAGCAGTAACGAAATAATCGAGGACTTCTCAATGATGACTCTTTAAACTACTAAGTGAATGCTGGTGGGGAGCAGTTTAATGCTTGGATCAGGCTGACAACACCTGAACCCACTGATCAGCCTTAACATTACAGAACTATAAGCATTCTGTGCTTGCTGAAGTTATACCATAGAAGTGCAGAGTCCCATCCATGAAAATCAAATAAATGAACTTGACTCCCCTCAAACGTTTAAATCTACTAGTTAGAAGAAACTTAAGATACAGAGGAACATGTTAAAACACCACTGGGTGCAGTTGGCAAAATCAACACTAGAAAATTCTAGAAGACAAATGACCTGGTGTTTTTAAGTAAACTGCAAGAAAAAAAGAATTTATAGATTAACATGGACTTTAGAAACAATTACAGCTCAAAGTAAATCATAGCTTTCTTGTATACATGCAACATAGGAGATAATTACATTAAATAGGAAATACATTAAAACCAAGACGAGTTTAAATGGGTGAGATGTGGAGAATAATGAGCTTTTGTGTACTTGGTGTTATTTTCTGATGCTTCTACTTCTGGTCCCTCTCTATATTTTATAGATTAAGGAAAACCTTTGTGAAGTAAGGGCCATATCTTCAAAGGTTCCAGTGTGAAGAGATGAGTGGTGTCAATACCTTAACTCCATGCTCATAACTGACAGTGCTCTGGATAGCACCTAAGATGTTCTGAGCTGAGCTCAGTACCTAGTGGACCCTTTGAGGCATTTCTAACCTCACTTCTGTATCTTTTTCTTAATTGCTCACTAATTGACTCTTCCATTTTTTCTCTATGCTCCAGTTAGTTCAGTCTTCACCTTGCATATTCAATCCACTGTTTGCTTTCTTAAAATTGAAATGTAATGGGCATACTAGTTTCAGGTGTTCAACAAAATGATTTGATATTTGTATGTGCTGGGAGATGATCACCACAGTAAGTCTAGTTAACATTCGTCACCATATGCTGTTACAGAATTTGTTTTCTTCTGATGAGAACTTTTAAATATTTACTCTTAGCAACTGTCACATATGCAGTACAGTATTATTAACTGTAGTCAACATACTGCATATTACATCCTCAAGAGTTACTGGTTTTATAATTGGAAGTTTGTACTTTCTGATGCCCTTCACCCGTTTTGTCCTCCTCCCACCCCTGCCTGTGGCCATCACCAACCTGTTCTCTATATGTCTGAGCTCAGTTTTTGCTTTCTGCTTTTTTTGATTCCACAGATAAGCGAGATCATACTTGTCTTTCTCTGTCTTATTTGACTCAGCATAATACCCTCAAGATCCATTCATGTTGGTGCACATGTCAAGATTGCATTCTTACTTACGACTGAATAGTATTCCACTGTGTATACATGCCTCATCTATTTATCTATTCATCCATCAGTGGACACTTGGTTGTTTTTATACCTTGGGGGTTGCAAATAATGGTGCATTGAACATGGCAGTGCATGTATCTTTTTGAGTTAGTGTTTGCTTTTTCATCGAGCTGCTTAAAAAAGACTTAGCCATCAATTGCAAAGTACAGAACTTCTTTAAATCCTGATTTGATCAAAGCCAGCTGTAAAAATATTCCTGAGACAACTGGAGTAATTTAAATATTGACTATTTGAAGTTAAAAGAATTGTTGATGCTTGATGAAGGTATTATGGTTGTGTTTCTTTTTTTAAAATTCTTATGTTTTATCATATACATAATGAATTTATCAATAAAAAGATATGACGTATAGAATTTGCTTTATGTTTCAAAATAATCCCGGGTGTAGGAGGGGTTGTATATATGGGTAGGAGTATGGGTGAAGATTGCTCTTGTACTAATACAATGGAAGTTCACATATGCTTACAATGATACTACTGTTTAAATATATCTACTGTAGTTTGTTGTTGTTCAGTTGTGTTCGACTCTGTGATACCATGGACTCCAGCATGCCAGGCTTTCCTGTCCTTCACTATCTTCCAATGTTTGTTCAAATTCAAACTTTGAGTCCATCAAGTCAGTGATGCCATCCAACCATCTTCCTCTGTTGCCTTCTCCTGCCCTCAGTCTTTCCTGGCATCAGGGTCTTTTCCAGTGAGTCTCTTCACTCTCTGCATCAGGTNATAGTTTGTTGTTGTTCAGTTGTGTTCGACTCTGTGATACCATGGACTCCAGCATGCCAGGCTTTCCTGTCCTTCACTATCTTCCAATGTTTGTTCAAATTCAAACTTTGAGTCCATCAAGTCAGTGATGCCATCCAACCATCTTCCTCTGTTGCCTTCTCCTGCCCTCAGTCTTTCCTGGCATCAGGGTCTTTTCCAGTGAGTCTCTTCACTCTCTGCATCAGGTGGCCAAAGTATTGGAGCATCAGCATCAGTCCTTCCCGTGAATATTCAGGGTTGATTTCCTTTAGGATTGACTGGTTTGTTCTCCTTGTTCTCCAACGTACTCTCAAGAGTGTTCTCTAGAACCGCAGTTCAAAGGCATCAATTCTTCGGTGCTCAGCCTTCTCTATGGTCTAACTCACATCCGTACATAACTACTGGAAAAGCCATAGATTTGACTATGCAGACCTTTGTTGGCAAAGTGATGTTTCTGCTTTTTAATACACTGTCTAGGTTGGTCATAGCTTTTCTTCCAAGGAGCAAGCGTCTTTTATTTCATGGCTGCAGTCGCTGTCCACAGTGATTTTGGAGCTCAAGAAAATAAAGTCAGCCACTGTTTCCACTTTTTCCGCATCTATTTGCCACGAAGTGATGGGACCGGATATCACAATCTTAGTTTTTTGAATGTTGAGTTTTAAGCCAGCCTTTTCACTCTCCTCTTTGACCTTCACCAAGAGGCTCTTTAGTTCCTCTTTGCTTTCTGCCAGTAGAGTGGTGTCATCTGCATATCTAAGGTTGATATTTCTCCCAGCAGTCTTGGTTCCAGCTTGTGATTCATCCAGCCCAGGCTTTTGCATTATGTACTCTGCATGTAAGTTANGATGGTTGGATGGCATCACCGAGTCAATGGACATGAGTTTGGGTAAACTCGAGAGTTGGTGATGGACAGGGAGGCCTGGCATGCTGCGGTTCATGGGGTCGCAGAGAGTCACATGTGACTGAACTGAACTGAATAGTCAAGTCCTACCATAAACAGGGATTCAGGGAGCAGAAAGATCCTCCACCTGCTTTTACCTGCCATTCCCAGGAAGTCACACACCCAAAAAACATGATAACCCAAAAGATATTATCCAAGTTCCAAAATGACCTCTGGGCATTTTGGTACAACATCCATCTTTTTTCCTTATCATATGCCCCTCCCTCCCTGCTTTCCTTTTCCCCTTAATTAGTAGAATAATTTCTGTGTGACTGCCAATTTAATACTTCCCTTTTCCAACAGCCATTGTTAGTTGTGATGTAGTATAAAGATAGTATACTGTGATGATATTTCCAGTCTTCTATATTTTTTTAATGTAATAAAATAAAAACAAGTACTCTGGATCCATATACAGCAATGTGCCATAGGGATGAAGAGTACTGAGCAATCAGTTTCCATCAGGATTGTGATCAGGGGATAACTACAAGAGACATGAGGCGTAGACATGTTTTCGGTATGTCAAGAAAGAAGAAATGGGCATTTCTGGATATAAGGACAACATGGGAAAAGTTATGGGCACATAAGGCATGGACTTTCAAGGAATGTATTGTCTGACTTAGATAATAGGATGTGGGACCTGGGGCATGGGTGATGGTGTAGACAAACAGGCTGGAAATAGAATGACCTACAAGAGTAAGGAATTTTGACTGTTCTTTATTAAAACTGAGGTATAATTGACATTTAACTTTATATTAGTTAGAAGTGTGCAACATGATGATTTTATATATATTGCACAATGATCACAATAAGTCTAGTGAACACCCATCACCTTACAGTTACAGTTTTTTTCTTATGATGACAACTTTTAGGATGTTTGCAACTGTCAAATAACATACAGTACCGTTAACTTTAGTCACCATGCTGTACATTACACGATCATGACATAATTATTTTCTAACCGGAAGTCTGTACATTTTGACCATATTCACCTCACTTCCCCCACCCCTTGCCTATGGTAACCACCTATCTGTTCTCTGTTTCTATAAATTCAGTTGTTACTTCATTTTATTTGTAGATTCCACATATAAGTGAGACCATATGGTGTTTGCTTTTCTCTGATAATGGCTTCAAGTTCCATCCATTTTATTAGGTGGGATTTCATTCTTTTTTATTGCTGAATAATATTCCATTGCATTTTTATTTATATACCACTTTTTTAATCCATTCAATCATTGATGAAGGCTTAGTTTGTTTTCATATTTTGACTACTGTAAATAATGCTGCAGTATATGTGGGGGTTCATATTTTTAAAAAATGTATGTCTTCATTTATTTATATCTATAAAGAAGAAACTAGATTAAATCATCGCATATTATTTTTTAAGTGTTTTAATTTCCTTCAGATAAATACCCAGAAGTACAATTGCCAAAATTGGTAGTTCTATTTTTAATTTTTCTATACTATTTTCCATAGCAGCTGCATCTGTTTACATTCCCAACAGTGCACAATGATTTCCTTTTCTCTACATCTTTGCCAGCACTTATCTCTTGTCTTTTTGATGATAGCCATTCTGACAGGTGTGAGATAGTGTGTCATTGTGGTTTTGATTTGAGTTTCCCTGATGATTAGTGATGTTGAGCATCTTTTCATGTACTGTTGGCCATATGTATGTCTTCTTTGGAAAAATGTCTATTTGGATACTCTGCCCATTTTTTAATCATACTGTTTGTTTTTACTAATGAAGCTATATGAGTTCTTTATATATTGTGGCTATTAACACCCTTTCAGATATATGATCTGCAAATGTTTTCTCCCATTTTGTAGGCTGCCTCTTTGATTGTTCTTTAGGGATAAGAAACATTTATGTCTTTTGAGGAGAGAGATTATGCAAGGGATAAAGAACCATCACACACAAAAAACCTGGGAAGGTGGGAAGAAGGCTTGCTTGTTACTGAGAAGACGAAAATGTTGGTAGGTGGATAAAGGAAGAATGTGAGGGAATATCGAGGTTCAGAATTGAATGTATAATAGAAAAGGAATAATTGGGCAAGAGCCTGTGTTATTATAGTATCTACTCTGTTTTTTGTCAGGAAACACCGTATGTTGAAAGCATCCTAGCAGTGTTTGCTGTTTTATCTATGACACCATCTGAAAACACATTTGAAAGTGCTTTAGAATAGGGATCAACAAACATTTCCTGAAAAGGCCTGATATTAAATATTTTAGACGCTGTGGGTCAAATATAGTCTCTGTTGTGTTTGTTACTGCTTCTCCTCCTTTGCTTTCTTCTTTTTCTCTGCTTCCTTTTCCCTCTTTAAAAATATAAAATCATTCTCAGTTCATGGGTCATACTAAAAACAAACCATAGGCAGGATTTGGCCTGTAGGCCATAGTTTGCTGACCTCTTCTTTAGAACTTAGCTATCCTAATGGAACATTTGGTTCTACTCCCACCCCACTTTCTCTCAGTAAGTGATGAAACAAATAGGTCTTTTTGGAGAATAAAATGTTGGAATAATTTAATGCATTTGAGTGTATGTGACCCTTGATCTGCTTTTGACCACCATCGCTCAGATTTGTGATGGTAGCCTAGGTTCTCAGTCTCTTAACCCTAATGGCATGTATATACTGCCTCAACAAATAATTCATGATAGAAATGCCACTGCGTGGCTTCTGAGGACAGGGTGGTAAAAGGTGATGCTGCTTCTGTCCTTCCCTTGTTTTCCCACATACTTCTGGAGCTCTAAGCTGCCATGTGAAGCCACCCTAAAGTTTCCTTGCTGAAAAGACCATGGGGAAGTCACGCAGTCATAGGGAGAGTTGTCTGAGGAAACCCAGCTGTGCCTGCCCCCAGCTATTTTTAAGTCTTCCCAAACTAGGCCCCATGCATATGAATGAGCAAGAACCAGATGATTCCAGTACCAGCTACCATCTGCTGCAAGCTCATGAGATACCCTAAAGCAAGAACCATCTAGGCAAGTTTAGTAAAGCCTCAGAACCATGAGAGATAATAAAATTGTGGTTGTCTTAAACCAAAGTTTTGGGGTAATTTGTTACATAACAGTAGATAATCAGAAGTGATTGGGGAACCTGGAAATGGAGTATTATTATAACAAAACCTAAAATGTATGGCAGTGGCTTTGCAACTGAACTGCCCACATACATTGGAAGGGCCTTAAAGAGATTAGTAGCAGAAGTCTGATGGATCTTGAGGTTGTCAATAGGTCTTAAAGGAAAGTGAGGAAAAAGTTATTAATACTGGAAGAAAACCCCTAGTTAATAAAACCATTGCCTGTGATAATGTAGAAATAGTAAATACTTAATGGCTAGTGGATTAGCCTGAACAATTTTCAAGCTAACATTTTAAAGTTTCAACTGGTTTCATTTAGCTGATATCATGAAATACAGATAATGATGAGCTGGAGAAGAAATTACTCAGTTTTCAAGCAAAGTTTTGAGGAATATAAAAGTCAGAACTTGATGTGTTAGAAAAGAAAATCCTTTTCTGATGACCATTCTCTTGCAGCAGAATGTTCTCAAAGTAAAACAATAACAAAAAAACTGGCCTCAGGACAAACAAATTCAGAGCTCTGTCATGAAAATTCTCAAGAAAAAATAAAGCTAAAAAAAAAAAGAAAAAATAAAGCTAAGGATTTGACTGTGAAATCCTTTATTAAGACCCCAGAAAAATTTAAGGGGTGCCTAACAGGGAGCTGCAGGTAGACAGGAATTGTTGATTTGGTTTTTGTCTAATGAAATAAACCCTAGTGAAATCAATGAGTCATAAGAAACTTACAAAGCTTTTAAGGAAAGTATATTGCAGAAATACTTGCAGCCTCAGCTGTAAGAAACAGAGATGGCTTCANGAAAAATTTAAGGGGTGCCTAACAGGGAGCTGCAGGTAGACAGGAATTGTTGATTTGGTTTTTGTCTAATGAAATAAACCCTAGTGAAATCAATGAGTCATAAGAAACTTACAAAGCTTTTAAGGAAAGTATATTGCAGAAATACTTGCAGCCTCAGCTGTAAGAAACAGAGATGGCTTCAAAACGAAAATATACTTTTAGACCCTAGAAATTTTATAGGCAGGAAGCTGGCTCACCGAACTACTGAACTTAAAATGTGGGCTATATTTTATAGAATAGGAGGAATAACTTGGAGGATGGAGTGAAGAGCTGAGGAGAATCATTGCAGGGACTAGAAATGAACCCTAATCAAGGAATTGGCAACGTTCGTCCAATCGACTTTGCTATGGACAAGAGACTGCTACGCCTTTTATTTTCTCCCTCTTTGAATGGAAGTATTCATAGTGATTATCCTCGGCCTATCTACCCTACCATGAGTATTGGGTGTGTGGGGGACACAATTTATCTCTCTAGTTCATGAGTTTTTAGACCTAGAGGAATGGTACTTTTTCATTTGGGAAAAGGTACTATTCTTACCGCTTTTCTTTCTGTTTTTTTTTATAATTTTAAATCATAAAATATATTTGAATCTAGCTTAAATGGCTGTAAATAAGCACAAAAATTCTCTTNCCTGAGTCTGAGTGAACTCCGGGAGTTGGTGATGGACAGGGAGGCCTGGTGTGCTGCGATTCATGGGGTCACAAAGAGTCGGACACGAATGAGCGACTGAACTGAACTGAAATACTGAACACAAGGCCTACCATATGTGTAATTGTTCTTTTGTAAATGCTAGTTTGCTTTATCACTCTTTCCTGTGGATGACATTATCTTTACCCATGGTATCCAGTTCCCTCACCCTGATTTTTCGTTCATCAAAGCTCTCTACTCCTACAACCCCTCCTCCACCCCACAACGCCTCTCCACATGCTCCACTCCAGACTTTTTTGGGGCATTTTACTGTCATCCAAACTCTCAACTTACCTACCTTATTTTTTCAAAGACTTGCAGAGTGACTAGGTAATTATCATGAATAATGAAAGTAAAGCGTTAATTGTTCAGTCATGTCCAACTCTTTGCAACTCTATGGACTATAGCCAACCAGGCTCCTCTGTCCATGGAATTCTCCAGGCAAGAATACTGGAGCTGGTAGTCATTCCCTTCTCTAGGGGATCTTCCCAACCCAGGGATTGAACCTGGGTCTCCTGCATTGCAAGCAGATTCTTTGCCATCTGAGCCACCAGGGAAGCTCAACTACAGTGTTAACACAGAAATTTTACTTGGATGATTAAAGTAGCAACCTTCAGTGTTTACCCTGTGGTATTAGTTGAAATTTCAAGCATTTGTTGTAGGCCAGCTGAGTCCGTTTTAGGTAAGGACCCTCAAGTTGAGCCTCAAGCAATGACATTCATAGTCTTTTCTAATAGAGAATGGCCATCTGTTAGGGATATAGTATAGGGGAGAGCACTATGCCAAAATCTGTCCTGGTCCCACTCCAGCTGTAAAGCTTGGAGTCTTAAGTTCATACGTATCTTTGGTCTCTTCCCCAGCATTTTGTAGAGAATTCTCATCTAATTAATATTAATGTCAATAGCAACATTGAAGAGGAAGACCTAAAAGGAAGAGAATTTTGAAAGGAGGAGTGCTGGAAAAGAGGGGGGCAGTTTTACCTGAATTGTTTTGCCTTGGAAAATTGCTGGTGTCATTCTGTGAGTCAGTGAGTATGTGTACATAAATATCCATTTCTTTCTTTAACCAGTGTTAATGAGCATCACTGTGTGGTTCCTCCAGTATACCAGCTTCTGTGTTGCTGTTGTTCAGTCACTAAGTCGTGTCCGACTCTTTGTGACCCCATAGACTGTGGCCACAGAGAAGCCTGGCAGGCCACAGTCCATGGGGTTTTTCACACAAGAATACTGGAATAGATTGCCTTTTCCTTCTCCAGGGATCGAACCTGGATCTCTCCTCCCTGCCCCACCACCCCTGCCAGACCCCTAGCAAGCAGATTTTTGCCACTGAATCACCAGGGAAGCCCACTAGTTTATGTGGATAAGATAAATTAGAGAGGTCACTTATTCTGTTAGACTGGTTCCAACACCAGTTGGGTGGTGTGCACTCTGTGGGGCCTAGGAGATGCTCTGATTTACCATACCTTATATGGAAGGTTTCTGCAGAGTATCAGAATTCATATGCATTCTCAGCTTTAAACATAAAACTGAATTTTCAGGGAAATTGAATTCCATCAACAGTAAATTTTGATTCTGTAAATAAAAAGCTTGCAAAGTCTTAATAAAAAGGAAACCATCTAACCTTAAAAATGAATTTATTACTAAGTGAATTTAACTCACAAAAGGAATTTTCCATAATATTTAGACTTTTGTTGGTTTGGGCTTTGTTTGTTTCTTATTAACATTTATAGTTGTTTGGTCAAATATTGAATTTGAGTTCAAAGATACATCTCCTCTGAGGATGCAGTCTAATGAGGCCAAGTAAATAATCGAAAAAAAAAAAAAAAGTTTCCAAGGGGCAGTGCTCTTTCCATGGCAAACAGCATGTCTCACTTTTTCAGTCATCTGCAAAATTGGGCTACTCATTCCTGCACAAGTGAATGTGCTGATTTCTTTTTCTTTCCCGCTTATCCCCCACCCTTCTTTGCTCAGTTTCCACTTTCTTTCTTCTTAATGTTTGCCTCATCTCTTCCTGTGTAATGTATGGCCACGTCCTTGGGGAGCAGCAGCCTGGCACCAGAAACAAGGGGCGCCCTCGCAGTTACATTCTGCAGACTCATCATGGGGCTCCAGGCAGGTCACTAATCATGAAATGGGGGAGGCAGTGCTGGCTAGGTGTTAGTTGATTGAGGTGGCGTGGACAGAACCTGGGGACTTCAGGGCCCTGTCAGTGGACCTTCAGCGTATTTCCATTGCTGNAAAAAAAAAAAAAAAGTTTCCAAGGGGCAGTGCTCTTTCCATGGCAAACAGCATGTCTCACTTTTTCAGTCATCTGCAAAATCGGGCTACTCATTCCTGCACAAGTGAATGTGCTGATTTCTTTTTCTTTCCCGCTTATCCCCCACCCTTCTTTGCTCAGTTTCCACTTTCTTTCTTCTTAATGTTTGCCTCATCTCTTCCTGTGTAATGTATGGCCACGTCCTTGGGGAGCAGCAGCCTGGCACCAGAAACAAGGGGCGCCCTCGCAGTTACATTCTGCAGACTCATCATGGGGCTCCAGGCAGGTCACTAATCATGAAATGGGGGAGGCAGTGCTGGCTGGGTGTTAGTTGATTGAGGTGGCGTGGACAGAACCTGGGGACTTCAGGGCCCTGTCAGTGGACCTTCAGCGTATTTCCATTGCTGTCACTTACCTTGTAGGCATGGGTGATCCAGCAGTGAGTTATTCTGTGCAAGAGGGAGCAAGGGCTTTAAATCGGGTGGCCAGAGGGTTATTTCTGTGCTATTTAACAGCTGTGTGACCTCAGGTGAGTTTCTTAATCTCATTCATCCTCAATTTCCTTGTTTGTAGTACCTACCATGAAAGGTGGTTTTCAGGATCATAGATAATATAACATAAAATACCCCGCAAAGTCCTGACGCAAGGAAGGTGTTTATAAATGGTAGCTATTGATGTTTTAAGTAGCCTAAAAGGTCTCTTTGACATGCTTTTACAGTCATTTAATCTCAATCAATCTCTCTTTCGCAAACACACATACAACAGTTACCATCCTAAGCTCCTGAAATTGTCCATGAACCTTACCATTTTAAGAATGGCCTTTTGTTATCAGGGAAATGGTTCTGTTGCCAGCTTAAAGGAATATTCAGGAAATGGCTCAGAAAAAAAAACGTAGAAATGTATTTTTTTTTCTTGAAAAATTACTGTGATAATATTATCTCTTTATCTCCTCTGCCTAATTGTGATGTCTCCCAATGTTGTCAAAAACAACAGCCACTCCAAATCTGGTTGAAGTCTAGCCTGCCTGGGACTAGGGTACCCCTCTTAGCATGTTTGCAGTTGTGTTACCTTGCTTGGATCCACTAATAAATGGCTAAGAGTAGTTTTGCATGACAGCCTTTCAATTCTGCAGAAACTCTAAAACTGACCCAGATAAAGGCCTGGGTCCCCCAGGACTGTGAGTCTCTACATTGCCCTTTTGTTAGGTGTCATATCCTCTTGACTTCCTCTCAAGGTGAAGAGAACTGGGCGGCACTGGTGAGAGAGTGGAGCCAGGGGACCTGCTGCCCCCTCCTCCCCCGCAGGAGGGGCCCTGTCTTTGACTGAAGGCTGTAGTGTTGCTTTTGTGACAAGCGTCTTTTTAGTCAAAAGCAGTAAATCTTCCCTTTTGTAAATGGTTAGGATTGTTACTTCTGTCTCCGGCAAACCCGTAAGAAGAAAAACAAACATAACTGATATTGAGTTCTTCTTGGTTTTCAAGAAAACTAGGGAAGATTTGAAGCCATATAATTTCAGTAAGGTTATGCAGTATTTGCGATCCACAGAACAACCCCACCCATTCCCACCCCCTGATGTCCACATGTTAGTAATATCTGGGACCTGTGAATATGTTAGTTTACATGGCAAAGTGGACAATTTATAATTGCAGATGGAGTTAAGGTTGCTAATCAGCTACCCTTAAAATAGGGAGATTATCCTGTATTGCCTGGTGAGCCCAATTGAATCACAATGGAATAGGGAGCAAAAAGAGAAAGAGGTGTGACTGGACTCAAGGTTAGAGTGATGTGGTCTGAGGACATGACCAGCCACAGCAGACTGGGAAGAGGAAGGAAGAGGGGCCATGAGCCAAGGGATGCAGGTAGCCTCTGGAAGCTGGAAAAGGCAAAGAAATGTATCTTTGGAACCTGGAACCTTCAGAAAGTCCTGCCGACACCTTGATTTCAGCCCAGTGAGACCCATTTCAGACTTCTGACCGCCAGAATTATTATAAATCTGTGTTATTTTAAGTCATTACGTTTGTGGTAATGTTATAATAGAATAGAAAACTAATACAGCATTTAACTGTGCACAATGAAATATCTAAAATTGATGGACCCAGATTTCCTCTTTGCAAGAAAGGTGCTGCTACTAGTGAAATGACAAACCAAAAGCAAGGAGAGGGAAGTCAGCCATGGGCCAGGCTGGCCCACTGCCGGAGCACTGGTTGGAGTGGTCTCTTCGGTTCTATCTCGTCTCTTCTCTGCCCGGCCTTGGTCCGGGGTCCTTCCCCACACCCCCGGGTTGTCTCCACTTCTGTTTTCACCAGCGGTCTCTCTCCAGCTCCCCTCTTCTCCTCTGATGGGAGCTAGCAGTGGCCCAAGCTAGCAAGAGGAAGATGGACATTCCTCCTAGTTTCCTCCCTCCTCTCCATACCCGCATAGTCCCTGGGGAAGAGTCTTGATTGAAAGTGAGCAAAGAAAGAAGGAGTAGACAGGAAAAGAGACGCCTGAAAACAGTCAGGGACATACTTAAAGGGAAGGGTGACAAACAGGAGATGCCTCCTCATCGCATTGACTTAGGTGTTGCCATTTTCTTTAGCAAAGTTGCAGTGTACTCTCCACCAGGCCTGAGTGTAACTGTTTTTCCTGTGTTCCCAGTGGTACAGCAGACCCTTCTCCATATCTTCAGGTAGTTAACTGCACACTTAGAGCTCTTGGCAGAGTTTGGGATGCAGAGTTAAGTACTTGGGGTATACCTAGCCCCATCACCATCTGTGATCTGTACAAAATTTGATATACCCTTTAAGCTAGTCAAATACTCATTGATCCTCTACTGTGCATTTGGCAGTGCACCTCCTAGATATAGGAGGTGGAAGTGGGCATCAAGGACTAGTGAACCCTGCTTTCTGGTGGAGAAATGGGATTTGGGGATTATGATAAGCAGTCTATTTCCTTGTCACAGCATATGAGCAATTTACTGCAGGTGTTGTCCTAAAGACATGAGCTTATCTAGACAAAAACAAAAACAATTAAAATTCCTCCCCTAAAGGTTGTTCAGTGACTCTGTGTACTTCTAAGAGGACAATAAGCTCTTTCTTTGGAATCTGGGAGGTGTTTCCAGGGCATGAGAAAGAATGCTCTACTCTGCGGCCTTTGACGTGATCTCCCAGGTGTGCCAAATGATGCGTTGGTAGCTTTCCAACCACCTGTTGCCATTTTACAAGTTTCGCCAGATGCCTTTATATATTGGGCAGAACCAGATCTTGAAAAGGGACGACATGACAGCTTTAACACCTATCGTGTTCCAAGTATACTCCATGTCCAGGCTGCACTGCCATTCATTAGCGATGAAGAGTTTCAGTGTCTTAATTTGAATCACCTGTCACTAACGGGTCTCCTTGGCTTCTGTCTTTCCCAGAAACTTTTGTTAGAGGGATCTTTTCTTTTCGGCCACTGCTGCATGGCATGTGGGATCTTAGCTCTCCAACCAGGGGTCAAAACTATACTCCTTGCAGTGGAGTGGAAGTGCAGAGTCTTAACCACTGGACCACTAGGAAAGTCCCTAGAGAGAACTTTTTATTTTTTTAAATTGAGCTACCCCTTCTCTTCCCTCCTGCTTGTCTGAGTCAGATCCTCTCATAATACCTCACACTTCCTCTTTGTTAGCAGTCATCACACCAACCTGTAAGTGCCTATTCACTCACCTGCATCTCCCACTAAACTCTAATCCGTGGCGGCTGGCCCATGCCTGCCTTGTGTATGTTTGTTTCTACACCACTCAGCCCTGATGCCAGCGAGTAAACAGTACATGTGGGTGTGCTGCGTGAGTGAAAGCCACTTTTGCTGCCTAAGAGCTTACAGTGATTCTCCATTGTTTATCAGGTACAGACGTGCATTTCAGTTCTCAACTCCTTGGATTTTTCTTGTATAGGAGCTTCCAGATCTCCTCCGGGCCCCTATCTGATTACTTGCATCTTCGTGCTGTAGGGTGTCTGCTCTGCCTGTCCATCCAGGGTAGTTTGTCCCCAGGGGTGGCTGCCATCCCCTTGGTTTCTTCTCTGTACACTTGCCACTCCCTCATGGAGAGAGATTCCTCTGCCCACTTGAACCTGGGCTGGCCTGTGACCAATCGCCTATGGTGGAAGTAACACCGTGCCAATTCTGGGCCTACTCTTTAAGAGAAGACAGTTTCCTATCCCTGAGAGCCCTGAACTGCCACTAATAAATACAGGCAAATAAGCCACGTGGAGGAGGCTGAGACACAAGCTGGTGAGTGAAGAAGCTCCATTAGCCAACCAGCCCAGCTGAGCCTTGAGGCGACTCCAATCCCAGTTAGTCCCTGTTGTTTTCTGACTGTAACTTCTCAAGAAATCTGAGGCAGGACCACCCAGTCAAGTACAGTCAGCCTACAGAACCATGATATAGCAATAGTAGTTTTAAGCCACTGAGTTTTGGGGTGATTTGCTGTACAGCAATAAATACCCTAAATACCAGCCTCCAAGGTCCCAAATGTAGATTTTTGGTAAAGCTTTTCTGTGCATGTCTAGTTGAAGATAGTCCTTCCCTTCTCTACTTCCCATAGAACCTCTCAGTACCACACATTTTGTTATCCAGCTGTACATATTAGTTTCCATTATCTATACTCCGTTCTGGACTCCATGACTTTGACGATACCAAGCAATGGAAATATGTCTTTTGAGATCCCTTCAACAAGTACCGGTCCTGGACAAAATATAATTAATAAGCTGTTGAATTGAGTTTTAAAGCATTCTTTGAGCTTTCTGCCAGCTCTCTTAGCTGTGACTCTTCATGGTATCTTGGAGCATTCTTTCAAGTCATGGTTGTGAAAGTATGTCTGGTTGCAGGCAGCCCTCAAGAGCCACCCAAAGACAGTATGCGACAGAGCAGTGGTTCTCCAAGTCTGGTCCTGGATCAGCAGCATCAGTGTCAGATGGGAACCAGTTAGACATGCAGGTTCTAAGGTCTACCCTAGACCTGTGCAATTCAAGGTTCTGGGAGTGGGGCCCAGCATTTCAGTGTTTGAACAAGTCTTCCAGATAATTGTGATGCATGCTGAAGTATGAGCGTCATTCTTGTAAGAGAAAAGAGTTCCAGGTTTAAGATAGAAGGTCTAGAATTTTTCATTAAACAGCATTTATTGGATGTGCATTTGCTTGTGTGGAGTGTAGTGTTAGGGGCAGGGGGATACTAAGATGGCTATAGGTTGGTCTCTGCCCTTGTGTACTGAAGGAGGGTGAGGTGGTTGCTCTGTTTACGTAAGTATGAATGAGACATACCCCCAGATAATCTGTAGAAAACCCACACACTAAATGAAACAGTCCAATTTTTTTTTTTTTACCTTCACTTTTCTATTTAAGGATCAGATGCCATTATCATGAACTTAAATAAGCTTTAGGCACCCTTTTATCAGGATATGTTTTTATTAAAGATTACTCCATTAGTAAGTAGCCTGTTTAAAATAGTATTCACACTCACCATGGAACAGAAAATCTAGATAAGTAGAAAGAAAATTAAAATAATTCATAATCCTACCACCAATAGCTAATATCGTTTGAGTGCATTTTCCTCCCAGCTTATTAGTGCCTGGGTCTTTTTTCCTTTTTCTGTATCTGCCTGACACTCTTAGTAACATATTATGTGCCTTCTAGGTCACTTGTTTCCTGAAGCTTCAGCAGCTTTTGGTGAAATGGCCGTGGTATAGTCACGGTGCTGTTTGCCCTGGGTGCAGCTGAGTAGTAGTGGAGACAATTGCTGGTTCCCCTTTTCAGTGCTGTCCATGTCCTGCTTTCCAGTAGTTTATTCTTTTCTAATCAGCCCCATAGACTCCTCCCTGTCTCTTCTCTCCACCTGTCCTACTTTTCTTCCTCCCCCTTTAGCTTTGTTGTCCACCCCTGGCTGGCGTGACCTTCCCACCCCTTCTTCCCGTGACTTCTCTTCATCCTTCCTACACGAGGGCTGCCAGCAACACACGGGGAAGAGCGTCCCTTCCTTGCACGTTCTCTGACTTGGCAAAGCTCTCTTCGTTCCTCTGTTGTTGGCTCTCCTGTGAGGGTTACATGTTTAGGGTCTGGGCTTGAGACTAGAGAATTATTTCTCGCCGCATCCCCTAGGACAAGTGAAAGGACTTCTTCTAATTCATTTGCCAAATGAATAAATAAAACCCCAAGGCCTGTGGGTCACCTGGAACTGCTGTTCACAAGTGCAAGACCCACTGGCAAGCCCCTAGGCTATACTATACAGGCTTCTGACCTTGATACACAGGCAGTGTGATTCCTGCAAGGAAGCCTCTGAAGAAGCTCAAATCCAAAGCACAGGCGGGTATTGAAACAATATAGCCAAAACTAGAAGGAGCTCCTTTCAGGTCAGATAGGAAATGGACAGCACAGGAGAATAGAGGGCTTGGGAATGCTGTCTGGGGGGGCCCAGGACCCATGATGAAGGGAATGTGTATTCTCTGAGATCAGATTAGAAGCACTGCATCTTTGTAGAGAAGACCAGAATTGCTGTGAGACACAGCCTGTGAGGTAAGACAGTACAGGTGCTTCCCTTTTTTTCTTTATCTGAGAGCAGTCGTCAGTTCTGCAGTCATAATTTCCATCTTTGACAGTGACCCATTTAGAAGGAGGAGGAGGAAGCTGGGAGGCTGCGGAAGGAAGGGAGAGAAGCATCTACTGAAACATCCACTGAAGTGGCCTGGGAAGGAGCTTGCTGGCAAGCCAAAGAGTGCAAACTAACGGGGCTGATTTCTGCTGTGATGANAGACTGTGCAGGCAGCCAGAAGGCCCAGCCAGGCCGTGGGGAAGCCAGCCCTGCCAACACCTCGACTGTGGACTTGAAGCCTCCAGAACTGTGAGATAACGTTCTGCTATTTAAGCCACCCAGTCCGTGGTGTTTTGTTATGGCAGCCCTAGCAGACTGACATGGGCATGAAGGAAACCTGCCTGGGACATTCCTGTGGCCCTCCATCCTCCTCCATGACTTGGAAACTGCCTGGAATGGCTTTGGCCTGGCACAGTTTTTTTATATTCCAGGTGACCTTTTTTTTTTTAATAAGAAATTACCAACTAGTGAAATTTCTCTGTTGGTAGAGTGTTATTCCTACCCCTACTGTTTAATTTTCAATTTTGTCCTATGTAGGTTTTACAGAAAAATCATCCGAATTTCAGAGGAACAGCAAATAATGTTTTGATTATGTTCCAAATGTTGCATGGGACATGCTTATATTTTTAAAAAATTGTTTACCTGNTCTGTTGGTAGAGTGTTATTCCTACCCCTACTGTTTAATTTTCAATTTTGTCCTATGTAGGTTTTACAGAAAAATCATCCGAATTTCAGAGGAACAGCAAATAATGTTTTGATTATGTTCCAAATGTTGCATGGGACATGCTTATATTTTTAAAAAATTGTTTACCTGAAATTCAGATTTAAGTAGATGTCTTATACTTTGTGAAATTGGCCAAAGCTAGTTCTGGTGTGTGTGTGTCCTTAATGTCTTTACACAGTGGTTCTCACATTAGAATCACTGGAGAACGTTTCAGAAATACTGATGGCTGGGTCCCTCCTTGGAGGGATTCAGATTTAATTGGTTTAAGAATTTTTTTTAAAGCTCCCCAGTGATTTTAGTGTGCAGACAGGTACTAAAATCCCTGCAGGAAGAGATGGGTATTAACTAATTAAATGTTCGTGGCTACCACGTTGTTGGATTTGGGTTCCCTTAAGCTTAAATTCTTCGGGTTTTGTTCTGCTAAAAATGTCATGTTACCACTCTGACTGTTAAGCCCAGAGGCAGAGGTCAAGTAGATCATTGAAAAATGCCCTGTTAGTATGGGAAACGGTTTTCTTACTTCAGGTCAAGTGAGCCCATAAAGAGAGATGTCAAGAGCCATAATATTGATAGCACTGCAGATGACTCTCCATTCTGACACTTCAGATTTTGTAATAAACAGTGCATCTGGGTACCATGGTAAAAGATTTACCTTTCACTGTTACTTTTATTACAGGCCTGTGCTCAAGAATGTACAATGTTTTAAGACTTCTTGTTCAAAGGAATTTGAACAGAATTTTGTTCAGTTCTTCCAGACCCGGGGTGTCTCCTCTTCTTCAGCTGTTAATTGTTAAACATGGAGAGCTGAAGCTTACCTGCTGCTCTCTTGTTACTGAAAAATGTAGAGAAAGTTCAGGTACTGTGGCTAATACCCCTGGGGTATCACACACCATTTACTCTACTTGGGTAAGGGCCTTATATTTGCCTCTGGTACTCAATTTCATCCTGAAAGTAAATCTTGCCAATGTAAACCTTCATAGTAAGTGCTAAGGAGATGCCGGCATAGAGCTCCAGCTGAGTAGAGTCTAACTGGAGAGGGAAATAAGATCCTGTGGCAGAAATACATTTTATAGATGATGATATTGGTGGGCGTGATGATACTGATTAATTAGTACAAAGTTCAAAGCTTAAGACTGGAGATCAATGTGAAAGGGCTTTGTTAAAAATGCTATCTAACATGTATGTAGGCGATGGAGGTTTTATAACCACTGCTTTTTCTCTGATGAGAAGTTCCAGAAAACTGTTGGAGCAGGAGGGAGTTGAGTGTAAAGTCGAATTTTGGATTTGAAATCCTGTGTTTAGTGCTGCTTGGCTCTGGGTCCTTGTGCAACTACTTAGCTTACCTGGACCTTTGCTTCCTTATCTGGAGAAGTGCTTCTAGAATGGTAGAATAATGACCTGAAAACCCATTACTCCATATAAGCAAAGAATACTGGTAAAAGTTGCCCCAGATCACCTTTTTCAGAACTCTGGAGACTCACCAGAGGACTGCAACAATCCAAGGAGTATTTATTCGGTAACAAAAGCCGAATCATAATAGGAACAAGGTGGCAATTCAGCTGAACCAGTTTCTTTGTGCTCTCTCTGCATCTGTGGTAGCCCTGAGCAACACCAGCCTTGTGACTACAGTATCTCTGAGGTCCAGCAGGCTAGCAGATTGTGTGTGTAGCTCCCCCCAAATCCCCAGCCCCAGAGAACAGTCACTATTTGAATCTCACTCTCTGGAATGGCCCGCATTCTCAGCACTTAACTTTACCTATAAGCAGCTCTGTAAACAATTTATCTCCAAGATGGTAGTTGAAAACAATCAGCAACAACACAGCTATCTAAGGCAGTCATACCTGTTGAGGTTAACAAGAAGCTGACCAAAATACTGAAAAGGGGGAAAAGCTA
This sequence comes from Neotragus moschatus, assembly GCA_006410615.1. NCBI lineage: Eukaryota > Metazoa > Chordata > Mammalia > Artiodactyla > Bovidae > Neotragus > Neotragus moschatus. The sequence continues at coordinate 290,335 of SJYA01000848.1, read as the reverse complement.
GTGACGATGTCCATAGAAGGCTTTGAAAAGCCATAGCATATTATTGAAGACATAAGAGTTTTTGCACATGTGCAGGGCAATGTGCAAACCCAGGAAAGACCTAACCGACGTTAAAGCCTGCCAGGCCCTTCTGTCCATGAGCTTTTCCAGGCGAGAGTACTGGAGTGGGTGGCCATTTCCTTCTCCAGCAGATTTCCTGACTCAGGGATGGAACTGTGTCTCCATTAGCAGACGGGTTCTTTACCACTAAGCCACCTGGGAAGCCCGTTGTAATGACTATTTGCATCTGTTTGCCTTGTATTTTAAGGCATACAGTGCTAATCATGACAGCATTTATGGTGGTCCTGAGTATGAAAACAAGCGCGCTGTCTCCTTCAGGTTCTACTGGACATTGCTAAGTTGGCCAAATGTCCCCTGACTCAATGTTTAGAACTCCCAGGAATCTGAAAATTTTTTTTTTTTACCTAGGACAGAGAGATCAGAAATTTCACTGTTCTCCAGAATATTATAACTTTATTTTCCTCACCAAACTCAAAAGGGAGGTAGGAATGTCTAATTCAGAACTACTGAGACTGCTATTCTCAGTTCCACAGCTCTTTAATTAGGGTGCTTAAAGAGTGTGAAATGACTTGTTTCGGGACATATTGCTGCTGCCGCTTCACTTTTCCTGCCCTTATGTCAACAGTACCCCACTCCCACCTCCCAACAGTGCCTTCTGAATAAGCTAATCTGCTTTTATTTTTTGTGACTAGATTTGTTCACTTATGCCCCTTTCAGAAGAGTGCCATCCACCAGATTTTCATTCACACTTTCCAAAGACCTGTCCACGGTCCCGCTGGACCAGCAAACCGATCAGATCTTGTCCTTGCAAGGCAGTCAGGGTGCACGGCTCCCTGCTTCATGCTCAGTCACATGAAGACGGAATCAGTAAACCAGAGGAGGTTAGGTGACTGGAAAATCTCATCAGAAGTGAAAGATATGAGCCCAAAAACGTAGGGAAATGTACTAAGAGAGCAGCAGTCTTTTCAGGGCTCTAACGACAGAAAAAGCAATTAAAAAGGCAGACAGATTGCTTGGCTATTAATTTATTCTTTGGCCTGTTGTTTAATTAAAGGAAAAAAAGGATGGCAACAAATTTGAAATATTTTGTAGATAGGGATTTTTAAATGAGGATGAGAATTTTTTTTAATTTTTCATACTCATAATTAAAAAATTTTATTTTCCTTCAAATATAAGCTAACACTCATAAGCAACAGTCTTGGGAGCCAAAGAACTATTTCACTCTCCCAAGGGTCATGAGTGGTGCAACATGAGATAGGCTTATCATGAGTGAGGACTTGAAGACCTTTGTTTCCCTGTTCTGCACTCATAGCCTCAACAGTCATAACTTTCCTAGTTTACTAATGAGCATTATAAGCTGCACAAAGAAGCAAAAGCAAGGTGTGGTGAACTTTTGCCATGATGTCATCATAGCCATCAGTTAGAGTCTCTGCATTATTTTTTTTTTTATTTCCTTAGGTACAAAATGCTAAATAGGAGGTGAGCTCTTCCACATTCAGGTCACTTCCC